>NC_069474.1:17161803-17181803 GCF_026875155.1 Cherax quadricarinatus
CTACCAACTGAGCTAGAGGACACCTGAGTTTAGTGAGTGGTTGAGTAAGGTAGTGATGTCCAAGAGAACATCTGGTTTCTGTCCTCCCTCTCTATACCATATAATCTATACTGGTCAATATAAATATATATTAACATTCAGTTGCATACAATTTGGACTAGACACCTGAATTCGACTCAGATTGATATACTTATGTCGAGATGAGATTGTGACGTATCATCTCACTAGATATAATCGATGATAACTATGAATCTATTACATACTGGTTCATAACTACATATTGACTAATCATTACATAATTAGATAACTGTTTAGTTTGAATAGTGAGAGTAAAGAAAGATGTATATGAAAATATATAGAGTATGAATAAGTATAATGAACTATAATGGATAATTTTCTTTTTCTGTAAGTTAATGTTAAGTACGATAGCGACCAGTACTACAATGCATGTATGGGCATCTGTAATTTTTTGCTACCGATCACGCAGCTACGAGTGAAAGCCCATACCAGACATTGGCTCGTAGGTGAGCAGGACCACAGCATGGTCACGAGGAAGCACCACCACAGATGTGCACGATGGGACACCAACCCACAGCATGGTCACTGAGGGAAGCACCACCACAGCATGGGCACGAGTTTGTGAGCTACCACCCACAGCATGGGCACGAGTGAGCACCATCCACAGCATGGGCACGAGGGAAAAAGCACCACCCACAGCATGGCACGAGGGAGCACCCACCACGACATTGGGCACGAGGTGAAGCACCCCACAACATGGGCACGAGGGAAGCACCACCCACAGCATGGGCACGAGGTGAGCCCCACCCACAGCATGGGCACGAGGGAAGCACCACCCACAGCATGGGCACGAGGGAAGCACCAACCACACAGCATGGGCACGAGTGAAGCCCACCCACAGCATGGGCACGAGGGAGCCCCACCACAGCATGGGCACGAGGGAAGCACCACCCACAGCATGGGCACGAGGTGAGCCCCACCCACAGCATGGGCACGAGGTGAGCCCCACCCACAGCATGGGCACGAGGGAAGCACCACCCACAGCATGGGCACGAGGTGAGCCCCACCCACAGCATGGGCACGAGGGAAGCACCACCCACAGCATGGGCACGAGGGAAGCACCACCCACAGCATGGGCACGAGGTGAGCCCCACCCACAGCATGGGCACGAGGGAAGCACCACCCACAGCATGGGCACGAGGGAAGCACCACCCACAGCATGGGCACGAGGGAAGCACCACCCACAGCATGGGCACGAGGGAAGCACCACCCACAGCATGGGCACGAGGGAAGCACCACCCACAGCATGGGCACGAGGGAAGCACCACCCACAGCATGGGCACGAGGGAAGCACCACCCACAGCATGGGTCACGAGGGAAGCACCACCCACAGCATGGGCACGAGGGAAGCACCACCCACAGCATGGGCACGAGGGAAGCACCACCCACAGCATGGTCACGAGGGAAGCACCACCCACAGCATGGGCACGAGGGAAGCACCACCCACAGCATGGGCACGAGGGAAGCACCACCCACAGCATGGGCACGAGGGAAGCACCACCCACAGCATGGGCACGAGGGAAGCACCACCCACAGCATGGGCACGAGGGAAGCACCACCCACAGCATGGGCACGAGGGAAGCACCACCCACAGCATGGCACGAGGGAAGCACCACCCACAGCATGGGCACGAGGGAAGCACCACCCACAGCATGGGCACGAGGGAAGCACCACCCACAGCATGGGCACGAGGGAAGCACCACACCACAGCATGGGCACGAGGGAAGCACCACCCACAGCATGGGCACGAGGGAAGCACCACCCACAGCATGGGCACGAGGGAAGCACCACCCACAGCATGGGCACGAGGGAAGCACCACCCACAGCATGGGCACGAGGGAAGCCCCACCCACAGCATGGGCACGAGGGAAGCACCACCCACAGCATGGGCACGAGGAAAGCACCACCCACAGCATGGGCACGAGGGAAGCACCACCCACAGCATGGGCACGAGGGAAGCACCACCCACAGCATGGTCACGAGGGAAGCACCACCCACAGCATGGGCACGAGGGAAGCACCACCCACATCATGGGCACGAGGTGAGCCCCACCCACAGCATGGGCACGAGGGAAGCACCACCCACAGCATGGGCACGAGGGAAGCACCACCCACAGCATGGGCACGAGGGAGCACCACCCACAGCATGGGCACGAGGTGAGCCCCACCCACAGCATGGGCACGAGGGAAGCACCACCCACAGCATGGGCACGAGGGAAGCACCACCCACAGCATGGGCACGAGGTGAGCCCCACCCACAGCATGGGCACGAGGGAAGCACCACCCACAGCATGGTCACGAGGGAAGCACCACCCACAGCATGGGCACGAGGGAAGCACCACCCACAGCATGGGCACGAGGGAAGCACCACCCACAGCATGGGCACGAGGGAAGCCCCACCCACAGCATGGGCACGAGGGAACACACACAGCAGGACGCAGGAACACCACCCACAGCATGGGCACGAGGTGAGCCCCACCCACAGCATGGGCACGAGGTGAGCCCCACCCACAGCATGGGCACGAGGGAAGCACCACCCACAGCATGGGCACGAGGTGAGCCCCACCCACAGCATGGGCACGAGGTGAGCCCCACCCACAGCATGGGCACGAAGGAAGCACCACCCACAGCATGGGCACGAGGTGAGCCCCACCCACAGCATGGGCACGAGGTGAGCCCCACCCACAGCATGGGCACGAGGTGAGCCCCACCCACAGCATGGGCATGGGACTGCCTTGTATACCTACCAAACCTCCCTCACCTGTGAACTTTCTAAACTTAATTTCTTTAATATAACAATAAAGTTGTCTCAGCATCTGGCTTCCTTACATCGGGTAACTAATAATTTCTTTAATATAACAATAAAGTTGTCTCAGCATCTGGCTTCCTTACACCGGGTAACTAATAATTTCTTTAATATAACAATAAAGTTGTCTCAGCATCTGGCTTCCTTACACCGGGTAACTAATAATTTCTTTAATATAACAATAAAGTTGTCTCAGCATCTGGCTTCCTTACACCGGGTAACTAATAATTCTTTAATATAACAATAAAGTTGTCTCAGCATCTGGCTTCCTTACACCGGGTAACTAATAATTTCTTTAATATAACAATAAAGTTGTCTCAGCATCTGGCTTCCTTACACCGGGTAACTCTTCTGTCAAGTTTTCTTTTCATTATCAAGTTATAAAATTTGTTTATCAGATTTTATCAACTTAATAAACTGGAGTAACAATTTTGTTAATATTTAAATATTTTATTAATTGTAATCTTGAGAGAGAGAGAGAGAGAGAGAGAGAGAGAGAGAGAGAGAGAGAGAGAGAGAGAGAGAGAGAGAGAGAGCAGGGGCAAAGAGGAAAGGGGACTTAATAATAGCCTTAGGAACCCTAACCACAAGTATTACCAGGCTTACTGTGTGATGAATGATACTGTTCCTTACCACTGTTCCTTGCTCTTCACACTTCCACCACCACTATCACCAGTCTGCCAACCACCAGTGCTACTTTCAACGTCACCAATGGAAATCTGGTATACAGCAACAGAAAAAAATAAACAGGACTAAAAAAAGAGATAATAAATAAGGAAGATACATAAAATTACATAAAGATAACAAATAGGTAACATACAAAAACAAGGACAGCCTAAAATAAAGATAAATACTAAGAGATATTTAAACAAATATCCGAAATTTGCTTGCAATAGATGGAACATAAACTGTAGGTGTATGTTCATATGTACTCCTGTGAACGCTGTGGGGCCTAGTTCCTGCGCCTTTTCTGTATCCATATGTTCTTGTGCTACCCTCCACAGGATGGACATAGGGTGCACAATAAACTAGCCATTACCATCCGCAGGATGGATATGGGGTGCACAATAAACTAGCCACTATCCTGCACAGGATGGATATGGGGTGCACAATAAACTAGCCACTATCCTGCACAGGATGGATATGGGGTGCACAGTAAACTAGCCACCCTATCCCTGCAACAGGAAGGATATGGGGTGCACAATAAACTAGCCACTATCCTGCACAGGATGGATATGGGGTGCACAATAAACTAGCCACTATCCTGCACAGGATGGATATGGGGTGCACAATAAACTAGCCACTATCCTGCACAGGATGGATATGGGATGCACAATACAAAGACTAAGTGGAAAGGTAGAGGTAGATCAGGTAGAAGTAAAACAATTATTAAAGGAAAGAAATAGATTTCTGGCATTTCTTCAACTATTATATTTTTTATTAAAGCCTGGCACATCATCATTCTGCTAGTGTTACGCTGGACACACAAGTTACCACACAACATCATTCTGCTAGTGTTACGGTGGACACACAAGTTACCACACATCATTCTGCTAGTGTTACGCTGGACACACAAGTTACCACACATCATTCTGCTAGTGTTACGCTGGACACACAAGTTACCACACATCATCATTCTGCTAGTGTTACGCAGGACACACAAGTTACCACACATCATTCTGCTAGTGTTACGCTGGACACACAAGTTACCACACATCATCATTCTGCTAGTGTTACGCTGGACACACAAGTTACCACACATCATCATTCTGCTAGTGTTACGCTGGACACACAAGTTACCACACAACATCATTCTGCTAGTGTTACGCTGGACACACAAGTTACCACACAACATCATTCTGCTAGTGTTACGCTGGACACACAAGTTACCACACAACATCATTCTGCTAGTGTTACGCTGGACACACAAGTTACCACACATCATCATTCTGCTAGTGTTACGCTGGACACACAAGTTACCACACATCATTCTGCTAGTGTTACGCTGGACACACAAGTTACCACACAACATCATTCTGCTAGTGTTACGCAGGACACACAAGTTACCACACAACATCATTCTGCTAGTGTTACGCTGGACACACAAGTTACCACACATCATCATTCTGCTAGTGTTACGCTGGACACACAAGTTACCACACATCATTCTGCTAGTGTTACGCTGGACACACAAGTTACCACACAACATCATTCTGCTAGTGTTACGCTGGACACACAAGTTACCACACATCATCATTCTGCTAGTGTTACGCTGGAAAACACAAGTTACCCAGCAACATCATTCTGCTAGTGTTACGCTGGACACACAAGTTACCACACAACATCATTCTGCTAGTGTTACGCTGGACACACAAGTTACCACACAACATCATTCTGCTAGTGTTACGCTGGACACACAAGTTACCACACAACATCATTCTGCTAGTGTTACGCTGGACACACAAGTTACCACACATCATCATTCTGCTAGTGTTACGCTGGACACACAAGTTACCACACATCATCATTCTGCTAGTGTTACGCTGGACACACAAGTTAAAAACACTTTTGCAAGTTTACGTGGACCACAAGTTACCACGAACTATTGGCATTCTCTAGTGTAACGCTGGCCACAAATTTCCACACAACACATTGCTAGTTTTACGCTGCACACCAGTTACCACCAACCCTCATTCCCTAGGTTTGGACACACATGTTAGCACATCAATCACTAGGTTCAGTTGTTATCCCCTGGACACACAAGTACCGCACAACACAAATTTTTAGTGTCTACGCTTGAGTCACAACAGAGTTTTTACCTCACAATCATTCTGCTTTGCTCAACAAGTCCCAAATCACGTAGTTCCACGGGAACACAATACCACACACATCATCTGCTAGTGTTACGCTGAAAAATTCCCCACATTGTCGCTAGTGTTGGCCAAGTTAACCTCCTTCTGGTGTTACATATACACAAGTTACACACATCTTATCTAGTGCTAGCTGGACCACAGTTAACGCATCCTTCTGCAGTTTTACGCCTGACAGGCACAATTCCCACTCTTCGCGTGATTTAGCTGAACAAATTACCCAGCAAATATTACTGTAGTGTTACGCTGGAAGCACTTAACTATCATTTGTCTAGTGTTAAACTGGACACTACAAGTTACCAACTCATATTTCCCTCTAGTGTTTGGCTTCATTACCACAAATTTCTGCTGTGTATGACAACAAGCTTATCATCTAGAAGGTTATTTGACCTCATATGAACTCCGAAATCATGATGATCTTATACGCAACCAAGCTGGCCCAGTGGCTTACGCACTGGCCTGGAGTTTTACGACTCACTTGCCATGGGCTCTAACCCCACCCGTACCCTGGTTTGAAAGACACAGCTGGTTGTTAGAACGTCAACCACTGAGGGTTCGTTGTCTTATTCCCTCTGGCCCTCAGGTACCGCACCATGGTCACAATCTTGAGTTCTGCCTTGAGTCCTTAACAGATTGTGTTTTACTTCTATTCATCTTGCTTGCTCAAGTGTATGTCCGTAATTCCACGTCAGATTCCACGGGAATCATACCACGGCCACGCTGATGTGGTATTCGTCTGTAAAAATCTGCATTTGTCGTCACAGTGGTGGCCTATGCTAACCTCCCTATGGTGTATATAAATATACCAAGTTAGATTAATCTTATTAGAGCCAGCTGGACCAGTGGTTAACGCAGTGGCCTTTGAGTTTTGCGACTCATCTGTCATGGGTTCAAATCCCACCCGTTCCGTGATTTTGCTTATACCAGCAATATTATGTATCGTCTCTGGTAAGAGTCTTGGCTAGTCTTTGTTCCTGTGAGAAATGAGACACTTACCAATGTTTAAGTTGATCCATCTAGTGTTTGGTTCATTGCGACTGGAAGTTTTGATGTGATAATTAAGCTTCATCATAGACAGGGTGTTATGTTTGCCTTCATATAACTCGAAAAAAAATATCTGAATACGTCAGAGCTCCTTCAAGGTGCTTCTAGTGGTCTATAAGCTCGTTCTGAATTGTTCTGCGGCTCTGCCTTAGCTGCTCTAAGGCTTTTCCTGAGCTCCTCTAGGGCTCTTCTTGACCTTTTCTAAAGCTCTTTATAAGCTCCAAGGCTCTTCAAAAGCTCCTAAAAGGTTCTGTATAGCTCCTCTTAAGTTTTTTCAGAGCTCTAAGAATCTTCAAGAACTTCTCTAGGGTTCTTCCAGAACTCCTCTAAAATTCGTCTCTAGCTCCTACAGAACTCTGTAAGAGCTCCTTTATCCTTATGCTCGACGGATAGGAGGCTCCCAGTGCATCCTTCGCGGGCTGTCACGGATAATTCAGTCATTGAACCTCAATTATGTTATTATGTTTTTTTTTCTGGGGAGGGAGGCCAGCGTGTCGCTTGGATCCAGTTGGCCAGTTGGCCCCGGAGCAGCTGGCCATTAGCAACTTCTACCATCTGAGGTGTCTACATCGACGGGCTGACAGCTGCGGCTTCGCTTCGATCTCGCTAGATGCGAGTCGATCTGGCCGCGGATGCTGTAATAGTGTCAGATGGATGGGGAAATACAAATTATTGTAGGTGAATAACTGCTAGGCACGGGTGTTAGGTGTAAGAGTTGCCAGAGGACGTCTTCAAGGAGCCCAATCATGAGTGGGCCACCCATTTATATCCCCCCCCCCTACTCCTTCATGGGAAGGATGATGGGGGAAGAAGACAACTCACTCGATACAGTTTCATGTTGTTATTCCTGAGTCTCTGAGTAATTACCGGTCTCGTATGATTACGGACTGCCAGCTAAACACATCATTAGGGACTTCCTGCCTTCCTGGGTCCACTCTGGCTAACTTCTCAGCCTTAAGTACCTCACCGGAAATTACCCAGTAATTACTTTATTATAGTTCCCCATCAAACATCTTACTTTCAGATAAAAATAATGAATCAACAACGGTCATTTTTTGTTGCTGAAATAATGTATGTAATCCTGCTGGATTCGAGCCGTGGACGAAGCTGCTCGCGTTGTCTGTCAGCGTTAAAGTGGAGTGGGTTTATACTAGTGAAGAGCTGTTAATCCAGGAGGTTGACGCTGCCTTCTTTCTTTCTTGGATCAAATTTGTTACTTCGCATTTCCAGATATGCTACTAATTTCATATCGTGGATTCAGGTAAATCACATAGTCGGACTTGAGTACTGGAGGTGGGAAGAAGAATGCCTGCACTCCGATGGAGATGAGGATGTTAAAGTTGGAAGGGTCATCTGTTCTGTAATGTCAGGACGCGTCTGACAAGACAGTGATTGAATGAATGATTGTGAATGTGTTCCCTCTTTTATGGGAACAACCATATGGTGGAAGACAGTTGGTGTCATAATAATAATAATAATAATAATATAATAATAATTGATAATAATAATAATAATAATAACAGCAAAAATAATATCAATAATAATACTATTCTTATTATTATTATTATTATTATTATTATTATTATTATTATTATTATTATTATTAAGACACTGTGTTCCTCCATTTTTTTTCATTTATAGCGTCAAAACTCCTTATTTAATCGAATCAAATTTTCAACACGGTGAGAGAAAACTTGGAAAAGGTTGATGGAAGAGTTGACAAGTGCAGGTGACTCCTGCTTGAACCTACATACGCTATTCCATAAATTGATTTCTTCTCGACAACCTTAGAAAGCCGTTGCTGTTTGGCTTCAAAATTTCAACACTGGAGTTTTCTGCTTACAAGAAGGTTGGTACTGTTAGTGGAGTACGTTGGTGGCCTTTTTAAATTCCATTAAATGCCTGGAGAAGCCCTAAACAGGGAGGCTCTTGATCCAAGGAATTGAAGTTATCTTCCCCGTGGATCGAATCTGAATGCCTCCCCTTACCAGCTGTTATACGACCAGGCAACATGTTATATACAGGACTTGGACTCATTCTTTGCAGAGGAAGCTTATTAATTAGTAAGTTATTAGTTGTCAAAGGCACATGTCGATAGATACTTGGTCAGTTTTTGTGTGTGTGTGTGTGTGTGTGTGTGTGTGTGTGTGTGTGTGTGTGTGTGTGTGTGTGGGTGGGTGGTCCTGGTATGGCTTCCGGTGTATTAGTGAACACGTCATCACCGCCACGCCCTTCTTACCCGGATATGTCCTAATTCACGCACCAGCCTACCTCGTCACCAGGTGAGGATGATGATACCCAGGTGAGGATAGTGGTACCCAGGTGAGGATAGTGGTACCCAGGTGAGACTAGTGATACCCAGGCGAGGATAGTGATACCCAGGTGAGGAGAGTGGTATCCAGGTGAGGCTAGTGATACCCAGGTGAGACTAGTGATACCCAGGCAAGGATAGTGGTACCCTGGTGAGGATATTGGTACCCAGGTGAGGATAGTGGTACCCAGGTGAGGATAGTAGTACTCAGGTGAGGATAGTGATACCCAAGTGAGGATAGTGGTACCCAAGTGAGGATAGTGGTACCCAGGTGTGGATAGTGGTACCTAGGTGAGGATAGTGATACACAGGTGAGGATAATGGTATCTAGGTGAGGATAGTGGTATCCATGCGAGGATAGGAGTATCAACGTGAGGAGATGGGTACCTAGGCAAGGATAGGAGTACCCACTTGAGGACAGAGGTACCCAGACGAGAATAGGGGTGCCCAGGAGAGGATAGTAGTACATAGGTGAGGATATCGGCACCCAGGGGAGGATAGGAGCATCCACGTGATAGGGGTACCCACGTGAGGATATCGGTTCCCAGGCGAGGATAGGGGTACCCACGTGAGGATAGGAGTACCCACGCGAGGATAGGAGTAACTTTGAGTGGACTTCAGCACTTCAACAACTGACCTCCTGACGTCCACCTCTGATGTCCTGATGTGTGTGTGTGTGTGTGTGTGTGTGTGTGTGCACGTGTCATTGAGTGTGCTCACAGATACACACACACACACACACAAGGTGTGAACCCTCAAGCCATCATTACCAGCCCGGTGTTGAAACCTTCCACTAACTCCACCTACCAACCCAGCTAAACCCCGCCCCTCATGTGCGCACAACCCCTTCCTCTTTCCTGACACCGCCTCGCGCAGCGCCTCCTCCTTGACAGCTTTATACATATATAAGGATCACATCTACAGACTCGCCTTTTCCTTGACAGCTCCATCTACAGTCAAGGATCACGTCTACAAACTTGCCTCCTCCTTGACTGCTTCATACACAGTCAAGGATCACGTCTACAAACTTGCCTCCTCCTTGACTGCATCATACACAGTCAAGGATCACGTCTACAAACTTGCCTCCTCCTTGACAGCTTCATACACAGTCAAGGATCACGTCTACAAACTTGCCTCCTCCTTGACAGCTTCATACACAGTCAAGGATCACGTCTACAAACTTGCCTCCTCCTTGACAGCTTCATACACAGTCAAGGATCACGTCTACAAACTTGCCTCCTCCTTGACAGCTTCATACACAGTCAAGGATCACGTCTACAAACTTGCCTCCTCCTTGACAGCCTCATACACAGTCAAGGATCACGTCTACAAACTTGCCTCCTCCTTGACAGCTTCATACACAGTCAAGGATCATGTCTACAAACTTGCCTCCTCATTGACAGCTTCATACACAGTCAAGGATCACGTCTACAAACTTGCCTCCTCCTTGACAGCTTCATACACAGTCAAAGATCACGTCTACAAACTTGCCTCCTCCTTGACAGCTTCATACACAGTCAAGGATCACGTCTACAAACTGGCCTCCTCCTTGACAGCTTGATACACAGTCAAGGATCACGTCTACAAACTTGCCTCCTCCTTGACAGCTTCATACACAGCCAAGGATCACGTCTACAAACTTGCCTCCTCCTTGACAGCTTCATACACAGTCAAGGATCATGTCTACAAACTTGCCTCCTCCTTGACAGCTTCATACACAGTCAAGGATCACGTCTACAAACTTGCCTCCTCCTTGACAGCTTCATACACAGTCAAGGATCACGTCTACAAACTTGCCTCCTCCTACCCCGTTTTCTTCTTTGCATGATTCAACTATATTTACATACATGAATCAGTAAGTGGTTACTTCTCTCCATAACCAGGGAGCTGAGCTGCTGCTACAATGACTTCATTTGCAGAAGAACTGTTGAAGAAGCTCGTACGGAGAGAGGTAGATTGATACAGGTTGATGGAGTGAGGGTAGATTTGGCAATTGAAGAGGTTAGGCTATTCTTGAACATATGCTCATCCTGTGGATGGTAGTGGCTAGTTTCTTGTGCACCTCATATTCATCCTGTGGATGGTAGTGGCTAGTTTCTTGTGCACCTCATATTCATCCTGTGGATGGTAGTGGCTAGTTTCTTGTGCACCTCATATACATCCTGTGGATGGTAGTGGCTAGTTTCTTGTGCACCTCATGTACATCCTGTGGATGGTAGTGGCTAGTTTCTTGTGCACCTCATATCTATCCTGTGGATGGTAGTGGCTAGTTTCTTGTGCACCTCATATCGATCCTGTGGATGGTAGTGGCTAGTTTCTTGTGCACCTTATATCCATCCTGTGGATGGTAGTGGCTAGTTTCTTGTGCACATCATATCCATCCTGTGGATGGTAGTGGCTAGTTTCTTGTGCACCTCATATCTATCCTGTGGATGGTAGTGGCTAGTTTCTTGTGCACCTCATATACATCCTGTGGATGGTAGTGGCTAGTTTCTTGTGCACCTCATATCTATCCTGTGGATGGTAGTGGCTAATTTCTTGTGCACCTCATATCGACCCTGTGGATGGTAGTGGCTAGTTTCTTGTGCACCTCATATCCATCCTGTGGATGGTAGTAGCTAGTTTCTTGTGCACCTCATATCCATCCTGTGGATGGTAGTAGCTAGTTTCTTGTGCACCTCATATCCATCCTGTGGATGGTAGTGGCTAGTTTCTTGTGCACCTCATATCCATCCTGTGGATGGTAGTAGCTAGTTTCTTGTGCACCTCATATTCATCCTGTGGATGGTAGTAGCTAGTTTCTTGTGCACCTCATATCCATCCTGTGGATGGTAGTAGCTAGTTTCTTGTGCACCTCATATTCATCCTGTGGATGGTAGTGGCTAGTTTCTTGTGCACCTCATATCCATCCTGTGGATGGTAGTAGCTAGTTTCTTGTTCACCTCATATCCATTCTGTGGATGGTAGTGGCTAGTTTCTTGTGCACCTCATATCCATCCTGTGGATGGTAGTAGCTAGTTTCTTGTTCACCTCATATCCATTCTGTGGATGGTAGTGGCTAGTTTCTTGTGCACCTCATATCCATCCTGTGGATGGTAGTAGCTAGTTTCTTGTTCACCTCATATTCATTCTGTGGAGGATAGCGGAAGAGCGTATGGATAAACCAGTGAATTAGTGTTGATGATGCTAGTGCTACCACTACTTCATAAATTATTGTATTTAGAAATGTACCACTGACATGGGATGACACGAGTCGAGTTATCATTCTGCTACTCCATAAGGTTAATCACACACACACACACATACACACACACATACACAGACACACTCATCGTAACATAATATTAAAATCACATAAAAATCTCCATTTTTTCTGCTTCAAATGCCGCCATCTTCAGCTGGACAGGAAATAAATTATTCCATCTAGCAGCAGCGGAAATTAACGTTCAGTTTCCCCTCGTATTATCGCTACCTGACTCGCATTTTCCTTCTGTTATAACTAATTTTCCAAAACTTTTCGTTCCTCGAAGATGCCGTCTTCAGTCTGTAGTTAAACAAGCACTGAATATCAGGGAAGAGATTGTAGTGACAAGCAGTGAATCTAGATCGGAGTTCATGCTAGAAAGGAACTTTGGTAATGGCAAATATGAACACTTGGGAAGTAAAGGCTGTTGTTCACGTACCACTGGTGCTGCAGGAAGCACTTTTGTAAGACCAGGTGTCAGCTGGTTATTACGGTTTTACAATGATATTACAAAGGTAATTACAATACCCCAGGTGAGGAGGATAGTTAATTAATGTGTGTGTGGAACACTTCCTCAGTGGTTAATGATGAATGTGTATGTGTGTGTGTGTGTGTTTACACTAGGTACCCAGGGTCCCTGAGGGAGGTACACAAGTAATCACCACACCTACCCTTTCCTACACAGCTTGATCCTAGGAATTGGAGCTACCCTCCTCTTCCTCTGATCATACCTGATTGCCTCCCATTCACCAGGGTCTGTATGACCCCTACGGGCTTAGCGCTTCCTCATATAATACTACATAATTACTTATGTTCCTATCTACCTACGTAATTACCTTTCACTTTACAAAGGACTCACCTAATTATCCATTAACCTAGTTAAGTAAATACATGAGCGCCTAGCTACCCCACACACCTATCTACATCTCTACCAGCTCACTTATGTAGTTGCCTAATTGAATGTTGATACTTGTCTACCTTCCTATCTACCAGCAAGACTGCTCATTCATCTACCCTGTGTTGTGTATGAATTTTCTCTGTATACCTCACAACTGTTTCATTCTCTGGGTATCAGGTTCTCTCTCTCTCTCTCTCTCTCTCTCTCTCTCTCTCTCTCTCACCCTGTCGTCTCGAGCTAGGCCTATTACCCTGGCCTACCTGTGGGAACCAGACCCTGGTCTTCAATTAGCCCAGGTATTGTCAATATTAGTACCACGCTCTCCACGCCCATCTTGCTGGCTGCCATCCGGATGCGGATATTTCCATACAAGAACGTCAACACTGTCGTATTTATAGTCATCCGAATTTTTGTCCTTTGCTTCAGTAATATATGAACGTAAGTTTAAAAGTGATGATGTGAATCTGCGTACGTAATGTGAAGCTGCGTATGTAATTTAAATGTCTGATGAAAGTTATTTATTGAGAAAAATCATTGAGTTACAATATTTAGTGATGCTATGATGTTACCTTGCTCTTCCAAATGTGTTTGTTACCATGACTTTAAAACTAGTGCACTTCTTTTGGGTTTTATGCAGTGTTTTTTTTTCCTTAGGTCTTAGATTTTCGGTTGAGTTCCCTGTGTTTGGTACAGTTTTGTTACAGTCCTCAGTCATTTGTTCATAGACAAGCGACCAACGCGCAGACTCTATCATAATTGTTCCACTATCCTCATATATATATATATATATATATTATATATATATATATATATATATATATATAATATATATATATATATATTATATATGTATATATATATATATATATATATATATATATATATAATATATATATATATTATATATATATATATATATATGTATGCTGGATTCGGTGCTCTGAGTGGCATCATAGTGACACTCAGTGATCTAGAGTGGCTATTAGCCTCGTCAGAACATTAATACGTCAGTGTTCAGAGAAGCAGCATCAGTTAGCAATAATCTCTGTATTATTATTTTTAATAATAATAGCAATTAAAAGTATAATTAGAACACAGATGATAATAATGAATAATGATAATAACAATACCGAGAGTCATAATTATAGAGAAGGAGACATTGAAAGATACAGTGAAATAGAGAGATTATACATCGTCATGCATCTTTTACACAGAGGAGGCTGCATCTGTCTTACTAAGTTCAGAATTATATACTAGTTCACCAAGAGAGAGAGAGAGAGAGAAAGAGAGAGAGAAACAGCATCTCTTGTTTTCCTCTGCAAATTTTGTTTTATTTATTTAGTTATGAAGAAGTAAATCAGTTTTTGGTAAACAATAATGATTAAGAGGCAAAAAATAAATGGATATTTTTATTTATATAAAAAACTAGTGCATAATTTAGGGAACATAAATATTTCATTGTGTTTGTTTATTATTAAATTATTGTAAATTTATCTAAAATATATTTAGTTGGATTAGGCTAAATTAAATTGCACTTGTTATAATAATGTTACGTAAATTTCTAAGGCTCTTTTGGTACAAAATTATTAATTTTTACATTAACATAAATGAAAAAATACATCATTAAACGTGTAAGAGAAAATTTTAGAAAGGACTTAATTTTAGTATATGAATGGTTCAGAGAACCGACAAGTTGGTTCTCTGAACCATTGATCTACAATCCTGTCAGACACTGCAACTTCTCGGGATCTTAATACTTGGGAATTCTTCGCTTGCCTAACCCTTGGGCACGACGTACTTCCACATTGGGCAAATGTGACACCACCTACGACTGCTGCACCTCTCCTGCCTACGGTATATAAGCTGCTTCTCCGCTCATATGCTGTATTCTAATCAAGATTGATGGACTGACCACATCGACTCAAGGTTGAGGGACTGATTACCTCATTCTCCTCCTGTTCTTCACATTTCTCCTTTGTATGGACCGATGAAGCCACTGTGTGGCGAAACGTTTCCTCAATGAAGATACCCAAGAGTTGTTGCACGTGTGTCTAATTTATCGACTTAATTTTAAATGAGTTTTTGCTAATTGACCAATTTTACCTATTCGACAGTACACACACACACACACACACACACACACACACACACACACACACACACACCACACACACACACACACACACACACACAATATATATATATATATATATATATATATATATATATATATATATATATATATATTTATATATAATGTGTGTATGTGTGTGTGTGTGTGATGGAGTGGAGAATCACTCGCCTGCCTAGTTATACAATGACGTCACGTGACATATGACTATCGTGACTGCATACAATTTATCATTATCAACCCCCCCTTTCCCAGCCTCTCCCCTCCCTTAAAGGGGGAGGGGACGACGTCCCCATGAACGCCGTTTATTTGTATATATTTTTTAATAGCGTTGATGAAACAGGCAATTTATTCAATTTATTTTCCATGATATATATCTCCTGACGTATGACTGCAGAGGGTAGACCCGGGGAGCCACGGTCTCCTCTGACTGTAAATTATGTAGTTATATGGAGAAGATTGTCTCGGGAGAGGTGATTCATCAAGACTCGAGGGCGAACATCAACGATGATTTGAACCCTGGTTGAGGCTTCATGTTAGTTGGAGCCCCTGGTTGAGGCTTTTACGTTAGTCGGAGCCCCTGGTTTAGGCTTCACATTAGTTGGAGCCCCTGGTTGAGGCTTCACATTAGTTGGAGCCCTTGTTTGAGGCTTCACATTAGTTGAAGCCTCTGGTTGAGGCTTCACATTAGTTGGAGCCCCTGGTTGAGGCTTCACATTAGTTGAAGCCTCTGGTTGAGGCTTCACGGATCAAGAGCCCAGAGTAATAAGCAAAATAAGGATGATAATTATAATTTATCAACTAAATAACTGGACGAGTAATGCTAATAACTAACAGATAATTCACTCACTAGCAAATTATTATAGATAATTATAGAATTATAGAAGTTTAATTATGATAATTCAGATAATAATAATGACAAAATAGTAATGTTTTATTGCTGATAACGTAATAAAAAACGCACATGACGTACACGTACACAACATGAACACACACAAAGCACTTACACACTGAAAGCCATTTAAATGGTATTTAAAACATGACAAAAATGTTAGACTCTGTAGGTGAACAACAGTCAGTAGCCTTCACTGAGTGAACAACAGTCAGTAACCTTCACTGAGTGAACAACAGTCAGTAACCTTCACTGAGTGAACAACAGTCAGTAGCCTTCACTGAGTGAACAACAGTCAGTAGCCTTCACTGAGTGAACAACAGTCAGTAGCCTTCACTAACTACTGAGTGAACAAGTCAGTAGCCTTCACTAACTACTGAGTGAACAAGTCAGTAGCCTTCACTAACTACTGAGTGAACAAGTCAGTAGCCTTCACTAACTACTGAGTGAACAACAGTCAGTAGCCTTCACTGAGTGAACAACAGTCAGTAGCCTTCACTGAGTGAACAACGTCAGTAGCCTTCACTGAGTGAACAACAGTCAGTAGCCTTCACTGAGTGAACAACAGTCAGTAGCCTTCACTGAGTGAACAAGAGTCAGTAGCCTTCACTGAGTGAACAACAGTCAGTAGCCTTCACTGAGTGAACAACAGTCAGTAGCCTTCACTGAGTGAACAACAGTCAGTAGCCTTCACTAACTACTGAGTGAACAACAGTCAGTACCTTCACTAACTACTGAGTGAACAAGTCAGTAGCCTTCACTAACTACTGAGTGAACAAGTCAGTAGCCTTCACTAACTACTGAGTGAACAAGTCAGTAGCCTTCACTAACTACTGAGTGAACAAGTCAGTAGCCTTCACTAACTACTGAGTGAACAAGTCAGTAGCCTTCACTAACTACTGAGTGAACAACAGTCAGTAGCCTTCACTGAGTGAACAACAGTCAGTAGCCTTCACTGAGTGAACAACAGTCAGTAGCCTTCACTGAGTGAACAACAGTCAGTAGCCTTCACTGAGTGAACAACAGTCAGTAGCCTTCACTGAGTGAACAACAGTTAGTAGCCTTCACTGAGTGAACAACAGTCAGTAGCCTTCACTGAGTGAACAAGAGTCAGTAGCCTTCACTGAGTGAACAACAGTCAGTAGCCTTCACTGAGTGAACAACAGTCAGTAGCCTTCACTGAGTGAACAACAGTCAGTAGCCTTCACTAACTACTGAGTGAACAACAGTCAGTAGTCTTCACTAACTACTAAGTGAACAACAGTCAGTAGTCTTCACTAACTACTGAGTGAACAACAGTCAGAAGTCTTCACTAACTACTGAGTGAACAACAGTCAGTAGTCTTCACTAACTACTGAGTGAACAACAGTCAGTACCCTTCACTAACTACTGAGTGAACAACAGTCAGTAGCCTTCACTAACTACTGAGTGAACAACAGTCAGTAGCCTTCAATAACTACTGAGTGAACAACAGTCAGTAGTCTTCACTAACTACTGAGTGAACAACAGTCAGTAGCCTTCACTAACTACTGAGTGAACAACAGTTAGTAGTCTTCACTAACTACTGAGTGAACAACAGTTAGTAGCCTTCACTAACTACTGAGTGAACAACAGTCAGTAGTCTTCACTAACTACTGAGTGAACAACAGTTAGTAGCCTTCAATAACTACTGAGTGAACAACAGTTAGTAGCCTTCAATAACTACTGAGTGAACAACAGTCAGTACTCTTCACTAACTACTGAGTGAACAACAGTCAGTAGCCTTCAATAACTACTGAGTGAACAACAGTCAGTAGTCTTCACTAACTACTGAGTGAACAACAGTTAGTAGCCTTCAATAACTACTGAGTGAACAACAGTCAGTAGTCTTCACTAACTACTGAGTGAACAACAGTTAGTAGTCTTCACTAACTACTGAGTGAACAACAGTTAGTAGTCGTCACTAACTACTGAGTGAACAACAGTCAGTAGTCTTCACTAACTACTGAGTGAACAACAGTCAGTAATCTTCACTAACTACTGAGTGAACAACAGTCAGTAGCCTTCACTAACTACTGAGTGAACAACAGTCAGTAGTCTTCACTAACTACTGAGTGAACAACAGTCAGTAGCCTTCACTAACTGAGTGAACAACAGTCAGTAGCCTTCACTAACTACTGAGTGAACAAGTCAGTAGCCTTCACTATCTACTGAGTGAACAAGTCAGTAGCCTTCACTAACTACTGAGTGAACAAGTCAGTAGCCTTCACTAACTGAGTGAACAACAGTCAGTAGCCTTCACTAACTACTGAGTGAACAAGTCAGTAGCCTTCACTAACTACTGAGTGAACAAGTCAGTAGCCTTCACTGAGTGAACAACAGTCAGTAGCCTTCACTGAGTGAACAACAGTCAGTAGCCTTCACTGAGTGAACAACAGTCAGTAGCCTTCACTGAGTGAACAACAGTCAGTAGCCTTCACTGAGTGAACAACAGTCAGTAGCCTTCACTGAGTGAACAACAGTCAGTAGCCTTCACTAACTACTGAGTGAACAACAGTCAGTAGCCTTCACTAACTACTGAGTGAACAAGTCAGTAGCCTTCACTAACTACTGAGTGAACAAGTCAGTAGCCTTCACTAACTACTGAGTGAACAAGTCAGTAGCCTTCACTAACTACTGAGTGAACAAGTCAGTAGCCTTCACTAACTACTGAGTGAACAAGTCAGTAGCCTTCACTAACTACTGAGTGAACAACAGTCAGTAGCCTTCACTGAGTGAACAACAGTCAGTAGCCTTCACTGAGTGAACAACAGTCAGTAGCCTTCACTGAGTGAACAACAGTCAGTAGCCTTCACTGAGTGAACAACAGTCAGTAGCCTTCACTGAGTGAACAACAGTTAGTAGCCTTCACTGAGTGAACAACAGTCAGTAGCCTTCACTGAGTGAACAACAGTCAGTAGCCTTCACTGAGTGAACAACAGTCAGTAGCCTTCACTGAGTGAACAACAGTCAGTAGCCTTCACTGAGTGAACAACAGTCAGTAGCCTTCACTAACTACTGAGTGAACAACAGTCTGTAGTCTTCACTAACTACTGAGTGAACAACAGTCAGTAGTCTTCACTAACTACTGAGTGAACAACAGTCAGTAGTCTTCACTAACTACTGAGTGAACAACAGTCAGTACCCTTCACTAACTACTGAGTGAACAACAGTCAGTAGCCTTCACTAACTACTGAGTGAAAAAACATCAGTAGCCTTCAATAACTACTGAGTGAACAACAGTCAGTAGTCTTCACTAACTACTGAGTGAACAACAGTCAGTAGCCTTCACTAACTACTGAGTGAACAACAGTTAGTAGTCTTCACTAACTACTGAGTGAACAACAGTTAGTAGCCTTCACTAACTACTGAGTGAACAACAGTCAGTAGTCTTCACTAACTACTGAGTGAACAACAGTTAGTAGCCTTCAATAACTACTGAGTGAACAACAGTTAGTAGCCTTCAATAACTGAGTGAACAGTCAGTACTCTTCACTAACTACTGAGTGAACAACAGTCAGTAGCCTTCAATAACTACTGAGTGAACAACAGTCAGTAGTCTTCACTAACTACTGAGTGAACAACAGTTAGTAGCCTTCAATAACTACTGAGTGAACAACAGTCAGTAGTCTTCACTAACTACTGAGTGAACAACAGTTAGTAGTCTTCACTAACTACTGAGTGAACAACAGTTAGTAGTCGTCACTAA
>NC_069474.1:17186803-17230565 GCF_026875155.1 Cherax quadricarinatus
AGCAGCTGGTAGTGATGTGTTGTGGTTGGTGTTCTGGCTGCGGCGGCATTGATAGTGGTGGTTATAGTGATGGTGGTAGTGGTTGTGGTAGTGGTGGTGGTGATAATGGTGGTTATAGTGGTGGTGGTGGTAATGGTGGTTATAGTGGTGGTGGTGGTCGTGGTGGTCGTGGTCGTGGTAGTAGTAGTAGTAGTGGTGGTGGTGGTAATGGTGGTTATAGTGAGGGTGGTTGTGGTAGTGGTAGTGGCGGTGGTAGCGGTAGTGGTGGTAGTATTAGTGGTAGATTAGATGGCCCTGACACTAACGTGTTACAACATCCATACACAACTAAGCCTGTGTAGTATCACTGCCTACCTTCCCAGATACATGGAATGAATGGCCTCCCTCCCTCCCTCTCTCCTTCCTCCCCCATTTCTCTCCCTCCCCTGTTCTCTCCCTCCTCTGTTCTCTCCCTCTTCTGTTCTCTCCCTCCCTCCCTGGCTCCACCAGTCTGACAGGTACACACCACCACCACCACCACCAGCGTTTCAAGAACTTGCAGAAAAAAATATCACAGCTTAATAGCAGCATCTTCAAGAAGTGATCTTCCCAATCCTCCTCCACCTCCAACTCCTTCACCGCCTCCCCCACCATCTCCTCCGCCTCCTCCTCCTCCTTCTCCTCCTCCTATTCCTTCCCTTGCTTTGAGAGAGAGAGAGAGAGAGAGAGAGAGAGGAGAGAGAGAGAGAGAGAGAGAGAGAGAGAGAGAGATTACTTTTTGTAATGCTCACCATTATATCCTCTTCATTTTATTCTCAGCATTATGTCAACAGATCATTTCCTCAACATTATATAATTAATCATTATATAATTAAGAGTCTTATATGACTCTTAACCTACATGGATACTGATCTTGAGCAACAAAATACATTCATGATGGTGTGTCTTCTCCAAATTCAGTTTTAACAACAAGAGCATCAACTGGGATCAAATAAATTTAATGTCTCGAGAGGATTAACTCAGTGGCACTAGAAGTAAGCTTAAGGCATATATCACTAAGGAACGCAAGACAAGCCACGGGGGATGGGAATCTTTAGCTCAGATACTTTCACACCTCTCAGTGCGTCATGAGGAGTTATGCAGTCTGGAGTTTTGAGACTCTCTGACCGCGGGTTCAAACCCCACCCGTGGTATGGTATGTTTTTTTAGGAGTTATGCAATGTTGCAAGGTAGCAACTGAAGCAAGGGAAGTTTTCTCAGACTAGCGCAGTGCGCTAGTCTGAGAAAACTTCCCCTCACTCCTTCAGCTGTTGCCTTGCAACATTGCATAACTCCTGATGACGCACTGAGAAGTGTGAAAGTACTTGAGCTAAAGATTTCCACCCCCTTCCCTTCCGTGGCTTGTCTTGCATAGTTAAGATCGCCCGTCTGCAATTGTTTGTACCACTAGGAAAAAAAAGATGTAAACTAGAAAGAGAGATGCTTCAGCTACAGGAGAAGATGAAGAATCACAGAGCTTCTTAAGGGTGTCAGGCTGTCTGAAGAGTGGAAGGAAGCGCTGACTAGAGAAATAGAGGATATTGTACTAATAGTGAATAAATCATATAGAGTCCAAGAAAGACAAGGAGCGTTAAAAACAATAACTCAAACTGACTAAAATACAAAATACTTCTTATACAATATCCAGAGCAAAAAACAATCCCAATATCGGGCCCTTGCTTAAATAAGATGGAACTTACACTTACGACAGCAAAGAAATAAGTGAAATACTCTCATTATGACTGAGCCGTTGATCAGACTCAAGTTCTAAAATCATATGAATTTTTCTTGAACGAGACTCAAAACTTACCAACATCTCCAAAATTTCCGACATAGCCCTAACCCCACTCAGCTTGCACTCTGCCCCAGGTCAAGACTTATAGAACTCTATGTTAATCAAGAACTCTAAGATACCTTTATTATGTGTCTTGAATATGATGGTGAGGGAGCTTAGACATTTGGGTCACTCACAGCTACTAAAAACAATGGATATAGTTCCGCTCCACAAAAGTGGCAGCAAAACAATCACAAAGAATTATAGACCGATAACAGTAACGGCTCACGTTAAAATCTTTGAAAGAGTTTTAGGAAGCAAGAACGCTAGCTAATTAGATTTCACACACAAAAAAATGCACTTAAAAGAGAAACCTTAGACTGACCCCACTCTAATACCACTGCCCCTCAAGGGAGGTTCCTTGACGCTGGTGAGGGGCTCTTGATCTAGGGAATTGGATCTGTGCTCCAGTTCCCTGAATTAAGCCTGAATATCTTCCATCACACCCTCCCACACACACAAACACACAGGTGCTGTATAATCCTACGGGTTTAGCACTCCCCCCATGATTATAATAATAATGATACCACTACGACTACCACTTTATTTCTACTACTTTTGATACTACCATTACTATTGCCTCCCTTCACCCTTCACTCACCTTTCTCCCTGTACCATTACTATTGCCTCCCTTCACCCTTCACTCACCTTTCTCTCTGTATCATTACTATTGCCTCCCTTCACCCTTCACTCACCTTTCTCTCTGTACCATTACTATTGCCTCCCTTCACCCTTCACTCACCTTTCTCTCTGTACCATTACTATTGCCTCCCTTCACCCTTCACTCACCTTTCTCTCTTGTACCATTAACCTACTCTTCCTATTTTCTACTACTACTATTACTTCTACTACTACTTCCACTACCAGCATTGCTTCTACCACTACTACTTTTTCTTCCTCTCTTCGTCCCGTCACTGTTTCCCTCGCCTATAAATACTGGCTCCCTCACTCTTTTGTGTTAGTGTGACTTTGTAAAGGGTCCAAGTAGGATTATTTGTGTATCTTATGACGACCTCATAAGATACACAAATGAAGCTTTTCTGGTAAGATTAGGTTTTTTGGTTAACTTTTGCAGCCACGGTACTGTGATCTTTTATTGTTTATGAACCACGTGATCTCATAACTAGTGCACAACCCAGGAGAAGGTGGGCACTGTGTACACTCTGGGCTGGGGACAGACCCAGGGAAGGGCTACACACTCCAGGCTGGGGCCAGACCCAAGGAAGGGCTGCACACTCCGGGCTAGGGCCAGACCCAGGGAAGGGCTGCACACTGGGCACACTTCAGGCTGGGGCACAAACGATGGATAACCACAGGCGCCTCGACAATATCTAGCTAACCATCGCTGTGGTCGGCGATTTATGCACCTAAATGGTTACCTTAGCGCTTGGAAAAGGCCTGGCTCTCACAACACTCTCTGTTATGATAGGTGTTCTTGGGTGGGGTGGGGTGAACGGTGTTATGAGGTGGGGTGGGGTGTAGGGTGTTCTGGGGTGGGGTGAACAGTGTTATGAGGTGGGGTGGTGTGTAGGGTGTTCTGGGGTGGGGTGGGGTGAACGGTGTTATGAGGTGGGATGAGGTGTAGGGTGTTCTGAGGTGGTGAGGGGTAAACGGTGCTATGAGCGGGATGGGGTGTAGAGTGTTCTGAGGTGGGGTGGGGTGAACGGTATTATGAGGTGGGGTGAGGTGAAGGGTGTTCTGGGGTGGGGTGGGGTGAACGGTGCTATGATGTGGGATGGGGTGTAGGGTGTTCTGGGGTGGGATGGGGTGAACGGTGTTATGAGGTGGGGTGGGATGAAGGGTGTTCTGAGGTGGGGTGGGGTGAACGGTGTTATGAGATGGGTGGAATGAAGGGTGTTCTGAGGTGGGGTGGGGTGAACGGTGTTATGAGGTGGGGGTGGGGTGAAGGGTGTTCTGATGTGGGGTGGGGTGAACGTGTTATGAGGTGGGGTGGGGTGAAGGGTGTTCTGAGATTAGGGGTGTGTTTTTGGGTGGGGATGTGCTGGGGGCGCGGTCTGGGTAGGGAACTGGGGGAGGCATGTTGTTTGGGGTGCTGTAATGATGAGAAGCAAGAAAAAAATAGGCAGTGAGTAGAGATCTGGAGGCTAATTTCCGTGCTGGGGGATAAGAGAGAGAGAGAAAAAAGGAAGATGGATTAATTAGACCCATTGCTGTGGGCAACACTCCGCTGCCTGGTTGTTAAGTGGCTGTCAGAGGTATCCATGCAGAGGCTGTCAGTAGTATCCGTGCAGAGATTGTCAGCAGTATCCGTGCAGAGGTTGTCAGTAGTATCCGGGCAGAGGCTGTCAGCAGTATCCGGGCAGAGGCTGTCAGTAGTATCCGTGCAGAGGCTGCAAGCAGTATCCGTGCAGAGACTGTCAGAAGTATCCGTGCAGAAACTCATCCTGGGTTGTCTGTACACAACTCACTCTGCCAAAGACTTGTAAACACACCAAGTCATGTTAAGTAAAGAAGACATAAGTGCGACATTTTATTGTGGCAACGTTTCGCTCTTCAGGATCTTTGTCAATCTTAACAAGGCTCCTGGAGAGCGAAACGTTGCCACAATAAAACGTCACATTAATTGCACTTGTGTCCTTTTACCTAACATATTGTCGGTAATTTTACCAACATTATTATACAAAGTCCTGTCGTCTCCTATCGCTCTGTAATAGTCCTGTGCACCTCTTCTGCAACCAGCGAAGAGGCTAGGCCAAGAGCTGTAACTTGACCCCTGCAGCCACAAATGGGTGAGTACATTTCATGAAGACCATAAAAAAAGATTATGGATCCTCAGCCGAGTACAGCCGAGGTACAACCGAGTACAGAGGTGAAGAAAATCACTACCAGACAGCAGTTTCTGCTGCCTGGTAGTGACAGGGACACTGATGATAGAGGGTGATGACAGCAGTGGGCGGTGAGTGGATGGACAGATCATCCAGCGAGGGATGACAGGTGAGTGGCAGACATCGTAGCATCTCAGGTGTGATGTGATAACTTCCTCTCATCTTGGCAGTCAGGTCTGCACTCATAACATCTCCACTAGTTTGTGGCACATATATCCTGGGGATATATTAAAAAAAATAGGCCTGGAGATTTTTGACCCCTGAAATTTATCCTTCAGGTAAGTACATTGTGAATGTATCATTACAAAAATAATAATATATAGTACCAACAAAATGAATTATTAGATGCATGCGCAAAATCTGGGTATCTTAACTAAAGATACCCAGGTGTTGCACATGTTTGATTGCCCCTGCAAGTTACCTCATTATAAATAGAGTTTCACACTGCTTCTAACTTGACACAGTACTTAGACACCTCGTCTCAGTAGTCCCTCTGGTTTATCAACCAATTTAACCATATTCTGAATTCAAGCGTAACTTTCTAGCCTTAATTTTATATCCACCAAATTATCAACGCTCTCCTAAAAAAATCTAACTATAACCTTATTAATATGCTTTTCTCAGTAAGAAATATTTTGGTAGCATAAATTTACAGAAAATAAATCATGGTAGCGTTTTTTTTTTACAACCGCAGGAGAGTAACTGAGGCTGAGTGATCCTTAATTAGGCGCACAAGTCGGCGTTTTTCTGTTAACGCCTAACTCGCTGTCACTATTTGTGAGAAGTAGGGAGGAAGGGCAGAATTAAGATAGTATAGAGTCTGTACTGGAGACCGAGGATGGGAGGGTGAGAGGAGGTGTGAGAGTCAGGTATCTGAAGAATGGCTGTGAGGACGGTGGAGAGAGATGATGGTTGAAGGAGAGCTGATAGTTGAAAGAGAGATGGCCGTAGTTCTTGAACATATGACCAGAAGATACACACATTGAAGTGTGAATGATGTAGAAGCAGACAGGAAGCTGGAGGAGTGATTATTAAGTTATCATGACTTTGGGATGACTCTAGTATCAAAGTTTCTTCCCCATAAAATATTTATGGCAAGTGATAAAGGTTTCTTACAGTTCTTGATGAATATCAAGTTCCAGGAGTTTGAGATTAGCGTAGAGTGCCTGGGCATGCAGTCACTGGTCAAAAGCTATGTCTGGTATCGATTGAGGAGATGGAACATACATTGATGACAAGAAAAACATGAGTGAAATCCTTCAAGTCCCAGTACGACTCAGTGTTCAGTGAGCTATTAATCAGCCTAAAGACTGACGACCCCAATGAGTTCTTCATGAATGAGACACAAAATGTAAATATCTCTGTTCACCTCTGATATAACTCTAACCCCCACTTGACTTCGATCAGAGATTAATGGAGATATTTGCAATATTTTGTGTCTCATTCAGTATATAAGTCCATCCCTGCCTGCCTGCTCTGCCTGCCTGTCTATCTGTCTGTCTGCCTGTCTGTCTGTCTGTCTGTCTGTTTGTCTGTGTCTGTCTCATATATCTACATACTGCTGAATTTCAGATGAAAAATCGAAATCAAACCATGTATCACAACTTCCGTTCCTCAGTCTTGGTAAGTAATCACCGCCACAGCTTCAATCAATTTACTAAAAGCTATGGAACTGAACAACCCCCCACTTAACCCCTTACTTCTACCCTTCCAATCTTCTCCTACCCCTTCTACCCTCCCTACCATCCCCTACCACTGCCCCTGGTATAACCAGGAGATAAAGTAAGGTAGGAGTACAGAGCGGCTGAGCCCTCCCCAGATACACCAGCTGATAGCGTAACAACTTAATACCGGCGGAAGGTTTAACTAAGACTGGCGGTGGGTTTAATACTGGCGGGAGGTTTAAGTAGGGGTTCTCACCGTCAACCAGTGGGCTCGAACCTCCTGATAACATTCTTCTCTTAGTTGTCGCAAGTAAGTGAAAGTTCCATCACTCAGATATGTTGTAGTGAGTGAAGGTTTCTGGGTAGTGAAATTGTTTAGTAGTGGTGCGACGAATTGTGTTAATAACAATAATAATAATAACACATAATAATAACAATAATAATAATAACACTCATAATAATAAAAATAATAACACTCATAATAATAATAACACATAATAATAGCAATAATAATAACTATAATAATAATAATAATAATAATAATAATAATAATAATAATAATAATAATAATAGCAGCAGCAACAATGATAATAATAATACTAATAATAATAATAATTATTATTATTATTTTTATTTGTTTTAATTATTTCTCTTCTTTTTCTTCTTCGTCTTCTTCGTCTTCTTCGTCTTCTTCGTCTTCTTCGTCTTCTTCGTCTTCTTCGTCTTCTTCGTCTTCTTCGTCTTCTTCGTCTTCTTCGTCTTCTTCGTCTTCGCTCTGTCACGACTCGATCAAACTCGACACAAAGCAAAACGTTGTGTCCTGCAACATGTGTTTCTCTAACTTCAAAGTTGTTGGTGTTTGTGTCATACGATTCCCTGCAAGGAGGGAAGGGGATGGAAGAGAGGGAAGGGGTAGAGTAAGAAAATGGGTTAGGGAAAGGAGGGGAAGGGGTCCCTGGAATCTGGTTAAGAGCCATTTATTCCACATTATTAAATCTTTGAAAGGGTTTTAAGAAGCAAGATCGCCAACCACATGGATTACCAACAACTGTTCATGCCAGGTCAGCATGAGTTTTGAGTAGGTCGCTCCGGCCTCTCGCAACTACTGGACCACTATGACATGGTCTTGGGCGCACTGGAGGACAAGCAGAATATATATGTAGTATAGGAAGACTTTGCAAAAAACCTTCGATAGGTGCTATCATGGCTGGCAAGTGACCAGCATTATCAGCTTATGGTACGGCTGAGCTGTACTGTACCCAACATATGGTTAGAGATCTTTAGCCTCTTGCAGAATCATCGATCACCTCACACACACACACACACACACACACACCACACACACACACACACACACACACACACACACACACACACACACACACACACACACACGCACGCACGCACAAGTGATGTAGTGGAGTCAGGATCCATACATAGCTTTAAGAAGAGGTATGATAAAGCTCACGGAACAGGGATAGAGTGACCTAGTAGCGACCAGTGAAGAAGCGGAGCCAGGAACTATGACTCGACCCCTGCAACCACAATTAGGGAGGGGGAGGGCATTAATCCCGACAGAATTTCCTTAGTTTCTCTCCAAAGCACACACACATAAATAATAATAACACTGCTTGAAAACGAGTCTGCTAGCCTCCCTTCAACCAGACAGGAACAACTAAGCCTCGTCCACCAGTGCCGGATCAACCGGCCTGTAGTGCCTACGTTGGACTGCGTGTGCCCAGCAGTAACAACATAGTTGATCAGGCCCTGATTCACCGAGAGGCCTGGTCAAGAACTGGGCTGCGAGGGCGTTGACTCCCGAAACGACCTCCAGGTAGCACGGATATTCTGGCGTCGCCCCTGCTTTCTAAAACGTTAATTTGTGTAATTAAAAGAGCGTGAGATGTGTTTATACTGTAAGACTGTTTTTGTCCCTTTGTTTGTGTTATGGAACTTATTTTAATGCCTTTGTGGGGGAATATTGGTAACTTTTACTTGTCAATTAGTCTTTCAGTAGGAGTGTGGGTACTGACATATACTGGCCACTGTCTTGTGACAGTCAGTACCTGGGCACGAGTGTGGGTACTGACATATACTGGCCACTGTCTTGTGACAGTCAGTACCTGGGCAAGAGTGTGGGTACTGACATATACTGGCCACTGTCTTGTGACAGTCAGTACCTGGGCAGGAGTGTGGGTACTGACATATACTGGCCACTGTCTTGTGACAGTCAGTACCTGGGCACGAGTGTGGGTACTGACATATACTTGCCACTGTCTTGTGTCAGTCAGTACCTGGGCACGAGTGTGGGTACTGACATATACTGGCCACTGTCTTGTGACATTCAGTACCTGGGCACGAGTGTGGGTACTGACATATACTGGCCACTGTCTTGTGACATTCAGTACCTGGGCACGAGTGTGGGTACTGACATATACTGGCCAGTCTTGTGATAGTCAGTACCTGGGCACGAGTGTGGGTACTGACATATACTGGCCACTGTCTTGTGACAGTCAGTACCTGGGCACGAGTGTGGTACGACATAACGGCCACTGTTTTGTGACGTCGTAACCTGGGACAGTGGGGGACTGACATATACGCCCTGTCTTGAAAACATCGTACCGGGGGCACAGTGGGGTACTGACATAACGGCCACTGTCTTGTGACAGCCCTCCCCTGGGCACGAGTGTGGGTATGAAAAATATACGGGCCCTGTCCTTGCAGCCCCGTACCGGGCACGAGTGTGGTATGACTAACGGCCACTGTCTTGTGACAGTCAGTACCTGGCCAAAGTTGGTACGACATATCGGCAACCCCCTTGTGACAGTCAGTACCGGGGCAAGATGGGGGGACTGACATTACTGGCCACGTCTTGTGTCAGTCATTCCCTGGCACGAATGTAGTACTGAATATACGGGCCACTGTCTTGTGACAGTCAGTACCGGGGCACGATTGGGTCTGACATACCCCTGCCACTGTCTTTGGACAGTCAGTCCCTGGGAACGTGTGGGTTTTTGACATACACTGGCCCTGTTTTGTGACAGCAGTACCTGGGCCGAGTGTGGGTCTACTATACGGCCACTGTCTTGTGACAGTCAGTACCTGGGCACGGGGTGGGGGAAATGACATATACTGGCCATTGTCTTGTGTCAGTACCTGGGAAAAAGTGGGATCTGACTATCTGGCCAGTTTTTGGCATCAGTACCGGGGAGATGTGGTACTGACAAAACTGGCCACTGTTTGTGTCAGTCAGTACCTGGGCACGAGGGGGTACTGACGTATACTGGCCACGCCTTGTGTCATCGTACCGGGGTGATGTGGGTACTGACATAACTGGCCACTGCTTGTGACAGCAACCTGGGCACGGTGGGGGTCTGACATATACGGGCCCACTGCTTGTGTCAGCCGTCCCGGGGCACAGGGGGATACTGACATATAGGGCCACTGTCTTGTGCCCCTAGTCCCTGGGCACGAGGTGGGTACTGACATATACGGGCCCCACTGTCTTGTACAGCAGACCTGGGCACGATGGGGGTATGCAATAGGGGGCCACTTTTTGTGACATCATACCTGGGGCCGAGTGTGGGTAGTGACAAAAACGGGGCCACTGCTTGTGACAGCAGTACCTGGCAAGTGTGGGTACGACATAAGGGGGCAACGCCTTGGACGTCATCCTGGCAAGATGGGGTACTGAATATCGGCCACGTCTTGTTCATCATCCGGGGCACGATGTGGGTACTGACTTTTTGCCACTTCTTGTACAGTCAGTACCTGGGCAGAGTGTGGGTACTGCAATATGGCCACTGCTTGTGACAGCCCCATACGGGGCACGAGTGGGGTACTGCATATACTGGCTACGCTTGTGACAGTCAGTACCTGGGCACGATTTGGGTACGCCCATAATGCCACTGTTTTTGACATCAGTACCTGGGCACGAGGTGGGTACGCATATACTTTTGCCACTGTCTTGTGTCAGCATCCCTGGGCACGATGTGGGGTACTGACAATACTGGCCCTGTCTTGTGTCATCAGTACCGGGGTACATTTGTTACTGACATATCGGGCCACGTCTTTGTCATCAGTACCTGGGACGATGGGGGTAGACATATACTTGCCACGTCTTGTGACATTCATCCCGGGGGCACGAGTGGGGGTACAAAAACTGGCCACTGTTTTTGTGTCATCAGTCCTGGCACGAGGTGGGTATGACAAAAACGGCCACTGTCTTGGACAGTCGTGCTGGACGATGGGGGTCTGACTAACTGGCCCCACTGTCTTGTGACAGATCCCGGGGGCACAAGTTGGTATGACATATACTTGCCCTGTCTTTGAAGTCAGTCCCTGGCACGATTTGTGGGTCCCGACATAACTTGCCACTGTCGTGTCGTCATACTGGCCGAGTGGGGTCTAACTTACTGGCCACGTCTTTGTCATCATTTCCTGGGCACGATGTGGGTATAATAACTTGCCATGTCTTTGACAGTCATACCGGGGCACGAGGGGGGTACTAACATAACTGCCACTGTCTTTGACAGTCAGTCCCGGGGCACGGGGGTGGGTACAAACCGCGTCTTTAAAATTGGTTTTTATAACCTGCACTGTCTTTTGATCACTCACAATACCACCTAAACAACAACAACAATACCACCACCCCCTCCCCTGCAACACCAGCCACCACCACCTTCAACAGCCCCACAACTACAATCGCCCTCCCCCCCCCACCACAACACAACGGCCACCACCACTCTCCAAAAACCCCCACATCACCTTCCCCGATCAATAACCAACTCAAAATTATCACCACCACTACCACCACCACCCCTACCACCACCCAACCACCGCCATCAGTAACCACCGCCTCGTACCCTCACCCCCACCAACCCTCACCCCACCACCATACCACCCCCACCCCTACCACCACCGCACCGCCAACATACCACCACCCCATCAGTACCATCCCACCCCCACCCCTACCACCACCACCACTACCCCCACCACCACCACCATCACCACCATACCACCCCCCCAAACCCCAACCACCAACCCACCCCCACCACCCCCACCCCACCACACCCCCCCACCCACCCCACCACCACACCACCCCCACCACCACCACCACACACCCCCACCACCACACCACCACTACCACCCCCACCACCACACCCCACCCCCACCACCACCCCCCACCACTACCACCACAACCCCACCCACCACCCCCACCACCACCAACCACCACCACCACACCACCACCAACCACCCCCACCACCACCACTACCACCCCCACCACCCCCACCCCCACCACCACCACACCACACCACCATCCACCACTACCACCCCACCACCACCACCACCCCCCACCACCACACCACCCCCACACCAAAAACCACTACCCAAACCCCCCCACCAACCACCAACCACCACCACACCCACACCACCCTCCACCACCACCACACCACCCCCTACCACACCCCCACCACCCCCACCACCCCTACCACCACCACCCCCCACCACACCACTACCACCCCCCCCCACCACCACCACCCACCCCCACCACCCACCACCCCACCACCCACCACCACCACTACCCACCACCACACCCCACCACCACCACACCACCACCACCACTACCACCACTACCACCACCACCACTACCACTACCACCACTACCACCACTACCACCAACTACCACCACCACCACCACACCACCACCACCACCACCCCACCACCACCACCACCACCTCACCACCACCACCACCACCACACCACTACCACCACTACCACCACCACCACCACACCACCACCACTACCATCACCACCACTATCACCACTACCACCACTACCACCACCACCACCACCACCACTACCACTACCACCACTACCACCACTACCACCACCACCACCACCACCCACCACCACCACCACACCACCACCATCACCACCACCACCACCACCACCACCACTACCACTACCACCACTACCACCACTACCACCACTACCACCACTACCACCACCCCCCCACCACCACCACCACCACCACCACCACAACCACCACCACCACCACCACCACCACCACCACCACCACCACCACCACCACCACTACCACCACCATGCTAACAACCACCCGCATTATATTTACACATCATAAAAACTTGTTTCATTATCTCCTCCCTGACAATGAGTATAAACCCAGCAACTATCATATCCTCATCGCCAACATCATCATCCACCTCTTGTCATTACTATCATCATCATTTTTCCTCAAGATTCAGCAATATTTCCAGTCATTAAGAGTAACCTTCACCTGATTAACATTAATTTGCAAATTTAACATAAATTATGCAAATTATCGGATGCAATCGTATAATAAATTTTTTTATTCGCCTCTTTATTGCAGACTAAGCCAATTTTTTTCTTTTTTTCAAGCTTCGAGTCGAAATTATGACGGAATCTTTGGGATTTATGTTGATTGAAGTTGATCAGGAGATTGCAGAGAGTCTGTTGCACGATGTTTTTTTAATTATGTATTGTGAGCTGGTTGGTTGTGATTACTGAAGATTTGCAATACTGTTTGACCCTCTCTGTAATTATTAAGTTATTTTAATATGCTTATAATAGATTTATGGTGATTGAGCGTCTGATGGTGTTTTTATTGTGTGTGTGTGTGTGTGTGTGTGTGTGTGTGTGTGTGTGTGTGTGTGTGTGTGTGTGTGTGTGTGTGTGTGTGTGTGTGCGTGTGTGTGTGTGTGTGTGTGTGTGACGTGTGTGTGATGGGTATGTGACTGTGTGCTGAATGTGTGTAGGTGAGTCAGTTACTAAGCACCAAACTCACTTATCGATAGACACTTGCTTTATATTTGTGTGTAGCATTGTACGTGCATGTATCGATCTGGTCGAGTCGTAGCTCCTGATCCTTCATCTTAGCTCCCGTTGAACAATCATATCGCATCTACTCTTGAAACTGTGTACGGCATTTGCCTCCACAACAAAAATTTCTTTCTCTCCACTTGCGACCCACCGACTAAAAGATTGTGCTTGTTGTCTGTTGCAACCCCTGAATGGGTTGCAATGTATATATATTACATGTATATTACTTTTTCATATAATTTTATATTGCTTATATTTGCGATAATAGCTAAATCGTGAATATATTGCTTTATATTATTATTTGACTTAGTTATGTTGTTAGGTAGGATGTAACATATTATGTGCTCAGTTCAAGTCTTGATTGTCTAACTACTGTAATTATCGCTTGTGGCTCGTTACTCTGCCGGCTTCTGTTGCTACGCAGCTACCGTCCACGGAGCTATCACGTGATAGAGGGGGGGGTGTCCACACCTCGCCTGAAGTATTCAGTCTGGTCTAGACTCGCTGGGTGGTTGGACGTATTCTTGACAAGACGTGCCTACACCTCCCTTATAGGCCCTTGTTGGAAGATCGTCTCTTGTCTCATTATTATTAGTTCTGGAGACTCTGTTCACAGAACATTGTATAGACTTAGTTATTTTCGACGTTGTACTGAGGTTGTGTGTCGCATAGACACTCTAAACAACTCAGGTCCTGAGCTGTAGCTTCTGACCTAACTTGTATTGGTATCTGTGTACTATCACAGTCGGGGATTTTCTTATGCTGAACTTAGATTCAGTATTATGGGAGTTTTATGACTTTTGTGGAGGATCTGCTGATGGTCCCTACTTAGTGTCGTTATATTATCTCCTTGATCCTGATTGTGTCGCAGTTGCTTGTTATATTGCTATTGGGCTTAGCATTCTTTTTATTGTTCAAGCAGACTGTTCTGATAGCCAGTTGGTCAAGAAGTTAGTTTATTTGAGGACTTTGTCAGTCACTTGTTTAAGTCTAGTCGAGTCGTGAGACATAGCGAACTACTTAGAGCACTTACACACATACACACAAACTTACTTGTACATATTTGTAATATCTTATTAAATGTTAATGTACCAGACGGTACTTAAGACTTATAAATGTGATATGTGCTTTCAGCACAATAATACTGTACACGAGAGAAGTGATTAATATTATTTTGATTACTGTGATTGATTTAATTTAATATGATATACCTCTAGACGATAATTAATAAATTTATTAAATTTTAATTTATCTAGTTAGTAGCCTACCAGTTGTAATCCTGAAGCACTATTGAATCATACTGAATTCTAATGGATAATTGGACAAGGATACTGACTAATTGTTACGAAAACCCAGTAACAGGCTGGATGCTAGAAGGGCAGTCCTTTCTAGTATTCACTGAAGATCTCTAAGCTTTTAGAATCGCGTTTTTTGTAACACTGTCCCACATAATTATTCTCCAACCTCGGCTCTCTTCCTTTTGAGAAAGACCTACCTACCATGGGCCAGTAGGCTTGCTGCAGTGCTCCATTATTCTTTTGTTCTAATGTTCTACTTGAACACATAAGAACATACGAGTATAAGGAATGAGCACTGCAACAGGCCTACTGTTCCATGAATATAAAAATGGTATACAATACCAACAGGTTGATAAGTAAGACACATGTGCAACAGTTAGGTATCTTTATTCTGAAACGTTTCGCCTACACAGTAGGCTTCTTCAGTCGAGAATAGTTAACGGAAGCAGTAAAGATGTGAAGATGTAATCAGTCCATCAGTCTTGATGAGTGATGGAAACGCTGGCAGGTATCTGGAGTATACTTGGAGAAGGTTTCGGGGGCCAACGCCCCCGCGACCCGGTCTGAGACCAGACGTCGTGGTGGATCAGGGTCTGATCAACCAGGCTGTTACTGCTGGCCACACGCAAACTGACGTACGAACCACAGCCCTTCTGGTCAGGCACTGGCTTTAGGTGCCTGTCCAGTGCCTTCCTGAAGACAGCCAGGGGTCTATTGGTAATCCCCCCTTTTGTATGCTGGGAGGCAGATGAGCAGTCTTGGGCCCCTGACACTTATTGTGTTGTCTCTCAGTGTACTCGTGGCGCCCCTGCTTTTCATTGGGGGAATGTTGCATCTCCTGCCGAGTCTTTTGCTTTCATAGGGAGTGATTTTCGTGTGCAAGTTTGATACCAATCCCTCTAGGATTTTCCAAGTGTATATGATCATGTATCTCTCTCGCCTGCGTTCCAGGGAATACAAATCAAGGAACTTCAACTGTTCACAGTAATTTAGGTGCTTTATCGTACTTATGTGTGCCGTGAAAGTTCTTTGCACACTCTCCGGGTCAGCAATTTCGCCTGCCTTGAAGGGGGCCGTTAGTGTACATCAGTATTCCAGCCTAGAGAGAACAAGCGATTTGAAGAGAATCATCATGGGCTTGGTGTCCCAAGTTTTGAATGTTCTCATTATCCATCCTATCATTTTTCTAGCAGATGCGGTAAATGCATTGTTGTGGTCATTGAAGGTGAGATCCTCTGACATTATCACTCTCAGGTCCTTCACATTACTTTTTCGTTCTATTGTATGGTTAGAATTTGTTCTATACCATGATACAGTTTAAATTTCCTCAAGTTTTCCATATCTGAGTAGTTCACGCACCCTTGACAGACATCTGATTAGTTCTTCCTTGATGACGAGCCTAACTGCGTTGATTTTCATAAGATGGTCGTGAGTATTACGATGGATGACGTAGGCATCGTATTGGTCAGCCCTATTACATCCGTTCCCGTAGATACTTTTCCAAAATAAAATCTTTCGTTTCCCTCGCCCGAATCACCTACACACTTGCTTTACAATCGGTTGGTCTAATGGTTTTCTTCTTGATTAATTTTTTTAACGAGTAAATGGAACCACACAAGAAGGCCACATTGAAATAAGAACCTCTCAGACCACGTTCTCTCTAACACCGAGTCAGAAGCACTTAGTCTAGGTTTAAAATTCGCCACTGGGGTGCACAAGCTCAGGCAAGAGGTCACCCTAGTCACCAGGAACTACCGTTATCAAGACACCAAATTCCTCCCTCCCAAAAAGTTTTATCGAGGGACTCATCAGCACGACAGTTACTGAGTTCTCCACCCCCGTCATTCCTCGACGATACCAAAACTTCTTAGAAGCCTTGATAAGGATGATTCCATCATCTTCACCACAGCAGATAAAGGTGGTGGGGTGGTCATTCTGAACACACCAGACTACAGCCACAAGATGCTGGACGACCACAACACCTACGAGCCTCTCCACAGCTGTAAATTACTGAAATTCACACAAAACTCCCTTACCAAATCTCGCCAGATCCTAAAACGTTCTGAACACTGTAAAAACCTACTTTGTTTAGTAACCAGTAACCCTTGACTTGCACCTATGAATAGACTACCCATAAGGCAGGGATCCCCATGAGGCCCATTACATCAGGCATCGGTAGTGGTCTTTACAAGGCAAGCATTTATCTGAACTATTAGGCACGATTATTTCAGCTCAAGATAACAATTTGGTCCCCTATCATAAATCTTGGTGATGACATTAGTATTAAAAACACGAAAATTTTTAGTTTTGATGTTTCTTTATTCATTACTTAGATAATGTTTGAACCAAATAAGAACCACATAAAACATAAACTGCGAGGCGAAGTTAGGGGATGTGAGGCGTCAAAGAATATTTGGGAAGAGAAGGGAAACACCTATGAATAAAGAGGAAGACAGCAGTTGAAGAAGCATAGACAAACTATAAGAACCCCTTTCAAAATAGCGCCACATACGGCCCCTCCCCGGAGTACTGGAGTCGTCAATAATACCACTACAGTCACACCATTGAAACAGTCACCACAAGCTTACCAAAACACCTTCCCTAGCCTGGCACGGGTCATCACAGAATGATAACTTGAATCGGGAAATTGTTTGTGAGGGATACTTATATACATACTGAACTTAGTCCCTGTATTGAATTAATACGAGAACAAGTTAATTTTAGTCAGAAATTGAAATTATACCATAAACGTAAGACAAACCCTTCTGTAACGTCTAAATATGCAGATCAGGAGTTATTATCTTGTTATTTGGGGGTGATCCTTTAAGTGTCATCCTGTGAGACCATTATGACAGCAAAGTTAAGGCAATAATGTCCCAGTTGGTCTCTCTTCTCGCTCTCTCTCTCTATTGTTGTATTAGCTTTGAGTATATTCCCAGGAAAGCGGTTTTTTTATTATATAATTAGCGTATTCACTTGGGAGCACTAAATCCGTAGGAGTCATATAGCGCCTGGGGAAAGGTAAATAATCAGGTTTGATCCAAGGGAAGAGTAACTCAAACTCCTAGAATGAAGAGCCCTTCACCAGGCCTCAAGGCACCCCTTCCTTTGATGGTCAAAGTGGAAGGGAGAAGGGGTGAAGGGAAAGAGAGAGGCTATACAAAGGGTTGAAGGAACCTGTTTTGGGCAGGTGTTTAACAGGTGTGTTTGCAGGTGTTAGAGGTGAACAAATACAACTGCAATTAGCGCCCCATCTCTGACTTTTGTCTGAGTAAACATTCCGTAGCTGGACGTGGGGAAGGTGGGTGATGGGTGCGGTGATGGGTGCAGTGATGGGTGCGGTGATGGGTGGGTGATGGGTGTGGTGATGGGTGGGTGATAGGTACGGTGATGGGTAGGTGACGGGTTATGATGGGTGAGTGATGGGTGCGGATATTATTCTTTTCACTTCGCCGAAGTACAGAGCTCTAGTGTTAGCCAGAAGAGGGTGGAACTCCCCGAGAAATTTAACCTCCTTCGAAGTCACCTCGGCGAAGTCTGTGAAGAACACGCACTCGTCACTAGATAACTTACTACAGATGTAATATTGCGGGGAAAAAATAGTTGGGATCACTTTTGATAAGATAAGAACATGGCTGCCTCACAACATGAGGTAGAGATTATACCTGGTTAGAGTGAAAAATAGGGAAAATAGTCTTGTACTGATAATGTTAAGGTATTCTTGTGATAATATTGCTGGGTAGGGAAGATAGTCTTCTGATTATAATGTTAAGAAAGAATATTCTTTAGGTGATAGTATTGAATAGTGAAGACAGTCTTATAGTGATAGTGTTGAATAGTGAAGACAGTCTTATAGTGATAGTGTTGAATAGTGAAGATAGTCTTACTGTGAGTGATGAGTACTGTAGATAGTCTTCTCGTGATGGTGTTCAGTAGTGAAGATAGTTTTCTCGTGATAGTGATGAGTAGTGAAGATAATAGTCTGCATATAAATATGCAGACGACCTTTCGGTCTCCGACGGAACGACGTTTCGACGCAAGACTGAACCTAAGTTTCGGTTCAGGACGAACCAACGCTTCGGTCCTGGACAGACCGACATTTTGGTCGAAGTCGGGTCGACATTTCTGTCCATGACGTGAGCGAAACGGCTAATAAATATTTATCTTCAAGGTGTAAGTTAATTTGTAGTCTTTGTTATGACCTATTTTAAGACAGTTTTCCAAAGCTTTATTTTTTTTCATATATTCCTTTATCTTATGAAGCTGTAAATCCGTGCGGGTCTTTCAGCTTCAGTAGAAGTTCGAACCTCAGTCTGCTAATCGCTTCCCCTGTCTCTCTTCTCCAGCTCTTGGACCTGCCTCATGACTTTAAAACCTTCGTTGAAGGCAGTGAGCAAAGAGAAGTGCAAAGGAACACGGAACGGTTTGGAAATGAGGAGAGGGAAGATGGGAAATGGAGGGATACTGAGGAGAGGTGGGATGGGAAATGGAGAGAGATATAGAAAAGAGGGAAGAGGGAAATGGTGAGAGAGATATGTAGATTAGTGGGGGAGGCATTGAGTAAGAGGCAATTTGCATCTTTCTACACTACTGCAGTTCTTGAGAGAGAGAGAGAGAGAGAAGGGAGATAAGTAAGCGAGATAAACGAGGAAAATGTAAAGAGAAAACTCTCTGGATATGGATGCTTGGTGTTTGCTCTGGAGCCGGTCTGATCTGCACCTGTTAAGAGTAACGAAGAAGTAACAGGTAGTGGACCAGGTGTGCAGTCAGGTGTGCAGGTTAATGACACGAATGGTGGAGTAGTGAGACGAGAAAGGAGAGGCTCTGCACAAAGCAACAGAGGGTGAGAGAGACAGACAGACAGACAGACAGACAGAAACTGGGCTATATCTGAAGGTTGAGAGACAGATGACTGATCAGTAGAATGAGTGGATTCAGTGCTGCCTTCGGTACTGCAGGTGCTGCTAGATGAACCTTCAGTACTGCAGGTGTTGCTGGATGAACCTTCAGTACTGCAGATGTTGCTGGATGAACCTTCAGTACTGCAGATGTTGCTGGATGAACCTTCAGTACTGCAGGTGTTGCTGGATGAACCTTCAGTACTGCAGATGTTGCTGGATGAACCTTCAGTACTGCAGTGTTGCTGGATGAACCTTCAGTACTGCAGATGTTGCTGGATGAACCTTCAGTACTGCAGGTGTTGCTGGATGAACCTTCAGTACTGCAGATGTTGCTGGATGAACCTTCAGTACTGCAGGTGCTGCTGGATGAACTTTACTACTGCAGGTGCTGCTGGATGAACTTTACTACTGCAGATGCTGCTGGATGAACCTTCAGTACTGCAGGTGTTGCTGGATGAACCTTCACTACTGCAGATGCTACTGGATGAACATTACTACTGCAGGTGCTGCTGGAGGAAAGAGCTACATTCCTCCTTGTCTGTTGTCTTGCTTGGAATTAGAAAGTGATCCATTTTTACTGACGATATGATAAAAAAATAAAAAATCTTAACCAACGGTGCAGGGATATTTAAGACAATCACACCATGTATAAGAAATGATTACAGGAATAATAGAAAAAATAATTTCTTTACCTGTCACTTGTTATCTCCTGATGTGATTCTCTCTCTCTCACAGCGTTCACTTTTTTCTGTGTTTCTGTGCTTCTTATCTTCTGTTCGTTGTATCATTTGTCACTGCCCACGATGATGATAATATATTCGCCAGTGACCTGTCGCTGACTCCCGAAGGAGTGTCTGAGTTTGTATAAATGCGGTGCTGTTTGCAGCTCTATAGCGGAGGCAATCCTGTGACCAGGTCCCAGTGATTATTTGTCTTAGGCCATAGGGCAGCCCTATGGCCGAGGCACTGTGAGTCGCCTTCGAATGGAGAGTGAGAGTGAAGGTCATAGTGGAGTGGTTGACATATGGAAGACGTGGCAGGTTAGAAGGTGTGTTCAAGCGTTAATCTGGTCAGGCTACGAAGGTCATTACGAGATTGTGTGTGTGTTTCCCCGCTAGAGTGTGGTAACCCTGAAGGTCGGGAGGAACGAGTAGCAGGCAGCAGGAGATAGAAACACGAACTATGCAGAGTGAAGTGTAAAGAGTATATTAGGAAATACACTCAGCAACCTGGCGCATTCACAACCTTCACGAGACTTGGGATCGTCGACCTAGCAAACTGGAATCGAGGGGAGACAGCTGCAGCAGAAAGAATCCACGTGACCCAAGGTCAGAGGTGGCAGAGAAGTGACGCTCTGGAAAGTGCAGAGACGAAACACTTCTTCAGAAGAGGGACGTGCGGGCAGGCGACGTCCTCCAGACAGTATAGGTTCCTGAGTGAGGCGCTGCAGAGCATCGCAGACTTTGGTACCTCCAGTGTATGCAGGTCTACAGACTGGTACAGGGGAGAGGGCAGACGTTGGCGTCTGGGCGTTAGGTCTGCCGAGGCTCTTGTAGACGTCTGAGGTCGTAGCTCGAAGTACCATCGCTAATCGGTGGTTAAAGGTATATCTTCCCATCGGCTAACGGAGGGCGAAATGGCGGAGAGAGCGAGCTGTTGCTACCTTCACGTGGCAAGAATGCAGAGTGAGGGCTAATCACCTGTCCAGATGATCCTTAAATTACTATCATTTCTGCATTTAGGGCTTCAGCAGACAGGTTATTACACTGGGTTATAAATCTGTATGAAAAGGAAAACTACTCCGGTTAGTACTGTAACTTCACCTTCAAAGTTTCCTTCATCTGTTTCCATTTGCTAAATCACTTATGCACTTCTGATGTTGTATGACCTTTGTGTGTTTAGCGCTAACCTCTGATTGTATTATTATTACTATTATTATTATTATTATTATTATTATTATTATTATTATTATTATTATTATTATTATTATTGTTATTATTATTATTATTTACTCTTAGATTGAAAATATTCACCATCTTAAAAGTTTAAAAATCTCAAGTTCTGCGTTTCGTGAAGATGAGGTTAAGTTCTTTTAGGTGTTTCTTCACGTAGTTTGTTTCCTGGTGATGACCAAAAGCTGCAGCTGCGGGTCATCATCTGACTAAGACCAGCGCCAGGACACACTTGTCCTGTTTCCTGACGAACCTTATGTAACCTGGTGATGGTATGACATACCCTGGAGGATGTGGTTAGTGGAGTTCAATCCAAGCAAATGTAAGGATTTCAAATTTAGGAAAGGAGAAAAAACACCTGAATATAGACACGAAAGACACATGTTGAAAACTTCAGTCAAGAAAAAAATAGTTTGCCCTTCTCTCTACCCTCTCCACTTTAATTTCGTCTGTCCAATAACTGCATTAAAACTCATGAAATCGTAACAAAATGATTTTAAAGAAATCAGGGAACGGGTGGAGGTTTCAACCCATGACAGATGAGTCCTAAATCTCAAATTATTATTATTATAATCAAGGGGGAAGCGCTAAACCCGGAGGATTATACAGCGCCTGGGGGGGGGATGTGGAAGGCATTCAGGCTTAATTCGGGGAACTGGAGCACAGATCCAATTCCCTAAATCAAGAGCCCCTCACCAACATCAAGGAACCTTCCTTGAGGGGCCTAAATCTCAAAGCCAGTGTGTTAACCACTAGAACCAGCTGGCCGAGTGGTTAACACATTGGCCTGTGAGTTATACGACTCAGTTGGGTTCAAAACCCATCCGTTCCTTGGTTTAAATCTATACAGAGTATATAGAGTCCGGACTAATCACGTTAAAAGTACTTTTACTTCCTCAAGTCTTGTCTTCACCTGCATCCGACTGAAGAAGTCTGTTCTGCAGGCTAAACGTTTAGTCAATTAAGATACCCAGGTACTGCAAATGTGTCTTGTTCATCAGAGACAATATTGTGACTCACGAAATCGTAATGACACGATTGCAAACAAACCACGGTACTTGTCGCTGCTCTAAACCACGGTACTCACCACCCTTACCGTGGTTTAGAGTCAATATGGTTTCTAATGTTTTGTGTTCAAAATCTGGAGCTATGAAATCTGTCGTTGTGTTAATTTTATTGCTGTCGGATCAGCGTTGTTTGGTACATCTGAAGTTGCCTTGAAAATTGTATAACATATTGACAAGTTGATGATTAAGACACATGTGCAACAGTTGGGTATCTTTATTGATGAAACGTTTCACCTACACAGTAGAGTTCTTCAGTCAAATACAGAGTCAGCAGGTATAGTAGCGAAATGAAGGTGAGGTAATCAGTCCCTCAGCCTGGAGAAGAAATCAGTTTCGTGGTCTGGAGTTGAGAAGAAGGTAAAAATGCCTTGGCAGTTCCTGCTCTTCAATTTTGTATGCAGTTTTGCAACTGTACTTGCAAAAACAATCGCTCTGTAAAATGAGAGAGTATACTGTATTTTGTATACTGATGATGCATGTCACCGCGTGTATAATGGGATTTGTATAACAATTTGGTATACACAAATAACCCGCACATAGGAGAGAGGAGCTGAAGATGTTTCGGTCTGACTTGGACCATTTACTAGTCACGCTAACATACGAAGGCGAGGGAGCCAGTATATACAGGAGAGGACAGGGACAGAACAAAGAGAGAGGAAGAAGGAAGGGGAGTAGTGGTAGAGGTAATGCTGGTAGTAGTAGTAGTAGTAATGCTGGTAGTAACAGTAATAATAGTAGTAGTAATAGTAGTAGTAGTAGTAAAGGTAATGCTGGTAGCTGAAGTCATCATAAGCTCCTCTCTCCTATGTGCGGGTTATTTGTGTATTGTTCCAGTAACAGTATTGTTTCTGTTGTTCCTTCAGTTTGGTAGTGTGTATGGTGACTGGTGCAGCTGCGGGGATATCTAAGTCAGGGAGCATCTGCATGTCATGGGAGGAGGTATATTGTGAATAATTGATGGATATTTAAAGTTTTTTTTTACCCCACCACTACGGTCCCCTCCACAATGCCTACTCCATTCCCTAAGCTCCCACCTCCCCCATTCCATCCTCCACCCCCTTTTCCTTCCCTCCACTCACTGATACTCCCTTTACTCACGAAATTCCCTACCCGAGACTGGTTCTCTCTCTCTCTCTCTCTCTCTCTCTCTCTCTCTCTCTCTCTCTCCCCTCTCTCTCTCTCTCTCTCTCTCTCTCTCTCTCTCTCTCCTTGTTACATTCTTGTGTAAGATTTCTGGCTTGCCTTGTTTATCGCTTGTTCTCTCCCCTACCTCCTCTCCCTTCCTCTCCCCCTCCTCTCCCCACCTCTCCCCACCTCTCCCCTCCTCTCCCCTCCTCTCCCCACGTAACTGTAAGGAGATTCAGATAACCGTGAAATATCCCACGAAAGGAAGAAGCAAACTGAAGAATAACTAGAGCCGTCGCAGGGAAAGTAAAATATGTAAGAAATATAGGAACGAAATGCGAAGAAAGAAAAGAAAATCCGATTAAGCAAAATAAGGAAGTAGAAAATGGGAAGTGGAATAAGCCAGAATAAGTAGTGAATAAGGAAACACCAGAAGAAAAAATAACTAAGAGTAAAATTTACAGGGAAAAATAACTAAGAGGAAACCTGGGAACTGTCGAATGAGAGATGAAAAACCTGTCGTAACATTACGTACGTCGTTTGATTTAGGTTTGATCCGAGGAAACGAAAGGTAGATGTAACTCGTTGGATCAAGAGCCCTTCAGCAAATCCCTTCAAGTTCCTTGAAAGGATGAGGAGAAGGAGATGGTGAGGGAGAGGGGAAGAGAGTGGATGGGGGGCAGCCCGTTTCTCCTGGTGTACTTGGCTTCGCATGATCACCCATGTGTGGCAGGAAAATGGGTCGACCTAGGTCCACACACACACTTCCTGGTAGCTAGCAGCAAAGAAGTGGGGCCAAGAGCTAGGAATCGAGCACACACACACACACACACACACACATACACATATTAGAAAAAGACACTTATGTACAGTTTAGGACATTTATTAAAGGAAACGTTTCGCCACGAGTGACTTCTTCAGTCCTAATATAGAGAAAAATTAAGAACGAGTATATACAGTGGCAGGTGTAATAACAGTAGTCTTAAAAAAACCCAAGTTGGAGAATGAGACATTTGTGGCAGGAGTCAGGTGGCAACCTACAAGAGGGTAGTAGTAGTAGTAGTAGTAGTAGTAGTAGTAGTAGTAGTAGTAGTAGTAGTAGTAGTAGTAGGAGCAGTAGTAGTAGTAGTAGTAGTAGTAGTAGGAGCAGTAGTAGTAGTAGTAGTAGTAGTAGTAGTAGTAGTAGTAGTAGTAGTAGTAGTAGTAGGAGCAGTAGTAGTAGTAGTAGTAGTAGTAGTAGTAGTAGTAGTAGTAGTAGTAGTAGCAGTAGTTAGTAGTAGTAGTAGTAGTAGTAGTAGTAGTAGCAGTAGTAGTAGTAGTAGTAGTAGGAGCAGTAGTAGTAGTAGTAGTAGTAGTAGTAGTAGTAGTGTAGTAGTAGTAGTAGGAGCAGTAGTAGTAGTAGTAGTAGTAGTAGTAGTAGTAGTAGTAGTAGTAGTAGTAGTAGTAGTAGTAGCAGTAGTAGTAGTAGTAGTAGTAGTAGTAGTAGTAGGAGCAGTAGTAGTAGTAGTAGTAGTAGTAGTAGTAGTAGTAGTAGTAGTAGTAGGAGCAGTAGTAGTAGTAGTAGTAGTAGTAGTAGTAGTAGTAGTAGTAGTAGGAGCAGTAGTAGTAGTAGTAGTAGTAGTAGTAGTAGTAGTAGTAGTAAAGTAGGAGCAGTAGTAGTAGTAGTAGTAGTAGTAGTAGTAGTAGTAGTAGTAGTAGTAGGAGCAGTAGTAGTAGTAGTAGTAGTAGTAGTAGTAGTAGTAGTAGTAGGAGCAGTAGTAGTAGTAGTAGTAGTAGTAGGAGCAGTAGTAGTAGTATAGTAGTAGTAGTAGTAGTAGTAGTAGTAGTAGTAGTAGTAGTAGTAGGAGCAGTAGTAGTAGTAGTAGTAGTAGTAGTAGTAGGAGCAGTAGTAGTAGTAGTAGTAGTAGTAGTAGTAGCAGTAGTAGTAGTAGTAGTAGTAGTAGTAGTAGTAGTAGTAGTAGTAGTAGCAGTAGTAGTAGTAGTAGTAGTAGTAGTAGTAGTAGTAGTAGTAGTAGTAGCAGTAGTTGTAGTAGTAGTAGTAGTAGTAGGAGCAGTAGTAGTAGTAGTAGTAGTAGTAGTAGTAGTAGTAGTAGTAGTAGTAGCAGTAGTAGTAGTAGTAGTAGTAGTAGTAGTAGTAGTAGCAGTAGTAGTAGTAGTAGTAGTAGTAGTAGTAGTAGTAGTAGTAGTAGTAGTAGTAGGAGCAGTAGTAGTAGTAGTTTGTAGTAGTAGTAGTAGTAGTAGTAGTAGTAGTAGTAGCAGTAGTAGTAGTAGTAGTAGTAGTAGTAGTAGTAGTAGTAGTAGCAGTAGTAGTAGTAGTAGTAGTAGTAGTAGTAGTAGTAGTAGTAGGAGCAGTAGTAGTAGTAGTAGTAGTAGTAGTAGTAGTAGTAGGAGCAGTAGTAGTAGTAGTAGTAGTAGTAGTAGTAGGAGCAGTAGTAGTAGTAGTAGTAGTAGTAGTAGTAGTAGTAGTAGTAGTAGTAGTAGGAGCAGTAGTAGTAGTAGTAGTAGTAGTAGTAGTAGGAGCAGTAGTAGTAGTAGTAAGTAGTAGTAGTAGTAGTAGGAGCAGTAGTAGTAGTAGTAGTAGTAGTAGTAGTAGTAGTAGTAGTAGGAGCAGTAGTAGTAGTAGTAGTAGTAGTAGTAGTAGTAGTAGTAGTAGTAGGAGCAGTAGTAGTAGTAGTAGTAGTAGTAGTAGTAGGAGCAGTAAAATAGTAGTAGTAGTAGTAGTAGTAGTAGTAGTAGGAGCAGTAGTAGTAGTAGTAGTAGTAGTAGTAGTAGTAGGAGCAGTAGTAGTAGTAGTAGTAGTAGTAGTAGTAGTAGTAGTAGGAGCAGTAGTAGTAGTAGTAGTAGTAGTAGTAGTAGTAGTAGTAGTAGTAGTAGTAGTAGTAGTAGTAGTAGGAGCAGTATAGTAGTAGTGTAGTAGTAGTAGTATTAGTAGTAGTAGTAGTTAGTAGAGGAGCAGTAGTAGTAGTAGTAGTAGTAGTAGTAGTAGTAGGAGCAGTAGTAGTAGTAGTAGTAGTAGTAGTAGTAGTAGTAGTAGTAGTAGTAGTAGGAGCAGTAGTAGTAGTAGTAATAGAAGCAGCAGCAGTTAGCAGCAGCAGCAGCAGGTAGCAAACAGCAGCAGCAGAGCAGCAGCAGCACAGCAGCAGCAGTAGTAGTAGTAGTAGTAGTAGTAGAAGCAGCAGCAGCAGCAGTAGTAGTAGTAGTTGTAGTAGTAGTAGTAGTAGCAGCAACAACAACAACAATAGTAGTAGTAGTAGTACAACAGTGGTAAGATGGGTTGTGTTAGAGAAGGACATGTCAACATCATGTTACAGCAGTCTCTACAATAGGCAATATCTTGTTGATCAACAATTTGACATAATATAACTTCCGAATTTTTGATGGATTGTGTTACTGAGGGCAATTAGGGCGGCCTCTGTTCACTTTCATTGAGGCTCGACTACTCGTTAAGGAAGATTTACGGCGACGAAAACCCATCTCACCGCAGTTATACTACAATTTCTACTACTACTACTACTACTATTATTGCTACTACTATTATTGCTACTACTATTATTGCTACTACTATTACTACTACTATTACTACTACTATTACTACTACAACTACTACTAGTACTACTACTACTACCCTCTAGTAGCCTGCCACCTGACTATTTTCGCTATCTTATTTATTCTTTTTACTGATTTATGCATTCCTTTATCTCATTTATACAAGAATCAATTGCAGTGGAGGCAAATCTCTGCCCTTATCAGATACATAGACAGTTTCTCTTCTCTCTCTCTCTCTCTCTCTCTCTCTCTCTCTCTCTCTCTCTCTCTCTCTCTCTCTCTCTCTCTCTCTCTCTCTCTCTCCTATCTCATCTCAGGACTCATTACAAACATCAGCTGATGATCCATAACAAGCATCAGCTGACAGACCATTACAAATATCAGCTAATGAATCATAACAGATACCAGCTGATAACTCAAACATCAGCTGATGTATCATAAATATCAGCTGATAACCCATAACATACAACAGCTGATGACCCATAACAAACATAAGCTCATAAATCATATAAAAAACGGCTAATGAATCATAACAAAGATCAGCTGATAACTCATAACAAAGAACAGGTGATGGACGAAAACAAACATCAACTAATGCACCATAACAAGTTCTCTCTCTCTCTCTCTCTCTCTCTCTCTCTCTCTCTCTCTCTCTCTCTCTCTCTCTCTCTCTTTCTTTCTCTCTCTCTCTCTCTCTCTTCGAGTTACCATAGAGCCTTTTAGAGCCCCGTCATCAGTTAACATTGTGAACCTGGTTACACAGGGTCATCCCTCTCGTCAAAAAAGGAAGTTTAAGAAATTTATGTACGAATTTATAATCCAAACATTTGGAAGAAATTCATGTCGAGAATAAATTTGGAACTCTGGTGATATCATTGTTATTTTCATATTTGACGCTTATATATTTTTTATATAAAATTTACTCTGATGTTGACCAAGCTCGGGGATGATACATTGTATAATTTAACATTGAAATGGTGATGAATGATAGGAGATAAATCTGTGAATGATAGAGGATGAGAATCATCGAATGATAGGAGGTAAGTAAGGGAATGATGGAGGATAGAAATATATATATATATATATATATATATATATATATATATATATATATATATATATATATATATATATATATATATATATATATATATATATATATATATTATATTATTATTATTTATTATCACACTGGCCGATTCCCACCAAGGCTGGGTGGCCCGAAAAAGAAAAACTTTCACCATCATTCACTCCATCACTGTCTTGCCAGAAGGGTGCTTTACACTACAGTTTTTAAACTGCAACATTAACACCCCTCCTTCAGAGTGCAGGCACTGTACTTCCCATCTCCAGGACTCAAGTCCGGCCTGCCGGTTTCCCTGAACCCCTTCATAAATGTTACTTTGCTCACACTCCAACAGCACGTCAAGTATTAAAAACCATTTGTCTCCATTCACTCCTATCAAACACGCTCATGCATACCTGCTGGAAGTCCAAGCCCCTCGCAGACAAAACCTCCTTTACCCCCTCTCTCCAACCTTTCCTAGGCCGACCCCTACCCCGCCTTCCTTCCACTACAGACTGATACACTCTTGAAGTCATTCTGTTTCGCTCCATTCTCTCTACATGTCCGAACCACCTCAACAACCCTTCCTCAGCCCTCTGGACAACAGTTTTGGTAATCCCGCACCTCCTCCTAACTTCCAAACTACGAATTCTCTGCATTATATTCACACCACACATTGCCCTCAGACATGACATCTCCACTGCCTCCAGCCTTCTCCTCGCTGCAACATTCATCACCCATGCTTCACACCCATATAAGAGCGTTGGTAAAACTATACTCTCATACATTCCCCTCTTTGCCTCCAAGGACAAAGTTCTTTGTCTCCACAGACTCCTAAGTGCACCACTCACTCTTTTTCCCTCATCAATTCTATGATTCACCTCATCTTTCATAGACCCATCCGCTGACACGTCCACTCCCAAATATCTGAATACGTTCACCTCCTCCATACTCTCTCCCTCCAATCTGATATTCAATCTTTCATCACCTAATCTTTTTGTTATCCTCATAACCTTACTCTTTCCTGTATTCACCTTTAATTTCTTCTTTTGCACACCCTACCAAATTCATCCACCAATCTCTGCAACTTCTCTTCAGAATCTCCAAGAGCACAGTGTCATCAGCAAAGAGCAGCTGTGACAACTCCCACTTTGTGTGTGATTCTTTTATCTTTTAACTCCACGCCTCTTGTCAAGACCCTCGCATTTACTTCTCTTACAACCCCATCTATAAATATATTAAACAACCACGGTGACATCACACATCCTTGTCTAAGGCCTACTTTTACTGGGAAATAATTTCCCTCTTTCCTACATACTCTAACTTGAGCCTCACTATCCTCGTAAAAACTCTTCACTGCTTTCAGTAACCTACCTCCTACACCATACACTTGCAACATCTGCCACATTGCCTCCCTATCCACCCTGTCATACGCCTTTTCCAAATCCATAAATGCCACAAAGACCTCTAAATACTGTTCACTTATATGTTTCACTGTAAACACCTGGTCCACACACCCCCTACCTTTCCTAAAGCCTCCTTGTTCATCTGCTATCCTATTCTCTGTCTTACTCTTAATTCTTTCAATAATAACTCTACCATACACTTTACCAGGTATACTCAGCAGACTTATCCCCCTATAATTTTTGCACTCTCTTTTATCCCCTTTGCCTTTATACAAAGGAACTATGCATGCTCTCTGCCAATCCCTAGGTACCTTACCTTCTTCCATACATTTATTAAATAATTGCACCAACCACTCCAAAACTATATCCCCACCTGTTTTTAACATTTCTATCTTTATCCCATCAATCCCGGCTGCCTTACCCCCTTTCATTTTACCTACTGCCTCACGAACTTCCCCCACACTCACAACTGGCTCTTCCTCACTCCTACAAGATGTTATTCCTCCTTGCCCTATACACGAAATCACAGCTTCCCTATCTTCATCAACATTTAACAATTCCTCAAAATATTCCCTCCATCTTCCCAATACCTCTAACTCTCCATTTAATAACTCTCCTCTCCTATTTTTAACTGACAAATCCATTTGTTCTACCAACATACCTACCTACCTACCAACATACCTACCTGCCTACCAACATACCTACCTACCTACCAACATACCTACCTACCTACCAACATACCTACCTACCAACATATACCTACCTACCTACCAAACATACCTACCTACCTACCTACCTACCTACCTACCAACATACCTACGTACATACCTACCCTACCATACTCTACCTACCCTACCTACCTACCTAAACATACCTACGTATACGTACCTACCATACCATACCTACCTACATACATACCTACCTACCTACCTACCAACTACCTACCTACCTACCAACATACCTACCTACCAACACTACCTACCACCACACATACCTACCTACCTACTAACATACCTACCTACCTACCAACATACTACCTACCTACCTACCAACAATACCTACCAATACCTACCTACCAACATACCATACCTACCCACATACCTATACCAACATACCTACCTACCTACCAACATACCTACCTACTACCCCTACCTAACCTACCTACCTACCAACATACCTACCTACCTACCAACATACCCTACCTACCTACCTACCAACATACCTACCTACCTACCAACATAACCTACCTAACCTACCAACATACCTTACCTAAACCCACCTACCAACATACCTACCTACCTACCAACATACCTACCTACCTACCAACATACCTACCTACCTACCACGTACTCCTACCTACCTACCAACTACCTACCTCACCTACCAAACATACCTACCTACCTAAACCAACCACTACCTACCTCCTACCAACATACCTACCTACCTACCAACCTACCTACCTACCTACCAACATACCTACCTACACGTACACTACTACTACCTACCTACCAACATACCTACCTACCTACCTACCTACCTACCAACATACCTACCTACCTACCAACATAAACCCACCTACCTACCTACCAACCTACCTACCTACCTAAACCCACCTACCTACCTACCTACCTACCTACCATACCTAGCCTACCTTACCTACCAACATACCTACGTACCTACCTACCTACCTACCTACCTACCCTACCTTACGTCTACCTACCTACCTACACTACCTACTACCTACCACCTACCTACCTAACCTACCTACCTACCTACCAACATACCACGTACTACGTACTACCTACCTACGTACCACATACCTACCCAACATACCTACCCTACCTACTCTACCTACCTACCAACATACCTACCTACCTACCAACATACCTACCTACCTAACCTACCTACCAACATACCTACGTACCTACCTACCTACCTACCTACCTACCTACGTACCTTCCTACCTACCTACCAACATACCTACGTACCTACCTACCTACCTACAACATACCTACGTACCACCTAAACTACACTTACCTACCACCTACCTACCAACTACTACGTCTGTACCTACCTACCGTACCAACATACCTACGTACCTTCCTACCTACCTACCAAAACATACCTACGTAACCTAGCTCCTACCTACCAACTACATACGTAACACCTACCTAGCGTATTTCCCAACATACCTAATCGTAACTTACCTACCTACTCTATCACAATACATAAAAAACGGTACCTACCACCTACCACCTACCTACCTACCTACCAACAAACCTACGTACCTACCCAAACATACCACCAACATACCTACGTACCTACCTACCAACATACCTACCTACCTACGTACCTACCTACCAACATACCTACGTACCTACCTACCTACATATTAAATACTGTTAGTGACAATGAGAAGTGTAACGACTTTGACATCTGAACATTATTTTTGTTAATTTGTACGTATGTCTGTGTGTGAATTATTAAGTAGATTAATAGGCCTAGTTATCTTATTGTATTTATTTTAATATAATTATTAATTAATGTGGAGGCATTTCTCCTCACTCCATTCTTGGCAGTTGCTTTGTTGCTAAAGAAGAGCTCTTGATCCTAGGAGGTGAATTTCCCCTTGTGAAAGTCAGCTTATTTAGATGTAAGTTATTCCTTCATTTCCAATCTAAATTATGCTTTATATCACAAATGAAAAAATAAAAAAAAAATGCAGGATATAGAGGCAGTTGCAGTAGGCCACCAGACGTTTTGGTTTTAATTAAATAAAAAGTCTGGTTGAGCAGTAAGGCAAAGACAACTCTCGTCTCGTCTCCCACATTACAAACACACCGAGGGTAATTAATGTTTGTCAGGAAACTGGGCAAGTGTTTTCTGACGCGGGTCTCGGTCATGTGATGACTCACAGCTGGAGTTTTTGGTCATGTGAAGAGGCCTTCCACTGGCTTACCCCTCCACCTCACTGAACACACCAAGCAGGTTAGGTTAGGTAAGGTTCGTCAGGAAACAGGACAAGTGTTTCCTGACGCGGGTCTTAGTCAAATGACCCGCCGTTGGAGCTTTTAGTCATCTGACCGAGACCTTCCACTGGCTTACCGGTCCACCCCTTTAAAAATTATCATCACAGTTATAACCATTTGTAATACTGAACACACCAAGCAGCAGAAACTGCTAGTTATAACTAGGGTACTTCTATTTATACCAGACTGCTACACTCGCACGCACTCACACATTATAATTGATAATAACTTCTTGTGGTTGTTATTCTCCTGGCTCTTGTGATTATATGGCGGTTCCTCTATGTTAATAGGCTCATTGCTGAGGTTTTAAACATAATTAGTAAGAAATTTAAAATTTTTCTTATATAGTAATATTTCTTTAGTGTGTATGACGTAACAAAAGTATCATAGAGATGTGTGTTTGTAGATGTTGCTAAAAGACTTGCATGTAACAGAGGCAGCAGGAGTAGTAATTATGAGTAACAGAGAGTCGGCATAATTAACAGCTTAACAGTCAGAGGAAAGCACTAGAATATACAACGACAAGAAGCAGGAGTTAGAAACAGAAATTTCATTGATTTAAGTACGTGTAGTCAGTCAGAAGAGATGGGATTCCGGGGGTGAGGTGACTTACAAGACTTACAAGAATAACAAAGGTACTCCTAACCTCCTACTTCCCTATTTACAACAATTACAAGGGTAAGAAGGTTGGGGGGAGTTAAAAATTTGATCAATTTAACTTGCTGTGACTCAGCAATCTCATAAGAACATAAGAACATAAGAAAGGAGGAACACTGCAGCAGGCCTGTTGGTCCATACTAGGCAGGTCCTTTACAATTCATCCCACTAACAAAACATTTGCCCAACCCAATTTTCAATGCTACCCAAGAAATAAGCTCTGATGTGCAAGTCCCACTCAAATCCAACCCCTCCCACTTATGTACTTATCCAACCTAAATTTGAAACTACCCAAAGTCCTAGCCTCAATGATCAATTTAACTTGCTGTGACTCAGCATAATTGTCAACATTCTCCTCCCTACCTACCTACATTTCCTGTCTACTTATCGTTTTTTTTAATTCCCGTCATAAATAAACGCCTCAATGCCCTTACTGGGGATGGAAATTATGATTTTGTCTTTTTCTTCCCTAGTGCTTTTGTAAATGTACTCAGAAATAAGCGCGTCTCTCCACCACCTGTACTCGAGATGCCAGACACAAAGGTATGGTTAGATTCTCCCTCGTGATGTATTCTGGGGTTAAAATTTCGCCAGTAAGACATTTAGATTCTTTGTGATCTTAAATGTCCTCACCATGTTGTATCCACTTCTCTTAATGTTTGCATTGGTCAGTACACAGCTCCCGGCCTGGCGTTGTGCACGTGACAATGCTGCTCACATCAACCACATAACTGCTACAGCATATGGGCGCATTGCAAACCTAAGCATAGCGTTTCGACACCTCAGTAAGGAATCGTTCAAGACATTGTATACTGTGTACGTCAGGCCCATACTGGAGTATGCAGCATCAGTTTGGAACCCACACTTCGTCAAGCAAGTCAAGAAATTAGAGAAAGTGCAAAGGTTTGCAACAAGACAGCAACACTATATGGGTGGTAGCATCACGTGACAGACACAAATAAAATCATTATCAAAGGTGGTGGCCACCAAGCTCATAGTCATTAATCGTAGCTTCATTCCTCTTATAATGATTGAAAAATACTTGAATAATAATAGTGTGTGGGTCAGCTGTCTGTGTGGGTCGGCTGTCTGTGTGGGTCGGCTGTCTGTGTGGGTCGGCTGTCTGTGTGGGTCGGCTGTCTGTGTGGGTCGGCTGTCTGTGTGGGTCGACTGTCGAAGCCCCAGTCTTCTAAATATGTTTGAATAAGATCAAATAATATTAGCAGAGTAGCTGCGTCGGAGCTACGATTATAACCGTGACTCTAAGCTTCAGTCTCCTAAAAATGAATGGAAGCATAAAAAAGTGAAAACATTGCGAAATATCAAGGCTTCTCATTTCTAAAAAAGTGAAAAGTTCGCTCAAGTGAATAAGATTCCGCACTGTTGTACACTGCAAGGCCTTTTAACAAAAAAATTCTTAAATTTATTCGGAAAAATTACAATTTTGAAAATGCTAAAAAGTGAAAATATCGGAATATACCTTTTTTTTTCTATTTTTTAAAGATTTCTGCCTCATATTCGCTTTTAAAATGGAGTTCAGAGAGTGAGTTCATGAGCACAGTCATGACTTGTCAATCCTTGTGTTGAACAATAACAAACAGCTCGCCAGTCAAGACTCTGAATCCATTAGAAATCCTGACGATGTCCCTCCGTCCCTACCTTACCAATCTACCAAGCTGAGAGTCACTTCGCAGAGTTGATGGTCTCCCTCGCGAGCAATTTCCCTCGATAAATCCGCCAAAGATACTCATTTGCCTCGTGTGTAATTCCTGCTTGGATAAAACAGTGAGAGGATTAATTCCTTCTTGGATAAAGCAGTGAGAGAATGTGTAGAACTTAGGCCAGGTCGTGATGCGACCCTCGAGACTCACTTGGTCTCTAGACCAACACTTAAAATTGCTGACTCGCTCTTAGGACACGCACAAACATTATCACTTGTATGAAACGTACTGGGCGAAACGTAGTTCAGATATAAGAATTAAGCTTAGAAAGCTGTTTTAAAAACAGAGCAGTATTTTTTTGAAATACGATTGAATAAAAGTACATCCAAAATTGAATAGCTCTTTACCAAGCCGTTATAGTACATGTTATTTAATGTTTTTTTTAATCAAAATCGCTCCTTATAAAAAAAAGCTTTAAAAGAGATTCCTGCACTGCTGCTGTTTTTTTGTTTCAACTGTAGACAGCTTGGGTAAGAAACGTGCGGTAACCAGGAAACTGGACTGATAAAGGTACTGAGGGGGCGAAACATTTCCTTTATGCAATGTACTTGTTCTTGTGTCTCTAACACACTTGTCGCAGTTAATCAACATGTGTAATCTTTCACGTCGTCTTACCACTGTCTCCGTTGTAGGGGTAAGGCTTTGGATAGTCCACGAATGCTTCGGTTAGCTCACGAACGCTTTGGGTTGTTCATGAATGCTTCGAGTAGTCCACAAATGCTTCGAGTAGTCAACAACGCTTCTGGTAGTCGTGTGGTATTTGTGAATATTCGTGTGGTAACTCCCAGGCTCCAGGGGGAGGTTAAACGAATCTTAAGTGTACTAGAACGAATTTACTAACAAGTCAATGTTTGGTTATACTTAAAGTTTAGCTCGAGGGTCATTATGGACCCCTTCAAGCCTGTAAACCACTAATTAATAATACTCCAGTTCTACAATACGAATTCAAGTAAACTTGGTGTTTACACACACCTTAATGTTGCTGGTTTTAACGGTTGTTTCTGCTTGTGGTTTGTATGCACCAGGCGATGAGATTCCTCGAATCAGCAGAACTTGAAACCTGAGTGCACGAGCATTAGAACCCCGCTGTGTTTACCAGCACTAGCCCCGGGCTAGCATGTATACACAGTGTGTGATTGTGGGTGTCTTGGTGTATAAACACTAAAATCTTACTTTAATCCCTACTTTAGGCATTAAAGTATAGTTGTGTAGTGGTGAAAGGTTACATGTGGCCTTAATAACCCTCGTGTAGTCGATGTATTTTAAATGCAATAAAACAACCAGAAGGCAGCAAAGTATCCAAATCTTCAGAAAACTGGTTTCCCATTACTCTCTGTTTTTGGGACAACTTACTGCTGTGAATCTCTCTTCTCTGTAATAAAATTGATCAGGCCAAAACATGGTGCTGTCCTCGCTAACAGCCACCTCACTGAACCTTTTAGAACAGATTTGACAGCCTAAAAGCCAGATTTTAAACTATTAACTGCAAAAATAAAAATTCAGTCAAAGTCTTCAACGACCAGAGATTAAATATATTTTGCTTTGGTGAGTACGACTACTGTATAGTTGTATTTTTTTATTTATAAATACAATTTTAAAATAATTTATATGGTTTTTGAACATTCAATAATGTGTTATATGTGATTCTTCTTATGGAAGAACTTGCCCACCTCTGGTGTGTAGGTTTTAAACTCCAGTGAAAAGTTCTTGCTTGAAGGAATTGGGCTTATTCTCCCTTTCGTTGGATTGAACCCGAATTCCTGGCCATTTCCCCAGGGGGATATATAACCCCTGCGGGTTTAGCGCTTCACCTTAATTAAAGTACTGGTTTAAAGGCGCTGAGTCAAGTGAGATCAAGCAAGTAATGGCTAAAATGTTCATAATATCTGTAGTTGTATTATCCTCCTTCCTCATTGTTAATCCCTTCCCTCTCATTAATTCTCCTACATCTCGCTCTTAATCCCCCTCTCTCTAATTGTTAATCCCCTTCCTGTGATTGTTAATTCCCCTCCCTCCCTTTGTTAATTTCCCTTCTATTGCTAATTCCCTCCGTGTTAATCCCCTTCCTCCAATGTTAATCCCCCTCTCTTTCCTTGATAATCCTACTGTTAACTCAGGAGTATTATATACTATGACAGTATAATTCCCCGCAGAATCAGCTACCCCTATAATTTGGCGATTATTTCATCTTAGAGGCGAGAGGATTATCCCAGTGAGATTATTGGACTCGGTCGACTGTGAGATTAGTGTATAATGGCGCGTTGAAATCACTGACTTAGAGTGGATTGGCAGAGTACTGGAATGAGGCCTTTGACGAGCTGTTAACGTGGTGTTTGTTTGTGTGTGAGAGAGAGAGAGAGAGAGAGAGAGAGAGACAGACAGAGACAGAGAGAGAGAAGGAGAGAGAGTGAGAGAGGTTACCTATTTGTAGCGACAGCAGCAGAGTTATACTCGTGGTGTTTCGTCTTCAATACCCTGGTCATACATTTTTTAAACTTTCTGATGGTTGCAGTATTTACAAATTCCTCCTCTAATACATTCCACGCGTCAACCACTCCCAGAAGAACAATTTTATATATTATTATCTTTTCCCCCACCTCTTCGCTGGTCGTGTGTGTGTGCGCGCGCACGCGCTTGCCTACTTGTGGCTGCAGGCGTCGATTCTCAGCTCGTGGCCCCGACTCTTGCTACTTACCAGATTCAGTCCCTAGTGGCCTGGTGTGCACTGTCATCCTGTCTTCAAGAAGGAGCTGGACAGGCACTTGGAGTCAGTTCCTGACGTGAGGCCAGCAGCAACAACCTGGTTGATCAGGTCTTGATCCACCGCGAGGCCTGGTCACGGACCGGGCGGCGGGGGCGTTGACCCCCGACTCCCCCTCCAGGTATACTCCAGGTATCGTACCTGCTCTTAAAACTGTGATCGGAACTTGCCTCAACCGCCTGACACATCGAGATCATTTCACATCCCAGTCAGTCTGTGACTGAAGAAATACTTCCTGACATCCCTGTTTCTCATCTACGTCTTTGATTTGCAGCTTTGCTTCCGAGTTCCGTTTTCTCGCCTCTCAGTCAACCTACCTTTGTCTATCCTATCAATTCAGTTGAGTATTTTGTATGTTGTTATCACATCTCCTCAATTTTTTTTGTCCTCTAGCGCCGTTAGGTTCAGTTCCTATCGCCTCTCTTCAGAGTTCATGCCTCGCAAGGGACGTGAGGAGGGCTCTTGATCCAAGGAATTAAGCTTCACCTCCCTCTTATCAAACCTGATTACCTTCTACTCCTAAGGGCCATACGGGTTTAGTGCTTCCCACTGATTAAAATTATCTGGAACTTGCCTCTTAACTACTCTACGATTTTTTTAATTAAAAGAAATATGATTGTCGTAATTATTAAAATAATGATGTTTACGGGGATGCGCTAAAACCGTAAGGGTAACGCAGCAGTTAATTAAGACTGGTAATTATCGTGGAGGAGGAAAGAAAAAAAATAAACTGGACGAAAAGCAAGAAAATAGTCTAAACGATTTTGAAAACTATTCAAAAAATGAAAATGTAAGTTATCGTACACCTGGATAATGTTGGGGTGTCGTACGGCTGGATAATGTTGGGGTATCGTACGGCTGGATAATGTTGGGGTTATCGTACACCTGGATGATGTTGGGGTATCGTACGGCTGGATAATGTTGGGGTTATCGTACACCTGGATAATGTTGGGGTATCGTACGGCTGGATAATGTTGGGGTATCGTACGGCTGGATAATGTTGGGGTATCGTACGGCTGGATAATGTTGGGGTTATCGTACACCTGGATAATGTTGGGGTGTCGTACGGCTGGATAATGTTTGGGTAGTACGGCTGATAATGTTGGGGTTATCGTACACCGGAGATGTGTGGGTGATCGTAACGGCTGATAATGTTGGGGTTTATCGTACGACTGGATAATGTTGGGGTAATCGTACGGCTGGATGAAGTTGGGGTACGTACGACTGGATAATGTTGGGTATCGTACAGATCTGATTGTGTGTAAGGAGGTTTGTGTGTAACAGAGTTGGGTTTGATGTCAGAGTGGAGAAGTGGATCAAATTGTAGATCTGTTGCCAAGGGGCCCTTAGGGGTTAGGTCTTGTTACCAGAATTGTGAGGTGAAAAAAGATTTGTTAGGAGATGTTAGACCTAAAGTAAGTGTAAAATAATTAAGTGGTAATGTTTGTGATAATATTATGGTAATGAATATGATAATAGATTGTTAATGTGGATGAAAGTGCATGGAAGAATTATGATTATATTTGTAGTAAATATTGAAATGGGTGAGAGAGAGTTGTGTGTGAGAGAGAGTTTGTGTGAGAGAGAGTTTGTGTGGAGAGAAGTTTTGTGGTGAGAGTTTGTGTGAGAGAGAGTTTGTGTGTGAGAGAGAGTTTGGTGTGAGAGAGGTGTGTGTGAGAGAGAGTTTTGTGGTGTGAGAAGATTGTGGTGAGAGAGATTTGTGTGAGAGAGAGGTTTTGTTGTGAGAGAGAGTTTGTGTGTGAGAGAGAGAGTTTGTGTGGTGAGAGAGAGAGTTTGTGGGTGAGAGAGTTTGTGTGTGAGAGAGAAGTTTGTGGGTGAGAGAGAGAGTTTGTGTGTGAGAGAGAGAGTTTGTGGGTGAGAGAGAGAGTTTGTGGGTGAGAGAGAGAGTTTGTGTGAGAGAGAGAGAGTTTGTGTGTGAGAAGAGAGTTTGTGTGTGATGGAGTTTTTGTGTGAGAGAGAGAGTTTGTGTGAGAGAGAGAGTTGTGTGTGAGAGAGAGAGTTTGTGTGGAGGGGGAGAGAGTTTGTGTGTGAGAGAGAGAGTTTGTGTGTGAGAGAGAGTTTGTGTGTGAGAGAGAGAGTTTTTAGATTTGTGTGTGAGAGAGAGAGTTTTGTGATGAGAGTTTGTGTGTGAGAGAGAGAGTTTTGTGTGTAGAGAGAGTTATGTGTGGAAGAGAGATTTGTGTGAGAGAGGAGAGTTTGTGGTGAGAGAGAGTTTGTGTGTGAGAGAGAGATTTTGTTGGTTTGTGGAGAGAGAGTTTGTTGTTAAGAGAGTTTTAGAGAAGTTTGTGTGTGAGAGAGAGAGTTTGTGTTGAGAGAGAGTTTTTTGTGAGAGAGTTTTGTGTGTGAGAGTAGAGTTTGTGTGTAGAGAAGTTTTGTGTGGAGAGATTGGGGAGTGGTGCACATGTATGAGAGAGTTTTTGTGAAGAGAGATTTGTGTGTGAGAGAGTTTTGTGTGTGAGAGTAGAGTTTGTGTGTGAGAGAGATTTTGTGTGTGAGAGAAGTTTATTGTGTGTAGAGAAGTTTGTGTGTAGAGAGAGAGTTTTGGTGTGAGAGAGAGTATGTTTGGGTTTCGGAGAAGTATGATGTAGAGAGATTGATTGAGTTTTGTGTGTGAGAGAGAAATTTTGTGTGTAGAGAGATATGCGTTGTAGAGAGTTGTTAGAGGTTTGTGGTGGAGAGTTTTGTGATCGTGTAGAGAGAGAGTTGTGTGTTGAGAGAGATGTTTTGTTTTGTGAAATAGATTTTGTGTTGAGAAAGTATTTGTGGCGTGAGAGAGAAGAAGATAGGAGAAGAGATGAGAGTTGTTTGGAGAGAGATGAGTTGAGTTAGAGAAGAGTTATGGTGAGAAGAATGAGTTTGTGTGTGAGAAAGATGTTGTGTGAAGAAAGTTTTGTGTGTGAATGAGATTTTGTGTGTGTGAGAGAGTATTGGATGGAGAAGTTTGTGTTGAGAGAGAGAGAGTTTAGGAGAGAAGAGTTTTGTGGTAGAGAGAGTTTGTGTTGTTGTGAGAGAGTTTGTGTGAGAGAGAGATTTTGTAAGTATGAATTTAGAGAGTTTATGTTTGTTGTGCGTGAGAGATTTTAGAGTTTGTGTGTTGAGAGAGATGTTGTGTGTGAGAGCTGTTGTAAATGAGTATTTGCTCTCTGAAGAGTAGTTTTCTCTCGAAGATATTTCTCTCTAAATATGTATCGTCTTGTGTAAATATTTTATTCGCTCTTTAAAAGAGTTACTCCTCAAAATTATCTCTCTCAAATTTTATCTCTCTCCAATATTTACTCTCCTCAATATAATCTCCCTCTAATATTATCTCTCTCTCTAAATATATATCTCCCTCTAAATATTTATTCTCTCTCTAAATATTATCTCTCTCTCTAAATATTATCCTCTCTCAATATTATTTTAAAACTTTCTCTCTAAATATTTTTTAAAATTTCTCTAAATATATATCTTCCTCTAAATATATCCTCTCAAATATTATCTCTCTCCAAATATATCTCTCTCAAATATATATCTCTCTAAATTATATCTCTCTCCTAAATATAATCTCTCTCTAAATATATCCTCCTAAATTTCCTCTCGAAATATATATCTCTCCTCTAAATATATCTCTCTAAAAATATCTCTCTCTCTAAAATACCTCTCTAAATATAATCTCCTAAAATATTTTTAAAAAAATATATACCTCTCTAAATATATATCTCTCTCAAATAATATCCTCTAAAATATCTCCCTCAATAAATCTCTCTAAATATTCCTCTAAAATATCCCCCCAAATATATATTCTCTCTAAATATATACCCTAAATAACCTCTCTAATATATATCTCTCTCAAATATAGCTCTCTAAAGAATCCTAAATAATCTATCTCCCCATACAAATCCCTAATCATTCCCCAATATATATATATCTCCTAAATATATATCCTTCAAATATAATATCCTCTCTAAATATATACTCTCTCTAAATAATATTCTCTCTCTAAAATATATATCCTCTCTAAAATAATTCCTCAAATATAACCAAAAACTCCCCCTCATACTAAATCTCCTAAACAGTTCCTCTCAATAATATATTCTCTCTAAAATATATATCTCTCTCATCTATATCTCTCCATCTAAATATATCTCTCTCTAAATATATATTCTCTAAATATATATATCCCTCATACATAACCTCAAAATAAATATCTTCTCATATATATATATCCTAAAATATATCTCCCTCTAATATTATATACTCTCTCTCCAAATTTCTATCTCTCTCTCTCTTCTCTCTCTCCTCTCCTTCTCTCTCTCCTTCTCTCTTCTCTCTCTCTCTCTCTCTCTCCCTCTCTCTCTCTCTCTCCTAAATATAATCCCCTCATTAATATCTCTCTAAATATATATCAATCTCATAAATATATATCTCCTAAACATTTTCCTCCTCTCTCCTCTTAAATATATAATATCTCTCTCTCCTCTCTCTCTTCTCTCTCCTAAAAATATATATCTCTCAAATTATATATATATTCTCTCTCTAAATATATATCTCTCCTCTAAATAACATCTCTCCCTATTTTAATCTCTAAAATACCCCGAAAATAAATTCCCTAAATATATATACCATATTATCCTCCATTAAATATATCTCTCCTAAATATATATACCAAAAATAACCCCCATACATACATCTCTAAATATATATATATCTCTCTCAATATATATCCTAAATATATATATCTCCTCTAAATAATATATCTCTCTCTTAAAATTCTTTTCTCTTCCTCCTCTCTCCCTCTCTCTAAATATTCTCCCTCATAATATACCCTAATATATCATCCATATATATCTCCTCAAATATTTCTCCTTCTCCTCCTCTCTCTCTCTCTCTCTTCTCCTCTCTCTCTCTCTCTCCAATAACCTCTCTAATATATAAATCTCCCTCTCTCTAAAATATATTTCTCTCCTCTCTCTCTAAATATATACATACACCAACAACACACACACACACACACACACACCACACAACACACACACACCCACACCCACAACACACACACACCCCACTTCCCCAAACACAGACCCCCAATCCCAAACCGCTCCAAAAAAACAAAACCCACCCCAAATTACACCCCTTGTCCAACCCGCCTCCCCCCCCCCACACCCCCCACCAACCACCCACCCGCAGCCCCCCGCCCAGCCGCCACCCGCCTGCCACCGCTGCCAACCGCCTGCCCCCCGCCTGCTGCCGCCGCCTGCCAGCCTCCCCTCGCCACGTTTATTTTAGCTGCACTCTGCCCACTTTGCTCCCATATTTGCCGCCTCCGCCGCCTGCCTGCCCTCCGCTGCCGCCCCTGCCCCCCGCTCCCTACTGCACCACATTGCCCCCGCCCATTGCCCCCCCTCCCCCCGTTGCTGCCGCTCCCCTCACTGCTCTTGCCCCCTCACCGGCCCCCTTGCCCACCCCCCACTTGCCTGCCGCCCACATTCCGTCTGGATCCTAGCTATCCTCTCGTCACTACCTACGTATTCCTGCTGAGAGGGAGGATAGGGGGTGTATTTTCCTTACAGTGGGGGAGAGAATAAAGGGGGAAAGGAGAGAGACGGTGGGGGAAGATGGATAGAGAGGATAGGGGGTGGTAAAATATCAGACGAAATTTCCTTTTCAATGTAATAAACCTGCTTTTTAAAAAGGGGGCTTTCCAGGAGCGTGACCGACCCTTGGTATTGATGACTGGAACAGTGTACCTAAGTTTGGGTATTGAGGGAAAAACCTTGGGTTGTTTCAAATTTGGGTTTTGATAAATACATGATTGTAAGGGTTATTGAATATTGCATTGGGAAGTGACAAGTTTACCAACTTATTTTGGGTGGAAATTGAAAATTGGGTTGGGAAGTGTTTTGTAGGGGGATGTTTAGTGGGACCTGCCAAGTAGGGCCAACAGCCGCTGCATGTTCTCCTTTCCATGTCTCAACAAAGGGACGCAAAACAGCTAAAGTGAAAAGGG
>NC_069474.1:17231065-17253579 GCF_026875155.1 Cherax quadricarinatus
TTGAACAATCATATCGCATCACTCTTGAAACTGTGTAGGGCATTTGCCTCCACAACAAAAATTTCTTTCTCTCCACTTGCGACCCACCGACTAAAAGATTGTGCTTGTTGTCTGTTGCAACCCCTGAATGGGTTGCAATGTATATATATTACATGTATATTACTTTTTCATATAATTTTATATTGCTTTATTTGCGATAATAGCTAAATCGTGAATATATTGCTTTATATTATTATTTGACTTAGTTATGTTGTTAGGTAGGATGTAACATATTATGTGCTCAGTTCAAGTCTTGATTGTCTAACTACTGTAATTATCGCTTGTGGCTCGTTACTCTGCCGGCTTCTGTTGCTACGCAGCTACCGTCCACGGAGCTATCACGTGATAGAGGGGGGGGTGTCCACACCTCGCCTGAAGTATTCAGTCTGGTCTAGACTCGCTGGGTGGTTGGACGTATTCTTGACAAGACGTGCCTACATCTCCCTTATAGGCCCTTGTTGGAAGATCGTCTCTTGTCTCATTATTATTAGTTCTGGAGACTCTGTTCACAGAACATTGTATAGACTTAGTTATTTTCGACGTTGTACTGAGGTTGTGTGTCGCATAGACACTCTAAACAACTCAGGTCCTGAGCTGTAGCTTCTGACCTAACTTGTATTGGTATCTGTGTACTATCACAGTCGGGGATTTTCTTATGCTGAACTTAGATTCAGTATTATGGGAGTTTTATGACTTTTGTGGAGGATCTGCTGATGGTCCCTACTTAGTGTCGTTATATTATCTCCTTGATCCTGATTGTGTCGCAGTTGCTTGTTATATTGCTATTGGGCTTAGCATTCTTTTTATTGTTCAAGCAGACTGTTCTGATAGCCAGTTGGTCAAGAAGTTAGTTTATTTGAGGACTTTGTCAGTCACTTGTTTAAGTCTAGTCGAGTCGTGAGACATAGCGAACTACTTAGAGCACTTACACACATACACACAAACTTACTTGTACATATTTGTAATATCTTATTAAATGTTAATGTACCAGACGGTACTTAAGACTTATAAATGTGATATGTGCTTTCAGCACAATAATACTGTACACGAGAGAAGTGATTAATATTATTTTGATTACTGTGATTGATTTAATTTAATATGATATACCTCTAGACGATAATTAATAAATTTATTAAATTTTAATTTATCTAGTTAGTAGCCTACCAGTTGTAATCCTGAAGCACTATTGAATCATACTGAATTCTAATGGATAATTGGACAAGGATACTGACTAATTGTTACGAAAACCCAGTAACAGGCTGGATGCTGAAGGGCAGTCCTTTCTAGTATTCACTGAAGATCTCTAAGCTTTTAGAATCGCGTTTTTTGTAACACTGTCCCACATAATTATTCTCCAACCCTCGGCTCTCTTCCTTTTGAGAAAGACCTACCTACCATGGGCCAGTAGGCTTGCTGCAGTGCTCCATTATTCTTTTGTTCTAATGTTCTACTTGAACACATAAGAACATACGAGTATAAGGAATGAGCACTGCAACAGGCCTACTGTTCCATGAATATAAAAAATGGTATACAATACCAACAGGTTGATAAGTAAGACACATGTGCAACAGTTGGGTATCTTTATTCTGAAACGTTTCGCCTACACAGTAGGCTTCTTCAGTCGAGAATAGTTAACGGAAGCAGTAAAGATGTGAAGATGTAATCAGTCCATCAGTCTTGATGAGTGATGGAAACGCTGGCAGGTATCTGGAGTATACTTGGAGAAGGTTTCGGGGGCCAACGCCCCCGCGACCCGGTCTGAGACCAGACGTCGTGGTGGATCAGGGTCTGATCAACCAGGCTGTTACTGCTGGCCACACGCAAACTGACGTACGAACCACAGCCCTTCTGGTCAGGCACTGGCTTAGGTGCCTGTCCAGTGCCTTCCTGAAGACAGCCAGGGGTCTATTGGTAACCCCCCCTTTTGTATGCTGGGAGGCAGATGAGCAGTCTTGGGCCCTGACACTTATTGTGTTGTCTCTCAGTGTACTCGTGGCGCCCCTGCTTTTCATTGGGGGAATGTTGCATCTCCTGCCGAGTCTTTTGCTTTCATAGGGAGTGATTTTCGTGTGCAAGTTTGATACCAATCCCTCTAGGATTTTCCAAGTGTATATGATCATGTATCTCTCTCGCCTGCGTTCCAGGGAATACAAATCAAGGAACTTCAACTGTTCACAGTAATTTAGGTGCTTTATCGTACTTATGTGTGCCGTGAAAGTTCTTTGCACACTCTCGGGTCAGCAATTTCGCCTGCCTTGAAGGGGGCCGTTAGTGTACATCAGTATTCCAGCCTAGAGAGAACAAGCGATTTGAAGAGAATCATCATGGGCTTGGTGTCCCAAGTTTTGAATGTTCTCATTATCCATCCTATCATTTTTCTAGCAGATGCGGTAAATGCATTGTTGTGGTCATTGAAGGTGAGATCCTCTGACATTATCACTCTCAGGTCCTTCACATTACTTTTTCGTTCTATTGTATGGTTAGAATTTTTTCTATACCATGATACAGTTTTAAATTTCCTCAAGTTTTCCATATCTGAGTAGTTCACGCACCCTTGACAGACATCTGATTAGTTCTTCCTTGATGACGAGCCTAACTGCGTTGATTTTCATAAGATGGTCGTGAGTATTACGATGGATGACCCTAGGCATCGTATTGGTCAGCCCTATTACATCCGTTCCCGTAGATACTTTTTCCAAAATAAAATCTTTCGTTTCCCTCGCCCGAATCACCTACACACTTGCTTTACAATCGGTTGGTCTAATGGTTTTCTTCTTGATTAATTTTTTAACGAGTAAATGGAACCACACAAAAGGCCACATTGAAATAAGAACCTCTCAGACCACGTTCTCTCTAACACCGAGTCAGAAGCACTTAGTCTAGGTTTTAAAATTCGCCACTGGGGTGCACAAGTCAGGCAAGAGGTCACCCTAGTCACCAGGAACTACCGTTATCAAGACACCAAATTCCTCCCTCCCAAAAAGTTTTATCGAGGGACTCATCAGCACGACAGTTACTGAGTTCTCCACCCCGTCATTCCTCGACGATACCAAAAACTTCTTAGAAGCCTTGATAAGGATGATTCCATCATCTTCACCACAGCAGATAAAGGTGGTGGGGTGGTCATTCTGAACACACCAGACTACAGCCACAAGATGCTGGACGACCACAACACCTACGAGCCTCTCCACAGCTGTAAATTACTGAAATTCACACAAAACTCCCTTACCAAATCTCGCCAGATCCTAAAACGTTCTGAACACTGTAAAAACCTACTTTGTTTAGTAAAACCCGTAAAACCCCTTTACTTGCACCTATGAATAGACTACCCATAAGGCAGGGATCCCCATGAGGCCCATTACATCAGGCATCGGTAGTGGTCTTTACAAGGCAAGCATTTATCTGAACTATTAGGCACGATTATTTCAGCTCAAGATAACAATTTGGTCCCCTATCATAAATCTTGGTGATGACATTAGTATTAAAAACACGAAAATTTTTAGTTTTGATGTTTCTTTATTCATTACTTAGATAATGTTTGAACCAAATAAGAACCACATAAAACATAAACTGCGAGGCGAAGTTAGGGGATGTGAGGCGTCAAAGAATATTTGGGAAGAGAAGGGAAACACCTATGAATAAAGAGGAAGACAGCAGTTGAAGAAGCATAGACAAACTATAAGAACCCCTTTCAAAATAGCGCCACATACGGCCCCTCCCGGAGTAAATGGAGTCGTCAATAATACCACTACAGTCACACCATTGAAACAGTCACCGCAAGCTTACCAAAACACCTTCCCTAGCCTGGCACGGGTCATCACAGAATGATAACTTGAATCGGGAAATTGTTTGTGAGGGATACTTATATACATACTGAACTTAGTCCTGTATGAATTAATACGAGAACAAGTTAATTTTAGTCAGAAATTGAAATTATACCATAAACCCTAAGACAAACCCCTTCTGTAAACGTCTAAATATGCAGATCAGGAGTTATTATCTTGTTATTTGGGGGTGATCCTTTAAGTGTCATCCATTATGACAGCAAAGTTAAGGCAATAATGTCCCAGTTCGTCTCTCTTCTCGCTCTCTCTCTCTATTGTTGTATTAGCTTTGAGTATATTCCCAGGAAAGCGGTTTTTTTTTATTATATAATTAGCGTATTCACTTGGGAGCACTAAATCCGTAGGAGTCATATAGCGCCTGGGGAAAGGTAAATAATCAGGTTTGATCCAAGGGAAGAGTAACTCAAACTCCTAGAATGAAGAGCCCTTCACCAGGCCTCAAGGCACCCTTCCTTTGATGGTCAAAGTGGAAGGGAGAAGGGGTTGAAGGGAAAGAGAGAGGCTATACAAAGGGTTGAAGGAACCTGTTTTGGGCAAGGTGTTTAACAGGTGTGTTTGCAGGTGTTAGAGGTGAAACAAAATACAACTGCAATTAGCGCCCCATCTCTGACTTTTGTCTGAGTAAACATTCCGTAGTGGACGTGGGAAGGTGGGTGTGGGTGCGGTGATGGGTGCGGTGATGGGTGCGGTGATGGGTGCGGTGATGGGTGCGGTGATGGGTGGGTGATGGGTGTGGTGATGGGTGGGTGATAGGTACGGTGATGGGTAGGTGACGGGTTATGATGGGTGGGTGATGGGTGCGGATATTATTCTTTTCACTTCGCCGAAGTACAGAGCTCTAGTGTTAGCCAGAAGAGGGTGGAACTCCCCGAGAAATTTAACCTCCTTCGAAGTCACCTCGGCGAAGTCTGTGAAGAACACGCACTCGTCACTAGATAACTTACTACAGATGTAATATTGCGGGGAAAAAATAGTTGGGATCACTTTTGATAAGATAAGAACATGACTGCCTCACAACATGAGGTAGAGATTATATCTGGTTAGAGTGAAAAATAGGGAAAATAGTCTTGTACTGATAATGTTAAGGTATTCTTGTGATAATATTGCTGGGTAGGGAAGATAGTCTTCTGATTATAATGTTAAGAAAGAATATTCTTTAGGTGATAGTACTGAATAGTGAAGACAGTCTTATAGTGATAGTGTTGAATAGTGAAGATAGTCTTACTGTGAGTGATGAGTACTGTAGATAGTCTTCTCGTGATGGTGATGATACTGTTCAGTAGTGAAGATAGTTTTCTCGTGATAGTGATGAGTAGTGAAGATAATAGTCTGCATATAAATATGCAGACGACCTTTCGGTCTCCGACGGAACGACGTTTCGACGCAAGACTGAACCTAAGTTTCGGTTCAGGACGAACCAACGCTTCGGTCCTGGACAGACCGACATTTTGGTCGAAGTCGGGTCGACATTTCTGTCCATGACGTGAGCGAAACGGCTAATAAATATTTATTCTTCAAGGTGTAAGTTAATTTGTAGTCTTTGTTATGACCTATTTTAAGACAGTTTTCCAAAGCTTTATTTTTTTTCATATATTCCTTTATCTTATGAAGCTGTAAATCCGTGCGGGTCTTTCAGCTTCAGTAGAAGTTCGAACCTCAGTCTGCTAATCGCTTCCCCTGTCTCTCTTCTCCAGCTCTTGGACCTGCCTCATGACTTTAAAACCTTCGTTGAAGGCAGTGAGCAAAGAGAAGTGCAAAGGAACACGGAACGGTTTGGAAATGAGGAGAGGGAAGATGGGAAATGGAGGGATACTGAGGAGAGGTGGGATGGGAAATGGAGAGAGATATAGAAAAGAGGGAAGAGGGAAATGGTGAGAGAGATATGTAGATTAGTGGGGGAGGCATTGAGTAAGAGGCAATTTGCATCTTTCTACACTACTGCAGTTCTTGAGAGAGAGAGAGAGAGAGAAGGGAGATAAGTAAGCGAGGATAAACGAGGAAAATGTAAAGAGAAAAACTCTCTGGATATGGATGCTTGGTGTTTGCTCTGGAGCCGGTCTGATCTGCACCTGTTAAGAGTAACGAAGAAGTAACAGGTAGTGGACCAGGTGTGCAGTCAGGTGTGCAGGTTAATGACACGAATGGTGGAGTAGTGAGACGAAAAAGGAGAGGCTCTGCACAAAGCAAAGAGGGTGAGAGAGACAGCAGACAGACGACGACAGACGACAGACGGGACAGAAACTGGGCTATATCTAAAAGGTTGGAGACAGATGACTTGATCAGTAGAATGAGTGGATTCAGTGCTGCCTTCGGTACTGCAGGTGCTGCTAGATGAACCTTCAGTACTGCAGATGTTGCTGGATGAACCTTCAGTACTGCGGGTGTTGCTGGATGAACCTTCAGTACTGCAAAATGTTGCGGGGATGAACCTTCAGTACTGCAGGTGTTGCTGGATGAACTTCAGTACTGCGGGTTTTGCTGGATGAACCTTCAGTACTGCAGGTGCTGCTAGATAAACCCTTTTCAGTACTGCAGTGTTGTGGATGAACCTTCAGTATGCAGATGTTGCTGGATGAACCTTCAGTACTGCAGGTGTTTGCTGGGATGAACCCTTAAATACTGCAAGATGTTGCTGGATGAACTTCAGTACTGCGGGTGTTGCTGGATGAACCTTCACTACTGAGATGCTACTGGATGAACATTACTACTGCAGGTGCGGGCTGGAAGAAAGAGCTACATTCCTCCTTGTCTGTTGTCTTGCTTGGAATTGAAAGTAAATCCATTTTTACTGACGATATGATAAAAAAATAAAAAAAAAATTTTAAACCCAAAAGGGTTTGCATGGATTTTTTAAAAACAATCACACCATGTATAAAAAAAAATGATTACAGGAATAATAGAAAAAAATAATTTCTTTACCTGTCACTTGTTATCTCCTGATGTGATTCTCTCTCTCTCACAGCGTTTACTTTTCTCTGTGTTTCTGTGCTTCTTATCTTCTGTTGTTGTATCATTTGTCACTGCCCACGAGATGATAAATATATTCGCCAGTGACCTGTCGCTGACTCCCCAAGGAGTGTCTGAGTTTGTATAAATGCGGTGCGTTTGCAGCTCTATAGCGGAGGCAATCCTGTGACCAGGTCCCAGTGATTATTTGTCATAGGCCATAGGGCAGCCCTATGGCCGAGGCACTGTGAGTCGCCTTCGAATGGAGAGTGAGAGTAAAAGGTCTAGTGGAGTGGTTGACATATGGAAGACGTGGCAGGTTAGGTGTGTTCAAGCGTCAATCTGGTCAGGTACAAAGGGTCATTACGAGATTTGGGGTGTGTTTTTCCCCCGCTAGAGTGTGGTAACCCTGAAGGTCGGGAGGAACGAGTAGCAGGCAGCAGGAGATAGAAACCCCGAACTATGCAGAGTGAAGTGTAAAGAGTATATTAGGAAATACACTCAGCAACCTGGCGCATTCACAACCTTCACGAGACTTGGGATCGTCGACCTAGCAAACTGGAATCGAGGGGAGACAGCGCAGCAGAAAGAATCCACGTGACCCAAGGTCAAGGTGGAAGAGAAGTGACGCTCTGGAAAGTGCGGGAGACAAAAACACTTCTTCAGAAGAGGGAGTGCGGGCAGGCGACGTCCTCCTGACAGTATAGGTTCCTGAGTGAGGCGCTGCAGAGCATCGCAGACTTTGGCACATCCAGTGTATGCAGGTCACAGACTGGTACAGGGGAGAGGGCAGACGTTGGCGTCTGGGCGTTAGGTCTGCCGAGGGTCTTGTAGACGTCTGAGTCGTAGCTCGAAGTACCATCGCTAATCGGTGTTAAAGGTATATCTTCCCATCGGCTAACGGAGGGCGAAATGGCGGGAGAGAGCGAGCTGTTGCTACCTTCACGTGGCAAGAATGCAGAGTGAGGGGTAATTACCTGTCCAATGATCCTTAAATTACTATCATTTCTGCATTTAGGGCTTCAGCAGACAGGGTTTTTACACTGGGTTATAAATCTGTATGAAAAGGAAAACTACTCCGTTTAGTACTGTAACTTTTACCTTCAAAGTTTCCTTCATCTGTTTCCATTTGCTAAATCACTTTTTCACTTCTGATGTTGTATGACCTTTGTGTGTTTAGCGCTCACCTTGATGTATTATTATTATTATTATTATTATTATTATTATTATTATTATTTTATTATTATTATTATTATTGTTTATTATATTATTATTATTATTATTATTATTATTATTATTATTATTATATTGTTATTATTATTATTATTATTATTATTTACTCTTAGATTGAAAATATTCACCATCTTAAAAATTTAAAAATCTCAAGTTCTGCGTTTCGTGAAGATGAGGTAAGTTCTTTTAGGTGTTTCTTCACGTATGTTTGTTTTTTGGTGATGACCAAAAGCTGCAGCTGCGGGTCATCATCTGACTAAGACCAGCGCCAGGACACACTCGTCCTGTTTCCTGACGAACCTTATGTAACCTGGTGATGGTATGACATACCCTGGAGGATGTGGTTAGTGGAGTTCAATCCAAGCAAATGTAAGGATTTCAAATTTAGGAAAGGAGAAAAAATACCTGAATATAGACACGAAAGACACATGTTGAAAACTTCAGTCAAGAAAAAAATAGTTTGCCCTTCTCTCTACCCTCTCCACTTTAATTTCGTCTGTCCAATAATTGCATTAAAACTCATGAAATCGTAACAAAATGATTTTAAAGAAATCAGGGAACGGGTGGAGGTTTCAACCCATGACAGATGAGACCTAAATCTCAAAGCCAGTGTGTTAACCACTAGAACCAGCTGGCCGAGTGGTTAACACATTGGCCTGTGAGTTATACGACTCAGTTGGGTTCAAAACCCATCCCTTCCTTGGTTTAAATCTATACAGAGTATATAGATTCCGGACTAATCACTTAAAGAAATTTTTATTTTCCCCCAATCTTGTCTTTCACCTCTTTCCGGGACTGAAGAAGTCTTTTTCTGCGGGGCTAAACTTTTAAGTCACTTAAGATCCCCAAAGGAAACTCCCCAAATGTTTTTTGTTCTTCAGAGAAAAAATTTTGTGATTTCCAAAAATTTTAATAAACAGGGTTTGCAAACAAACCAGGGGGTACTTGTGGGCCTGCTCTAAACCACGGTACTTGCCCCGCTGCCTAAACCCCAGGGAACTCACCACCCTTACCTTTGGTTTAGAGTCAATATGGTTTCAAATTTTTTTTTGTGTTAAAAAATCTGGAGAATGAAATCGGGCCCTTTGTGTTTTTAAATTCCCTGTGGGATCAGGTTGTTTGGTACATTTTTAATTTTCCCTTAAAAATTTGTATAACATTTTGACAAGTTGTGATTAAGACACATGTGAAAACATTTTGGGTATCTTTTTTAAATGTGGCATGCAAAGATACCCCTTTAAAATTCGGCCCCAGGGGAACACCCTCATTTACGGCTATCCCCCCAAAACCACGAAAAAAGGTTGCAAAGATTGATGATGGGGCCCCTTTTCGTTCAAATTAAAACCAGGTTCTAGCCAAAAAAGAAGGGGGGTTTTGGCAATCGAAAGGGGTTTTATGGGGGATCCCGCTCCCTGTTTTGGCCCTTGCTTTCCCCATTCTAAGCGGGTTTTTGAACCCAGGGTCTGCTATCTTTTTGGTTTCTTTTTCCCTGCCTTGCTTACCGTGGGAGTGCACTATATTTATCACTGTACATAGTTACATATTGCTGTTATAATTGGTAAAAAGGATAAATAAGTCAAACTTTTTCTACTGGTTTATTTGCTCCCATTACACCGGGAAAAACCCCCCAAATTTAAAATTCCTGGGTTGAAAATTTTGGGGGCCTGCCCGGGGAGCTGGCTTGGGAGAAAGGGTTTTGACTTAGGGTAAAAGTTGTGCAGGAACATTGGTAGCTTCCTGTTTCGCTTCGCTTTTACAAATTTTTGGCTTTGTCAGTTTTGTTTATGATCAGCCTTGAATTGGGGAAAATCTTTAAAAAAGTTTGCTACTACTTTTTTTAAATGGGCTCGCCCGCTAGGGTCAATTTTGGTTTAAACAGTGGGCCCTTTGGGCCTTTGGTATGCGAAATTTTGCAATCGATTTGTCCCATGCAAAGCGTGTTCGCTTTTTAAAACGTGTTACTTTGGGGTATTGGGTCCCTGTGCATACGAAAAAACCCTTATGCCACCTAGACAGCCCAGACGCCTGGGTGTCGGCATAAACTTTGAAAACCCCTACCTAAATTGTCCCTACAGCGTTTTTGGTAAATTTGGGCTCTTTCCTTTGGCATTCCCTATAAACGCACCTCACGCTGCGCAACTGCGTTCACTTATTGCTGACATACTTATTGAAGAGAAGGGCACACCCAAAACCCCCCCTCTACGGGGGGCTGGGGAAAAAAAACCTTATGTTCCGCTTGGGGAAATTTTACCCCTACGGAGCAAAAAGGTTCAGAGGGTTTGCGCTGGGTTGTCTAAAGGTGAACCATTGGGTTGGCACTTGAGCGGGAAAAAATCACGCGGAGAAAACTGGGGAAAACAGAAGCATTCGAAAGGGGAAGTTTTTGGGTGGGGAAAGAAAAAAAGGAGGCGGTTTTCGCTTTTCTGTAAACGATTTCAGTTTACAAAAAGAAATTACAGCTTGTTCCCCGCTTCAATGAGGCCAAACCCCGGGGAAATTTTTTTCGAAGTTTCGAAAATCAGGCTCGAGCCTTGATTTGGGGCCGGAACAGCCCCTGGGCAGCTTTGGGTTCTACAGCTTTAATTGGGTAAGGCACGGGAAATTTTTCCCGTCGGTTTTAAACGGACGCTGAATTCTCTGATTATAAAAGTAGTAAAGACCACAGTTTTGGGGAGCATATACATGTATCCCAGCAAAATATCGTAAGCCCTTTCCCAAATTGAACAGGGGGCAGTTGGTCAATCCCTGGTGGATTTTTGTGAAACAGCAAACCAAAGTTTTTTTACCACTGGTATAAAGCGATGGTGTCTCTAATTTTGAGGGGGCTGGGGGGCAGCTTATTTGATTAAAACCTTGGAGTCGGGGTGGGACCAGAGGTTCGTGTTTTTTGGGAAGGAATCGGATTTAAAACCCACTGCATTGGGGGGCGGCCGGGTTGGCTGAAAACCTTCGAAACGAACCGCTCCTTGCCCCGAGGGGCCCTTTTCTCTTTTTTCCCAACCCCTGGCGTGACGGATCGACAACATTGGAAAAATTGAATGCCACCCCCGGAGGGAGACGGCCCTACGTCACCCAAACCCAATTTCACCGGTGACCAGGGCTTTCAACTTTTGGGTTTCCCCCTGCGGAAGGAAAAAACTACTTTGGAGAATCTCGACAACAATACCCAGAGAGGCCCCCGCCAAACGACACCCCTTGAAACGTCACGGGGGAGAAAAGGGCAACCCTGTCGTCTGTTCAGGTGCAAAAGAAGGTCACATCATTTCCCCAAACTCCCCCCAAAAACCTAAACCCCCATGGGGGAAAATTTCTCTAATACCCCTTTAAAAACATGTCCCTAGAGAAGTAGAAAAAGGAAATGGCCCCTTTTATTGCGAAAGTTTTATTTCCCTTCAGGAAAACTCAAACCCAAAAACTAAATAAATCCCCTTTTAAGTTTACGGGGAAGCAAAATTTTGCCACTTTTTCAGAAAAGGGAAATATTCCCCCTTTCAGAGAATACCCCCTTTAATTTCCCCTCATTTTTTATTGGAACCATGGAGGAGCTATATATTCATTTCCCTTTCCCATAAAAAATTTTTTGTACAGTGCAAATTTTAAACACGGGTTTTGGGGCTGTAGGTGTCTCAAAAGGTTTCCCCCATGAAAATGCTTGTTATTACGGGGGTAATAAAAATTACTAGGGGTTATTTCCCGTGTCCAAAAAACCAATAATGTTAATGCTTCCCGGGTTTGTTGGCCATAACCGGGCAACTTCCCAAGGGTTGTCGGGAGAGAATGTTAAAAAACCCTATCCTTGGCCCGACCCCGATCTCGGAAAAAGCCCCCTTTTTTTTTAACGAGGAAAACTGGCCAAGCCTCGTAGATAAGTGAACAGCCCCGATCAAGCCCCCTTTATTCCCAGGTTTCAGGATTGCCAGATGTCCTGTTTCCATCCCCGGGGGACTGTCCTTCCGGGGGAAAACAAGAAAGGACCCTTTTTTTAAAATTCCCCCCCCCTTTTTTTGAGGCACCCCAGGGGTAAATCCTTTTGGGGGTCACCCCACCCCAAGTATGAATTTTAAAAGGGATTTTTTGGTTTGCACGAGACTGGAAAGGAAAAAGGGGGCCGGCAATTATACACGGGGTTAGGGGTTCCAACCAAGTATAGCCCCAAAAGATATTAAAATAAAAACCCCCCAAAAAAACGTCATAGGAGGGTTCACTTGGGAATTTAAAAAAAACCTTTGGGTATAGAATCAAAAAAGGGAATTTTTAAAAGGCCCAAAAATTTAAAAAGAAAGATGTGAAAATCATATTAGGTGTTGCCGAAAATGTCGGAAAGTTGGAAAACCTGGAAAACCCCAAAAAAAACCCTGCCCCTCCCCAAACCCCATCCCTGCGAGGGAAAACCCTTTTGCAAAAATTTAAATTATAGTTTGTTTTGGGGCCCAAAACCCCTAAGCCCAAAGTCTGGAAATCAGTATTTTTTTTAAAATTATGGTAAAGAAAACCAATACCCTGAAGCCAACCCCCTTATGGGGTATTTATCAAAAACTAAAGTTTATTCTAAAAGTTTTAAAACAAATTCATTTTTTGGGTTTTGGAAATTTCCTAAAAATAAAAAAGTGATAAAGGGAACAAATTTTCACTCCCAAAAGCATTTAGGGAAGTTTTTTAACTGGGCTAGGGAAAATTCAAAATTTATCCATTTGCCTATCCCCCTTTCCACCCCCAAGGGGCCCCTTTGGGAAAGATTCCCCCAAACTTTTAAAAACAATATGAAAATTTTTTTGCATGCACTTTCCGACAGACGGGGGAAAATGAATCTCTACCTTTGTTGCTGTTCTCGGGCGGGAGACGGTTGGGAAGAGTCTAAGGGTATTGTCCGTTTGGGGCTGATCTTTGGGCCAAAGTACGAGGCCTCTTTGGGGGCTCAAAGAAGGATTTGGTTTGGGAGAAAACGTTTAAACTCAGCACTCTAAACCCCTCCTTCAAGGGGGGCAGGTGGCCCCGTGAGTTGGCCACGGCTAAAACCCAAAGAAAACTCAAAGGAAAATGAAACAAGGGATGACCCAAAAATGCACAATTCCGCTCCTTCCATCCCGGGCAAGGTGTTGGGGGGCAGGAAAACCAAAACCCGGCCCCACCCTTTAAAGCAAAATTTACGGGGCCTAAGCAGAATAGTAAGTAGATTAACTGATTTAAATTATTGGGACCCATTGATAAACCTCAAAAACCCAAAAAATTACCAAATTTTAAACAAATCAAAGGGCCCTTTTATTTCACCAGATAAAGTCCCTTTAAAGACTCGTCCTTTTACCTCTGAGGGACACCTCTGACTCTTTTTCAAATCTATTCTCTGAAATTAATACTAAACTTTCAAATTCTGTCCCCTCAAAAGGTCCTAGCCCCTTTTTGGGGTGGGGTTATCTGAAAAACAAGCAACCAATTTAAAATGGGGCTTTTTCAGTCAAAAACCAAAAATTTTTTGGATTTGCCGAAAAAATGTACGTTAGGGTTTCCATGATTTTAGATGTGGGAAAAACTAAACCAATTTAAACTCTCCCCCAAAAGACTAATCCTTTAAAAGCAAAGGCTTTCTTTGCAGGAAGTAGGGCTTTTTTTTGTTTAAAACATGGTTTAGTGGAAAGGGTCATCTAGTCCATGGGCTTCACCGGCCCCCTAGAAAAAAAAGGTGATGGAGGGTTTTTTGTATGTGCAACCCGACAAACCCTAAAGTGAAAAGAGGTCACAAACACAGATGCTTTCCCCCCTTCCCGTCTGGATGACGTAATTGACCCTTTTTGGGTAAGGCTACTTTTTGTCCCAAAATTTGATCTCCTTTTAAAGGTTTTCTATCAGGGACCTTTTTACAGATAAGGGGAAGGAAATCTCCGCCTTCGTGATTCCTGGGGGTTTTTTTTTTTTTATTACAGGGATACCCGTTAACCCCCCCTTTTCCTTTCCCCCCTTCCCCCTTTATTCCCGGGAAAATCAAACCCTCAGGGTAATTTAAAAGGGCTTGAAGGCACGGCAGCAAAAACCTAGATGATTTTGGTTGTGGTGTCTGATAAATTGGGAAACAAACCACCTTTCTTAGACCCTTTAAAACTCTGTTTGAGACCTTTAAAAAATCCCCCAAAAATTAAAAAGTTTAAATTTTTCTAAAATTTTCCCTTTTGGGCCCGGCCACTATCACCTTTTTTTTAGGCCATGAAGTAGGGGAGTGGTTTAAAGTTGCACCTAAAATGCAAAGTTTTTTTCAAATTTAAAAAATTTTCCCTTCCTCATGGGTAGGAAAAACTCTTCAACGTTTTTTCCCAGGCCCTGATAGGATTTTACAGAAAATTCTGTAAAGAAAATTTTTAGAAATTGTAGCCCCTCCCTTTCCTCTCTTACCAGTCCCTAAAATTCCCTTTTTTTGGACCAGATTTTTAAAACTGCTTTTAAAAAAGCAAAAAAAATTATTGTGCTCGCACCCATTCTCCTGTCTCCCGACTTCTCCCCAAAACCCTTTTTTATTTCAGGTTAAAGCTTGTGAGTTTTGGGGTTTGGGGGGGTACTAAATTTCAAAAACGGGAACAAGGACGGGAGCCAAACGCATACTTTTCAGCTAAGTTTCCCGCCAAAAACCGAGAGCTTCTCTACCATTTTAAAAAAAAAGCCCTCGCGTGGTAAAGGCTTTTGGAAAAATTTTTGAAGTTTTTTGTGGGCCAGACATCGAAGGGGGTCACCCCGTCACAGTGGGTCACAACCCTTAGTCTTTTCTCCAAGCCATGAAGAATTTACAAAACAAGGCCCTTTTCCCTTTTGGCGCTCCCGGCTGCAGGGCCCCACAACCTAAAAATAAATTTATTTGCCGGCAAAGAAAATGTTTTGGGAGACTCTTTGCAAGGTTGTTTAAAAATTTTTTTTTAAAGGGTTTGGATGTTTTTTGGGGTTAACCCCCCTTTTCAAGCTCTTTTTTTTATCCCCTGATGTTGGGGGGGGGTTTTTTTTTTGGAGGGGATACGGGCTACCGCCGCTTGTTTTCTTTGGGCCTATGTTGGCCTACTGATGCTGCCTTTACTCTGAGTTTAGGGTTTGGCTTTTGGTCACCCAGGAAAGCGAGCTCTACTAAGAGTTGGATGGTGGGGGAGGAAGGCGGTCCCATTAATTTTTGGGGCCTGGCGGGGACGGTTTCCACTTTGGGGGTGGGGCCTAATCCCGAGCCTTCTCGGGGGTGGGGGGTGTGGCATGCAAAGGTAGGTAACCTTTATTCCCGGGGCATGGGAAAACCCCCATTTTTCAGGCATCTCCCCCAACCAGCGAACCAGGTTGCTAAGATTTTATGATGGGGCCCCCCTCGTTCAAATGTGACAGGTTTCTAGCCAATAAAAAGGGGGGGTTGACAAACGCAGAGGTTTTTTGGGTTTCCGTTCCCCCTGTCTGGCCCCCTTTTCATTTCCCCTTCTAGAGCTGGTTGAACACGGGCCCTGCTAAACTTGTGGGTTTTATTTTTGCCTTGCTTACCCTGGGGGTGCACTATATTTTTCACTGTACAAAAATGTAAATATTGCTGTTTTAATTGGTGAAGGATAAAATAAGTCTAAACTTTTTCCCACTGTGTTTTTTTTGCTCCCATTACACCTGGGGGAAAAAGGCCCTTTGAAATCCCAGGGTTTTTAATTTAAATTTATTGGGAAAAAATTTTACCAAAAAGTAAAAGTTCTTAGTTAAAAAACAGAGTCAGCAGGTATATAAACGGGAAAAGAAGGTGAAAGGGAAACAGTCCCCCACCTGGAGAAAAAACAGTTTCGTGGTCTGGGGTTTAGAAAAGGTTTAAAAAAGCCTTGGCAGTTCCTGCTCTTTTAATTTTGTATGAAAAATTTTTTTCAAATGTACTTGCAAAAAAAAATCGCTCTGTAAAAAGGGGGAGTATAAATGTATTTTGTTTAAAAGGGTGATCATGTCACCCCCGTGTATAATGGGGTTTGTATAACAATTTGGGGGTTTTAAAAACAAATAAACCCCCACATAGGGAGAGGAAGGGGGGGGGGGGGGTGGGAAGGGGGGGGGGTTCTGGGCTTGGACCTTTTTCTAGTCACGCTAACCCAAAAAAAACTGCGAGGAAGCCAGTAATTTTACAGGAGAGGAAAAGGACAGAACCCAAAAAGAAGGGAAGAAGGAAGGGGGGTAGTGGTAGGGTAAAGCTGGTGGTAGTAGTAGGGAAATAGTAGTAATGCTGGATTTAAAAGTAATAATAGTGTAGTAGTAAATAAAAGGGAATGGGTACGAAGTCATCATAAGCCCCCCTCTCTCCTATGTGCGGGGTTATTTTGTGTTTTTTTCCCGTAACAAGTATTGTTTCTGTTGTTCTTCGTTTTTGGTTTGTGGGTTTGGTGACGGGGCACGCGGGGGAAAACTGAGTCAGGGGCATGCCCGTCCCTGGGAGGAGGTTTTTGGAATAATTTATGGTATTTAAAGTTTTTTTTTTTCCCCACCAACCCACGGTCCCCTCCAAAAATGTCTCCATTTCCCCAAGGGTCCCCCCTCCCCCATTCCATCCTCCCCCCCCCTTTTTCCTTCCCCCATCCCCGAATTAAAATCCCTTTACTCCAAATTCCCTACCCCAACTGGTTCTCTTTTCTCTCTTTCCCCCTCCTTTTTCTCATCTCTCTTCTCTCCTCTCTCTCCCCCTTCTCCCCTCTCCTTTTCTCTCTCTCTCTCTCTCTTTCTCTCCTCTTTTTTCCTCTTCTCTCTCTACCTCTCTCTCTCTCCTCTCTCTCTCCTCTCCCTCCCCCTCTCTCTTCTCTTTTTCCTTGTTCCTTTCTTGGTTAAAATTTCTTCCCCTTCCTTTTTTCCTTGTTCTTTCCCCCCTTTTTAAATTTCCCCTTCCCCCCTTTTTAAAACCTTTCCCCCCCCCCCTTTTTTCCCCCCCCTCTCCCCCCCCCCATTTTTTTTCCCCCCCCTCTCCCCCCCTCTCCCCTCCCTCTCCCCACGTAACTGTAAAAGGAAAATTCAGAAACCCTGAAATTTCCCAAAGAAAGGAAGAAGCAAAAATGAAGAATAACTAGAGCCGTTTGCAAAGGGAAAAGTAAAAATGTAAGAAATTTAGGAACGAAACGAAAAAGAAAAGAAAATCCGATTAAGCAAAATAAGGAAATAGAAAATGGGAAGTGGAATAAGCCAGAATAAGTAGTGAATAAGGAAACACCAGAAGAAAAAATAACTAAGAGTAAAATTTACAGGGAAAAATAACTAAGAGGAAACCTGGGAACTGTCGAATGAGAGATGAAAAACCTGTCGTAACATTACGTACGTCGTTTGATTTAGGTTTGATCCGAGGAAACGAAAGGTAGATGTAACTCGTTGGATCAAGAGCCCTTCAGCAAACCCCTTCAAGTTCCTTGAAAGGATGAGGAGAAGGAGATGGTGAGGGAGAGGGGAAGAGAGTGCATGGGGGGCAGCCCGTTTCTCCTGGTGTACTTGGCTTCGCATGATCACCCATGTGTGGCAGGAAATGGGTCGACCTAGGTCCACACACACACTTCCTGGTAGCTAGCAGCAAAGAGGTGGGGCCAAGAGCTAGGAATCGAGCACACACACACACACATACACACACACACACACACACACACACACACACACACACACACACACACACACACACATACACATATTAGAAAAAGACACTTATGTACAGTTTAGGACATTTATTAAAGGAAACGTTTCGCCACGAGTGACTTCTTCAGTCCTAATATAGAGAAAAATTAAGAACGAGTATATACAGTGGCAGGTGTAATAACAGTAGTCTTAAAAAACCCCAAGTTGGAGAATGAGACATTTGTGGCAGGAGTCAGGTGACAACCTACAAGAGGGTAGTAGTAGTAGTAGTAGTAGTAGTAGTAGTAGTAGTAGTAGTAGTAGTAGTAGGAGCAGTAGTAGTAGTAGTAATAGAAGCAGCAGCAGTAGCAGCAGCAGCAGCAGCAGCAGCAGCAGCAGCAGCAGCAGCAGCAGCAGCAGCAGCAGCAGCAGCAGCAGCAGCAGCAGCAGTAGTAGTAGTAGTAGTAGTATTAGAAGCAGCAGCAGTAGTAGTTGTAGTAGTAGTAGTAGTAGTAGCAGCAACAACAACAACAATAGTAGTAGTAGTAGTACAACAGTGGTAAGATGGGTTGTGTTAGAGAAGGACATGTCAACATCATGTTACAGCAGTCTCCACAATAGGCAATATCTTGTTGATCAACAATTTGACATAATATAACTTCCGAATTTTTGATGGATTGTGTTACTGAGGGCAATTAGGGCGGCCTCTGTTCACTTTCATTGAGGCTCGACTACTCGTTAAGGAAGATTTACGGCGACGAAAACCCATCTCACCGCAGTTATACTACAATTTCTACTACTACTACTACTACTACTACTATTATTGCTACTACTATTATTGCTACTACTATTACTACTACTATTACTACTACAACTACTACTAGTACTACTACTACTACCCTCTAGTAGCCTGCCACCTGACTATTTTCGCTATCTTATTTATTCTTTTTACTGATTTATGCATTCCTTTATCTCATTTATACAAGAATCAATTGCAGTGGAGGCAAATCTCTGCCCTTATCAGATACATAGACAGTTTCTCTTCTCTCTCTCTCTCTCTCTCTCCCCTCTCTCTCTCTCTCTCTCTCTCTCTCTCTCTCTCTCTCTCTCTCTCTCTCTCCCCTCTCTCTCTCTCTCTCTATCTCTCTCTCTCTCTCTCTCCTATCTCATCTCAGGACTCATTACAAACATCAGCTGATGATCCATAACAAGCATCAGCTGACAGACCATTACAAATATCAGCTAATGAATCATAACAGATACCAGCTGATAACTCAAACATCAGCTGATGTATCATAAATATCAGCTGATAACCCATAACATACAACAGCTGATGACCCATAACAAACATAAGCTCATAAATCATATAAAAAACGGCTAATGAATCATAACGAAGATCAGCTGATAACTCATAACAAACAACAGGTGATGGACGAAAACAAACATCAACTAATGCACCATAACAAGTTCTCTCTCTCTCTCTCTCTCTCTCTCTCTCTCTCTCTCTCTCTCTCTCTCTCTCTCTCTCTCTCTCTCTCTCTCTCTCTCTCTCTCCGAGTTACCATAGAGCCTTTTAGAGCCCCGTCATCAGTTAACATTGTGAACCTGGTTACACAGGGTCATCCCTCTCGTCAAAAAAGGAAGTTTAAGAAATTTATGTACGAATTTATAATCCAAACATTTGGAAGAAATTCATGTCGAGATAAATTTGGAAAATCTGGTGATATCATTGTTATTTTCATATTTGACGCTTATATATTTTTTATATAAAATTTACTCTGATGTTGACCAAGCTCGGGGATGATACATTGTATAATTTAACATTGAATTGGTGATGAATGATAGGAGATAAATCTGTGAATGATAGAGGATGAGAATCATCGAGTGATAGGAGGTAAGTAAGGGAATGATGGAGGATAGAAATATATAAAATATATATATAATATATATATATATATATATATATATATATATATATATATATAATAAAATAAAAATATATATATATATATATATATATATATATATATTGTCTAGACTCTAGAGGATCTCTCAATATAGATTAGTAGGCCTAACAAGAATTACACGGTTACCTATCCTCATTATTGCCCTTCTAATTATAGGTCGGACTCTCATAATGTATCAAAAAGTGTTAGAAGTAATGAGACGAACAAAGAATTTAACATTTAGAAATGTAAGCTATTGAAATAAATACTTATATCCAAGGGTAAGTCACTGTTTAGAACACCTGTAGACATAGACAAGTCGGCCTACCTTTCAAGGCTACAAGGTTACCTACCTACCTACCCACCTACATACCTACCTACATAAGTACGTACGTACCTACCTACCTACCTAACTGCCTACCTACCTACCTACCTACCTTCCTACCTACCTACCTACCTACCTACCTACCTACCTACCTACCTATCTACATACCTACCTACCTATCTACCTACCTACCTACCTACCTACCTACCTACCTACCAACATACCTACATACATACCTACCTACTTACCTACCTACCTACCTCCCTTTCCAAATACCTACGTCCCTACCAAACCCTACCTACCTACTACATACATACCTACCTACCTACCTACCTACCCTACCTACCTACCAACATCCCTACCTACCTCCCTACCAACATACCTCCCTACCTACCAACATACCTACCTCCCTTTCCCAAACATACCTACCTACCTACCAACATACCTACCTACCTACCTACCAACATACCTACCTACCTACCAACATACCTACCTACCTACCTACCTACCTACCTACCAACATACCTACCTACCTACCTACCTACCAACATACCTACCTACCAACATACCTACCTACCTACCTACCTACCTACCTACCAACATACCTACCTACCTACCAACATACCTACCTACCTACCAACATACCTACGTACCTACCTACCTACCAACATACCTACGTACCTACCTACCTACCAACATACCTACGTACCTACCTACCTACATATTAAATACTGTTAGTGACAATGAGAAGTGTAACGACTTTGACATTTGAATATTATTTTTGTTAATTTGTACGTATATCTGTGTGTGAATTATTAAGTAGATTAATAGGCCTAGTTATCTTATTGTATTTATTTTAATATAATTATTAATTAATGTGGAGGCATTTCACCTCACTCCATTCTTGGCAGTTGCTTTTGTTGTAAAGAAGAGCTCTTGATCCTAGGAAGTGAATTTCCCCTTGTGAAAGTCAGCTTATTTAGATGTAAGTTTTCCTTCATTTTCCCAAACTAAATTATGCTTTATATCCCAAAAAGAAAAATTAAAAAAAAAAAATGCAGGATATAGAGGCAGTTGCAGTAGGCCACAGACGCTTTGGTTTTTTAAATTTAAATAAAAGTCTGGTCGAGCAGTAAGGCAAAGACAACTCTGTCTCGTCTCCCACATTACAAAACACCGAGGGTAATTAATGTTTGTCAGGAAACTGGGCAAGTGTTTTCTGACGCGGGTCTCGGTCATGTGATGGGCTCACAGCTGGAGTTTTTTGGTCATGTGAAGAGGCCTTCCACTGGCTTTACCCCTCCACCTCACTGAACACCCAAGCAGGTTAGGTTAGGTAAGGTTCGTCAGGAAACAGGACAAGTGTTTCCTGACGCGGGTCTTAGTCAAATGACCCGCCGTTGGAGCTTTTAGTCATCTGACCGAGACCTTCCACTGGCTTACCGGTCCACCCCTTTAAAAAATTTTCATCACAGTTATAACCATTTGTAATACTGAACACACCAAGCAGCAGAAACTGCTAGTTATAACTAGGGTATTCTATTTATAACCAGACTGCTACACTCGCACGCACTCACAAATTTAATTGATAATAACTTCTTGTGGTTGTTATTCTCCTGGCTCTTGTGATTATATTTGGCGGTTCCACTATGTTAATAGGCTCATTGCTGAGGTTTTAAAAATAATTAGTAAGAAATTAAAAATTTTTCTTATATAGTAATATTTCTTTAGTGTGTATGACGTAACAAAAATATCATAGAGATGTGTGTTTGTAGATGTTGCTAAAAGACTTGCATGTAACAGAGGCAGCAGGAGTTGTAAGTTGGAGTAAAAGAGAGTCGGCATAAATTTAAAAGCTTAACAGTCAGAGGAAAGCATAGAATATACAACGACAAGGGCAGGAGTTTAGAAACAGAAATTTCATTGATTTAAGTACGTGTAGTCAGTCAGAAGAGATGGGATTCCGGGGGTGAGGTGACTTACAAGACTTACAAGAATAACAAGGTACTCCTAACCTCCTACTTCCCTTTTTTACAACAATTACAAGGGTAAGAAGGTTGGGGGGAGTTAAAAATTTGATCATTTTAAAATTGCTGTGACCAGCAATCTCATAAGAAAAATAAGAACATAAGAAAGGGGGGAAAAATGCAGCAGCCTGTTGGTCCATACTAGGCAGGTCCTTTACAATTCATCCACTAACAAAACATTTTTCCCAACCCAATTTTCAATGCTACCCAAGAAATAAGCTCTGATGTGCAAGTCCCACTCAAATCCAACCCCCCCCACTTATGTACTTATCCAAACCCAAATTTTAAACTACCCCAAAATCCTAACCTCAATGATCAATTTAACGTGCTGTGACTCAGCTAATTGTCAACATTCTCTCCCTACCTACCTACATTTCCTGTCTACTTATCGTTTTTTTTTAATTCCCGTCGTAAAAAAAACGCCTCAAGCCCTTATGGGGGTTAAATTTTGATTTTGTCTTTTTCTTCCCTGTGCTTTTGTAAAAGTACCAGAAATAAGCGCGTCTCTCCACCACCTGTATCGAGGGGTGCCAGACACAAAGGTATGGTTAGTTTTTTTCCCTCAGTATTTGGGGTTAAAATTTTG
>NC_069474.1:17254079-17256579 GCF_026875155.1 Cherax quadricarinatus
TTAAAGGGGTTTCAGAAGCTAGAGCATCAGCGCATAAAACGGGAAGGGGCACTGCAATGGACAAAAATACCTGACAGGGAGGCAAAAAAACGAGTCATGGTACGTAATGATTATCACAGTGGCACCTGTACGAGGGGGGCCCCCCACGGGGGGGCCCGGGACCAGTGCATTTTTGGTATATGTGAACGACATGAGGGAAGGGTTAGACTCAGAAGTGCCCCCTGTTTGCAGAGAGTGAATTTAAGAGGAGAATTAAATCTATGAGGCCCAGGCAGGACTTCAAAGAACCGGGACAACGGACCCGGGTCCCAAAAAGGGCCCCTTTCGAATTTAAAAATCCTGCCAAATGCAAAGTCAGAAGAAAGGGGAAGGGCACAGAAGACCCCCGACAGAGAAGGCTAGGGGGGCCAAAGACTGCAAACCTCCTAAAGGAAAAAGATTTTGGGGGTGAGTATAAACCGAGCTTCTCCGGAAGCACACACAATCAAAAACTGCTGCCATATGGGCGCCGGGCAAACCTGAAACACATTCCGATACCTTAGAAAGGGAACATTCAAGACACTGACACCGTTATGTCAGGCCCATACTGGAGTTGCAGCACCCTTTTTTGGAACCCGCACTTGATAAAGCACGCAAGAAACTAAGAAAGTAAAAGGTTTTGCAAAAAGGTTAGTTCCAGAGCTAAGGGGAATGTCCATGAAGAAAGTTTAAAGGGGAAATGGGCCTGACGACACTGGGGGACAGGGGTCGGGGAGACATGAAACGCCCTATAAAATACTGGGGAATAGAAAAGGGTGGAAAAGGGACAGGATGTTCGGGAGGGGACACAAAACAAGAGGCCACAATTGGAAGTTAAGACACAAATGAGTCAGAGGGGAAGTGGGAAGAATTCTCATCATAGAGTGAAAGGCAGGGGGAAATAGCCTAGAAATGACGTGGGAGGCAGGAACCATACACAGTTTTTAAGACGGGGTTTTGATAAAGCTCATGGAGGGGAGAGAGGGGGGCTATAGAAACCCGGGGTGAAGGGGCGGGCCAGGAGCTAGGACTCGACCCCGCAACCACAAATAGGTGAGTACAAATGGGTGAGTACACACAACAAACACCAACACAACACAATATACACACACAAAACACACATACACACACCACACACACACACCACACACACACACACAACACACACAACCACAAATGGGTAGTACACACACCACACACACATACACATACTCCCAAAACAACAAACATACACACACACACACCACACACACACACACACACACACACACACTTAGGCCCATTTTGGGAGTATGCGGAAACCATTTTGGAACCCACCCCTGCCAAGCATGAAAGAAACTAAGAAAGTGAAAAGGGTTTGCAACAAACTAGTCCCAGATTAAAGGTATGCCTACGAGGAGGGGTTAAGGGAAATAAAACCTGACGACACTGGAGGACAGGAGAATAGGGGGGACATGATAACGACAACAAAATACGAGAGGATTGAAAAGGTGGGCAAAAACAGGATGTTTTCCCGAGACTGGACCAGCAACACGGGGGCACAGTTTTGGGAAACTGAAGACACAGATGAATCAAAGGGATGTTGGAATATTTCTTCACCACAGAGTAGTCAGAAGTGGAATATTTTGGGGAACGATGTAGTGGAGGCAGGATCCAACATAGCTTTAAGAGAGGGAACATAAACCATGGTTCAGGGAGAGTACCTAAGGGCCAGTGAACAGGGGGGGGCCCGGGGCTTGGACTCGACCCCGGGAACCTCAACTAGGTGATACAACAGGGATACACACACACAAACACACCACCCAAAACACACACACACACACACATACACACACATCAGGCTAAGGAAGGAAGGAGGAAGAAACAAAAAAAACCGTGAAGTATGAGGAACGCAACAAGAGATTCAAAGAAGTGTTTCAAGAGCGATAGAAGGGGCTCCAGAAAGACGGAGAGGTGGGGCACACCCCCATGTGCTGGACAAGTACACAAACCGAGAAGAAATAAGAGGGTTCTGGGAGCTAATACCCAAAGGCAAAGGGGCCCGAAACATCTCCCCCTGGGGTTTAGAAGGGAGCAGAGGCGCTATGGGACCCCTAACAACAATATTCAATACATCTATCGAAAAAGGGAGATTGCCTGGGCTGGGAAAACGCAAATGTAGTCCCCTCTTTAAAAAGGAAAGACATGAAGCATTAAACTACAGACCAGTGTCAGACATTATAGTTGCAAAATCATGGGGGGGAAATTATCAGGGGAAGAGTGGGGAACACCTAGAAAGGAAAGACTCATCACAGTACCAACATGGGGTTTAGGGGTGGGAAACCTTTTCACAAACTACTGGAGTTCTATGACATGGTGACAGCATAAACAAAAGAGAGGGGGGGTGAGCATATTCTTGACTGCAAGAAGGCGTTTTTACAAGTTCCACACAAGAGGGTTTTGGGGAAAAAAAGGGGGACCAACAGGGGTAACAGGGGAAACA
>NC_069474.1:17266579-17274079 GCF_026875155.1 Cherax quadricarinatus
ATTATTACTACTTATTAGTACTTATTAGTACTTATTAGTACTTATTAGTACTTATTATACTATTACTACTATTAGTACTTATTAGTACTTATTACTACTTATTAGTACTCATTTAGTACTTATTAGTACTTATTAGTACTTATTAGTACTTATTAGTACTTATTACTACTTATTAGTACTTATTAGTACTCATTAGTACTTATTAGTACTTATTAGTACTTATTAGTACTTATTACTACTATATTAGTACTTATTAGTACTTATAACATTAGTACTTATAGTACTTATTAGTACTTATTAGTACTTATTAGTACTTATTAGTACTTATTAGTACTCATTAGTACTTATTAATACTTATTACTACTTATTAGTACTCATTATTACTTATTAGTACTTATTAGTACTTATTACTACTTATTACTACTTATTAATACTTATTAGTACTCATTAGTACTTATTAGTACTCATTAGTACTTATTAGTACTTATTAGTACTTATTAGTACTTATTACTACTTATTAGTACTTATTAGTACTTATTACTACTTATTAGTACTTATTAGTACTTATTAGTACTTATTAGTACTTATTAGTACTTATTACTACTTATTAGTACTTATTACTACTTATTAGTACTCATTAGTACTTATTAGTACTTATTAGTACTTATTAGTACTCATTAGTACTTATTAGTACTTATTAGTACTTATTACTACTTATTAATACTTATTAGTACTCATTAGTACTTATTACTACTTATTAGTACTTATTAGTACTTATTAGTACTTATTGTACTTATTAGTATTATTAGTACTATTAGTACTCATTACTTATTAATACTTATTACTACTTATTAGTACTCATTATTACTTATTAGTACTTATTAGTACTTATTACTACTATTACAACTTATTAATACTTATTAGTACTCATTAGTACTTATTAGTACTCATTAGTAACTTATTAGTACTTATTAGTACTTATTAGTACTTATTACTACTTATTAGTACTTATTAGTACTTATTACTACTTATTAGTACTTATTAGTACTTATTAGTACTATTAACTTATTAGTAACTTATTAGTATTTATTAGTACTTATACTACTTATTAGTACTTATTATACTTATTAGTACTTAATTAGTACTTATAGTACTTATAGCTATTAATTAGTACTTATTACTACTTATAGTACTAATAGTAATTATTAGTACTATTAATACTTATTAGTACTTATTAGTACTTATACTACTTATTAGTACTTATTAGTACTCATTATACTTATTATACTCATTAGTACTTATTAGTACTCATTATACTTATTATATTTTTATACTTATTAGTACTTATTATAATTATTTTACTGAACACTGTAATTCACTTGCATTATTTTTGTCAATAATTACTAAGTTTTACCCTCGTGAATTATTATTATTAAAAGTTCTATATAATTAGTAAAGCCCGCATATATATATAATATATAAATATAATTATATATATATATATATATATATATATATATATAAATATAACATATATATATATATATATTGCTAATTACGTCATACGTCAGTACAGAGTGCGTCAGCCGTCAGCACAAACAACGTCAGTACAGAGTGCGTCAGCCGTCAGTACAAACAACGTCATTACAGAGTGCGTCAGCCGTCAGTACAAACAACGTCAGTACAGAGTGCGTCAGCCGTCAGTACAAACAACGTCAGTACAGAGTGCGTCAGCCGTCAGCACAAACAACGTCAGTACAGAGTGCGTCAGCCGTCAGCACAAACAACGTCAGTACAGAGTGCGTCAGCCGTCAGCACAAACAACGTCAGTACAGAGTGCGTCAGCCGTCAGCACAAACAACGTCAGTACACACAGTTTAACAATGCAGTTATTGCTACACCCACAGCATACTGTGGGTGTTCCCACTGTGTACCTCTCATACCTCCCTGACCACCTCCCTCCCTGACCACCTCCCACCCTCCCTCCCTGACCACCTCCCTCCCTGACCACCACCCTCCCTCCCTCCCTGACTACCTCCCTCCCTCCCTCCTGACCACCTCCCTCCCTCCCTCCCTGACCACCTCCCTCCCTCCCTCCCTGACCCACTCCCTCCCTCCCTCACCCTGACCACCTCCCTCCCCTCCCTCCCTCCCTGACCACCTCCCTCCCTCCTCCCTCCCTGACCACCTCCCTCCCCCCTCCCTCCCTGACCCACCTCCCTCCCTCCCTCCCTGACCACCTCACTCCCTCCCTCACCATCACCACTCCCTCCCTGACCACTCCCCCCCTCCCTACCACCACTCCCTCCCTCACCATCACCACTCCCTCCTTGACCACCTCCCTCCCCCTGACCACCACTCCCTCCCTTTACCATCACCACTCCCTCCCTGACCACCTCCACCCTCCCTCCCTCCCTCCTGACCACCACTCCCTCACCTCACCACCCACTCCCTCCTGACCACCTCCATCCCTCCCTCCACCCTGACCACCACTCCTCCCTCACCTCACCACTCCTCCCTGACCCTCCCTCCTCCCCCTCCCTCACCAGACCACTCCCTCTCTCACATCACCACTCCTCTTGAACACTCCCTCCACCGACCTCACCACTCCCTTCTCCCACCATAAACCACTCCCACCTCCCTCCCCTCTCCCTCGTGCAGCGCCGAGACAGTGCCACTTTCTACGACTGGCACTGCGGTCCACCGTTACCTCTTAAGATCTTGGTTAAGTTGGTTAAATTCAGCCAAGTGCTGCTTCACCAGTTTGTAAAGACACTGTGTGTGTTGTGTGTGTGTGTGTGTGTGTGTGTGTGTGTGTGTGTGTGTGTGTGTGGTGTGTTGTGTGTGTGTGTGTGGTGTGGTGTGGGGTTTTCTCACCTAATTGTGGTTTGCAGGGGTCGAGACTCAGCTCCTGGCCCCGCCTCTTCACTATGTGTGTGTGTGTGGTGTGTGTGTGTGTGTGTGTGGGTGTGTGTGTGTGTGTGTGTGTTTGTGTGTGTGTGTGTGTGTGTGTGTGTGTGTGTGTGTGTGTGCGTGTGTGTGTGTGTGTGTGTTGTGTGTGTGTGTTGTGTGCGTGTGTGTGTTGTGTGGTGTGTGTTGTGTGTCCAATTACTGGGGTTGTGTTGTGTATACTGTAAGAGAAGATAGGTAATATCATAGGAGAATAAAAAGAACCAGGGAGAGAATAAAAGAATGTGTAGAAGAGAATAAGAAAAATGGTAAGAAAAGAACAGAGTATTTGGTAGAAAGGAAGAGAGAGGAACCAGTAGAAGAGGGAGAGGAATAATGAAAGATATTCCAGGAGACTTATAAAAGTAAGTCAAACCTGGCGTGTGGATCCCTGAGACTTTATTAACACCAACTATATTACTAGTAAATTTATACAAGTCTACTCCCAATATACTCCCTACTCCACCTCCCACTATACTCCCTACTCCACCTCCCACTATACTTCCTACTCCACCTCCCACTATACTTCCTACTCCACCTCCCACTATACTCCCTGCTCCACCTCCCACTATACTTCCTACTACCACCTCCCATATACCCTACTCCACTCCCCCTATACTTCCTACGCCCCCTCCCACATATACTCCCTACTCCACCTCCCACTATACTCCCCTACTCCACCTCCCACTATACTTCCTACTCCCCCTCCCACTATACTCCTACTCCACCTCCCACTATACTTCCTACTCCACCTCCCACTATACTTCCTACTCCACCTCCCACTATACTCCCTACTCCACCTCCGACTATACTCCCTACTCCACCTCCCACTATACTCCCTACTCCACCTCTCACTATACTTCCTACTCCACCTCCCACTATACTTCCTACTCCACCTCCCACTATACTTCCTACTCCACCTCCCACTATACTCCCTACTCCACCTCCCACTATACTCCCTACTCCACCTCCCACTATACTTCCTACTCCACCTCCCACTATACTTCCTACTCCACCTCCCACTTACTCCTACTCCACCTCCGACTATACTCCCTACTCCACCTCCCACTATACTCCCTACTCCACCTCTCACTATACTTCCTACTCCACCTCCCACTATAACTTCCTACTCCACCTCCCACTATACTTCCTACTCCACCTCCCACTATACTCCCTACTCCACCTCCCACCTATACTCCCTACTCCACCTCCCACTATACTCCCTACTCCACCTCCCACTATACTCCCTACTCCACCTCTCACTATACTCCCTACTCCACCTCTCAATATACTCCTACTCCAAACCCCCCACTAAAATTCCTTACTTCCCCCTCCCCCTGTACTCCCTACTGCCACCTCCCCCTATACACCTATCCACTCCCTACTCCACCACCCACTACACTTCCCTACTCCACCACCATACCTCCCCCAAAACTAAATATTCCACCTCCCACTAAATCCCACTCCTCCCACAACACTCCCTACTGCACCCCCCACTATACTCCCTACTCCACCCCCACAACACTCCCACTGCACTCCCACTAACTCCCTACTCCCACCACTACCTCCACTCCACCTCCCACTACACTAAATATTCCACCTCCCACTATACTCCCTACTCCACCTCCCACAACACTCCCTACTGCACCTCCCACTATACTCCCTACTCCACCTCCCACAACACTCCCTACTGCACCTCCCACTATACTCCCTACTCCACCTCCCACTACACTCCCTACTCCACATCCCACTCCACTCCACCTCCAACTCCACTCCCTGTTCTACCTTCCACTCCAGTCCAGCTCCCACTCTAGCACTCTCAAGTCCCGAGAGAACTTGAAGTTGGTGTAAGTATTCAGCTTGCCTAACTTTCCAGGATTAACTTAGAAGGTGAGCGCTTATGGGCGAAACATCGCAATAAAGTGAGTCCTTATGGGCCAAACATCGCAGGAAGGTCAGTCCTTATGGGCCAAACACCGCAGGAAGGTGAGTGCTTATGGGCCAAACATCGCAGGAAGGTGAGTGCTTGTGGGCCAAACATCGCAGGAAGGTGAATCCTTATGGGCCAAACATCGCAGGAAGGTGAGTGCTTATGGGCCAAACATCGCAGGAAGGTGAGTCCTTATGCGCCAAACATCACAGGAAGGTGAGTTATTATGGGCGAAACTTAGCAGGAAGGTGAGTGTTCATGGGCGAAACATCGTAGGAAGGTGAGTGATTATGGGCGAAACATCGTAGGAAGGTGAGTGCTCATGGGCGAAACATCGTAGGAAGGTGAGTGCTTATGGGCGAAATTTCGTAGGAAGGTGAGTGCTTATGGGCGAAACATCGTAGGAAGTGGACAAAATTCCCACGGGTGGTATTTTATTATTATTAATAATAACAGTAGCAATAATAATAATAATAATAATAATAATAATAATAATAATAATAATAATAATAATAATAATAATAATAATAATAATAATAATAACGATAATAATAATAATTATTATATAATAATAATAACAAAATAATAATATCAATAATAATAGCAACAACAACAACAACAATAATAATAAAATAAAAAATAATAAAAATAATAATAATAATAATAATAATAATAACAATAATAATAATAAAACTGGGATGCTTTAAATGTGCGTGGATGTAGTTTCGGATACAAGAAAAAGATGAAATTTCTGATGTTATGAATGAAAAGAAGTTGGATGTCCTGGCCTCTAAGCGAAACAAAGCTGAAGGGGGTAGGAGAGGGTTTTGGTGGGGGGAAATAAATGGATTAAATCTGGTGTATCTGAAGAGTTAGAGCAAAGGAAGGGGTACAGTAATGTTAAATGATCAGTTATGGAAGGAGAAAAGAGAATATGAATGTAGTAAATCAAGAATTATGTGGATTAAAGTAAAGGTTGGATGCGAGAAGTGGTCATAATAAGCGTGTAAGCACCTGGGGAAGAGAGGAATGCAGGGGAGAGAGAGAGATTTTGGGAGATGTTAAGTGAATGTATAGAGCTTTGAACCAAGTGAGAGAGTAATTGTGGTAGGGGACCTGAATGCTAAAGTAGGAGAAACTTTTAGAGAGGGTGTGGTAGGTAAGCTTGGGGTGCCAGGTGTAAATGATAATGGAGCCCTTTGATTGAACTTTGTATAGAAAGGGGTTTAGTTATAGGTAATACATATTTTAAGAAAAAGAGGATAAATAAGTATACAAGAATATGATGTAGGGCGAAATGACAGTAGTTTTGTGATTATGTATTGGTAGATAAAAGACTGTTGAGTAGACTTCAGGATGTACATGTTTATAGAGGGGCCACAGATATATCAGATCACTTTCTAGTTGTAGCTACACTGAGAGTAAAAGGTAGATGGGATACAAGGAGAATAGAAGCATCAGGGAAGAGAGAGGTGAAGGTTTATAAACTAAAAGAGGAGGCAGTTAGGGAAAGATATAAACAGCTATTGGAGGATAGATGGGCTAATGAGAGCATAGGCAATGGGGTCGAAGAGGTATGGGGTAGGTTTAAAAATGTAGTGTTAGAGTGTTCAGCAGAAGTTTGTGGTTACAGGAAAGTGGTGCTGGAGGGAAGAGGAGTGATTGGTGGAATGATGATGTAAAGAGAGTAGTAAGGGAGAAAAAGTTAGCATATGAGAAGTTTTTACAAAGTAGAAGTGATGCAAGGAGGGAAGAGTATATGGAGAAAAAGAGAAAGGTTAAGAGAGTGGTGAAGCAATGTAAAAAGAGAGCAATGGAGAGTGGGTGAGATGCTATCAACAAATTTTGTTGAAAATAAGAAAAAGTTTTGGAGTGAGATAACAAGTTAAGGAAGCCTAGAGAACAAATGGATTTGTCAGTTAAAAATAGGAGAGGAGAGTTATTAAATGGAGAGTTAGAGGTATTGGGAAGATGGAGGGAATATTTTGAGGAATTGTTAAATGTTGATGAAGATAGGGAAGCTGTGATTTCGTGTATAGGGCAAGGAGGAATAACATTTGTGGATGAGGAAGAGCCAGGTGAGTGGGGGGGAAGTTCGTGAGGCAGTGGGAAAAATAAAAGGGGGGAAAGGGCAGCCGGGTTTGATGGGATAAAATAAAAATGTTAAAAGCAGGTGGGGATTTTTTTGGAGGGGTTTTGGTGGCAATTATTTAATAAATGTAGGGAAAGGGGGAAAGGTACCTAGGGTTTGGCAGAGGAAAGCATAGTTCCTTTGTATAAAGGAAAAGGGGGAAAAAGAGAGTCAAAATTAAGGGGGGTAATCGTTGAGTATCCTGGTAAAGTGTATGGTAAGTTATTTTGAAAGAATTAAAATAAAACTGGAAAATACAAAGAACAAGGGGGCTTTTGGGGAAAAATAGGGGGTGTGTGGGCCGGTTTTACAGGAAAAATATAATGAACAATTTAGATAAAGGGTAAAGAGGGCTTTGTGGCATTTAGGATTTGGAAAAGGCGTATGACAGGGGGGATAGGGGGCAAAGTGGCAGATGTTGCAGGGGTTTTTGGTGTAGGGGGTAGGTTACTGAAGCAGTGAAAGTTTTTACGAGATAGTGAGGCTCAAG
>NC_069474.1:17291579-17316579 GCF_026875155.1 Cherax quadricarinatus
TGTGTGTCGTCTTGCTGGGTCAGGCACTATTGTAGGGGGTCACCTCTGTGTTGATACAAACATGTCAGTTTTAAATTATGCTTGGTACATGTTAATAGTACCAAGGGGAGGGTAATTATGCTTGGTACATGTTAATAGTACCAAGGGGAGGGTAATTATGCTTGGTACATGTTAATAGTACCAAGGGAAGGGTAATTATGCTTGGTACATGTTAACAGTACCAAGGGAGGGTAATTATGCTTGGTACATGTTAACAGTACCAAGGGAGGGTAATTATGCTTGGTACATGTTAATAGTACCAAGGGGAGGGTAATTATGCTTGGTACATGTTAATAGTACCAAGGGAGGGTAATTAGCTTGGTACTGTGTTAATAGTACCAGGGAGGGTAATTATGCTTGGTACATGTTAATAGTACCAAGGGGAGGTAATATGCTTGGTACTATGTTAATAGTACCAAGGGAGGGTAATTATGCTTGTACATGTTAACAGTACCAAGGGGAGGGTAATTATGCTTGGTACTGTTAACAGTACCAAGGGGGGTAATTATGCTTGGTACTGTTAACAGTACCAAGGGGAGGGTAATTTGCTTGTACATGTCAATAGTACCAAGGGGAGGGTAATTATGCTTGGTACATGTCAATAGTACCAAGGGGGGGTAATATTGCTTGGTACATGTCTATAGTACCAAGGGGGGTAATTATGCTTGGTACATGTCAATAGTACCAGGGGGGTAATTATGCTTGGTACATGTCAATAGTACCAAGGGGAGGGTAATTATGCTTTGGTACATGTTAATAGTACCAGGGGGAAGGGTAATTATGCTTTGGGACATAGTTAATAGTACCAAGGGGAGGGTTAATTATGCTTGGTACTTGTTAATAGTACCCAAGGGGAGGGTAATTATGCTTTGGGTATGTTAATAGTACCAAGGGGAGGGAATTATGCTTGGTACATTTTAATAGTATACCAAGGGTAGTGTAATTATGCTTGGTACATGTTAATAGTACCAGGGGAGGGTAATTATGCTTGGTACATGTTAATAGTACCAAGGGGAGGGTAATTATGCTTGGTACATGTTAATAGTACCAAGGGGAGGGTAATTATGCTTGGTACATGTTAATAGTACCAAGGGGAGGGTAATTATGCTTGGTACATGTCAATAGTACCAAGGGGAGGGTAATTATGCTTGGTACATGTCAATAGTACCAAGGGGAGGGTAATTATGCTTGGTACATGTCAATAGTACCAAGGGGAGGGTAATTATGCTTGGTACATGTTAGTAGTACCAAGGGAGGGTAATTATGCTTGGTACATGTTAATAGTACCAAGGGGAGGGTAATTATGCTTGGTACATGTTAATAGTACCAAGGGGAGGGTAATTATGCTTGGTACATGTTAATAGTACCAAGGGGAGGGTAATTATGCTTGGTACATGTTAATAGTACCAAGGGGAGGGTAATTATTGCTTGGTACATGTTAATAGTACCAAGGGGAGGGTAATTATGCTTGGTACATGTTAATAGTACTAAGGGGAGGGTAATTATGCTTGGTACATGTTAATAGTACCAAGGGGAGGGTAATTATGCTTGGTACATGTTAATAGTACCAAGGGGAGGGTAATTATGCTTGGTACATGTTAATAGTACCAAGGGGAGGGTAATTATGCTTGGTACATGTTAACAGTACCAAGGGGAGGGTAATTATGCTTGGTACATGTTAACAGTACCAAGGGGAGGGTAATTATGCTTGGTACATGTTAACAGTACCAAGGGGAGGGTAATTATGCTTGGTACATGTAATAGTACCAAGGGGAGGGTAATTATGCTTGGTACATGTCAATAGTACCAAGGGGAGGGTAATTATGCTTGGTACATGTTAATAGTACCAAGGGGAGGGTAATTATGCTTGGTACATGTCAATAGTACCAAGGGGAGGGTAATTATGCTTGGTACATGTCAATAGTACCAAGGGGAGGGTAATTATGCTTGGTACATGTTAATAGTACCAAGGGGAGGGTAATTATGCTTGGTACATGTTAATAGTACCAAGGGGAGGGTAATTATGCTTGGTACATGTTAATAGTACCAAGGGGAGGGTAATTATGCTTGGTACATGTTAATAGTACCAAGGGGAGGGTAATTATGCTTGGTACATGTTAATAGTACCAAGGGGAGGGTAATTATGCTTGGTACATGTTAATATTACCAAGGGAGGGTAATTATGCTTGGTACATGTTAATAGACCAAGGGGAGGGCAATTATGCTTGGTACATGTTAATAGTACCAAGGGGAGGGTAATTATGCTTGGTACATGTTAATAGTACCAAGGGAGGGTAATTATGCTTGGTACATGTTAATAGTACCAAGGGGAGGGTAATTAAAGCTTGGTACATGTTAATAGTACCAGGGGAGGGTAATTATGCTTGGTACATGTTAATAGAACCCAAGGGGAGGGTAATTAATGCTTGGTACATGTTAATAGTACCAAGGAGGGTAATTATGCTTGGTACATGTTAATAGTACCAGGGGAGGGTAATTATGCTTGGTACATGTTAATAGTAAACCAAGGGGAGGGTAATTATGCTTGGTACATGTTAATAGTACCAAGGGGAGGGTAATTATGCTTGGTACATGTTAATAGTACCAAGGGGAGGGTAATTATGCTTGGTACATGTTAATAGTACCAAGGGGAGGGTAATTATGCTTGGTACATGTTAATAGCGCACAGGGAAGAGTAATAATGCTTGGTACGTGTTAATAGTACCAAGGGAAAGGTAATTAAGCTTGGTACATGTTAATCGCACCCAGGGAAGAGTAATTATGCTTGGTACATGTTAATAGCACCCAGGGGAGGGTAATTAAGCTTGGTACATGTTAATAGCACCCAGGGGAGGGTAATTAAGCTTGGTACATGTTAATAGCACCAGGGGAGGGTAATTAAGCTTGGTACATGTTAATAGCACCCAGGGGAGGGTAATTAAGCTTGGTACATGTTAATAGCACCCAGGGGAGGGTAATTAAGCTTGGTACATGTTAATAGCACCCAGGGGAGGGTAATTAAGCTTGGTACATGTTAATAGCACCCAGGGGAGGGTAATTATGCTTGGTACATGTTAATAGCACCCAGGGGAGGGTAATTAAGTTTGGTACATGTTAATAGCACCCAGGGGAGGGTAATTAAGCTTGGTACATGTTAATAGCACCCAGGGGAGGGTAATTAAGCTTGGTACATGTTAATAGCACCCAGGGGAGGGTAATTAAGCTTGGTACATGTTAATAGCACCCAGGGGAGGGTAATTAAGCTTGGTACATGTTAATAGCACCCAGGGGAGGGTAATTAAGCTTGGTACATGTTAATAGCACCCAGGGAGGGTAATTAAGCTTGGTACATGTTAATAGCACCCAGGGGAGGGTAATTAAGCTTGGTACATGTTAATAGTACCCAGGGGAGGGTAATTAAGCTTGGTACATGTTAATAGCACCCAGGGAGGGTAATTAAGCTTGGTACATGTTAATAGCACCCAGGGGAGGGTAATTATGCTTGGTACATGTTAATAGCACCCAGGGGAGGGTAATTATGCTTGGTACATGTTAATAGCACCCAGGGGAGGGTAATTATGCTTGGTACATGTTAATAGCACCAGGGAGGGTAATTAAGCTTGGTACATGTTAATAGCACCCAGGGGAGGGTAATTAAGCTTGGTACATGTTAATAGCACCCAGGGGAGGGTAATTAAGCTTGGTACATGTTAATAGCACCCAGGGAGGGTAATTAAGCTTGGTACATGTTAATAGCACCAGGGAGGGTAATTAAGCTTGGTACATGTTAATAGCACCCAGGGGAGGGTAATTAAGCTTGGTACATGTTAATAGCACCCAGGGGAGGGTAATTAAGCTTGGTACATGTTAATAGCACCCAGGGGAGGGTAATTAAGCTTGGTACATGTTAATAGCACCCAGGGGAGGGTAATTAAGCTTGGTACATGTTAATAGCACCCAGGGGAGGGTAATTAAGCTTGGTTCACGTCAATAGTGATAGATATTGCTTGTTTGTTTACTGTGCGATAGATGTTGTTTACTGCGTGGTTGACATTTCTTACCGTGTGATAGATGTTGTTTACCGTGTGATAGACAAAGCCGACGTGCGTTGGCTTTCATATGATGGTAAAGTGGTTTAGCTGGGTCAGGTTTTAAATGGTTTATAAGTTGGTTTACGTTGTTCAAACAACGATTTAAAGGTTGACTGAATAAGCAATTTTGTTTATAAACCTGGAGTATACCTGGAAGGGGTTTCGGGGGTCAACACCCCCGCAGCCCGGTCCATGACTAGGCCTAGGAGTGGATCAGGGCCTGATCAACCAGGTTGGTGCTGCTGGCCGCACGTAAACTCGACGTACAGAACCACAGCCCGGCTGGTCAGGTACTGACTTTAGGTGCCTGTCCAGTGCCTTCTTGAAGACAGCCAGGAGTCTGTTGGTAATATCCCCTTATAAGAACATGAGAAAGGAGGAACACGGCAGTAGGCCTGTTGGCCCATATTAGGCAGGTCCTTCACAAATCCAACCCACTAACAGAATAAGCGCTGCCCAAGCAATAAGCTTTAATAATTCTATTTACTCTTGTGCAAGTCCCACTCAAATCCAACCCCTCTCACTCATGTATATATCCAACCTAAATTTGAAACTATCCAGGAGGGAGGCCCAGCGGCAATATGAAAATGACATAGCATCGAAAGTCAAAACTGACCCAAAGCTGTTGTACAGCCACATCAGGAAGAAAACAACAGGTACCAGGTAATCAGGCTGAGGAAGGAAGGTTGGAAGATCACAAGAAACGATACAGAAGTATGTGAAGAACTAAACACGAGATTTAAGGAACATTTTCAGTGGAGACAGAAAAGACTCCAGCAAACCGGAATGGTGGGGTACACCAACAAGTGCCGGACACACTTCACACAACCGAGACGGAGGTGAAGAGGCTGCTAAGTGAACTAGATACCTCAAAGGCGGTGGGACCGAACATCTCTCCGTGGGTCCTGAGGGAGGGAGCAGAGGGGCTGTGTGCGCCACTAACAACAATTTTCAACACATCTATCGAAACAGGGCGACTACCTGAGGTGTGGAAGACAGCAAATGTAGTACCAATATTTAAGAAAAAATGTGAGACAGGTATCATTAAAGTACAGACCGTGTCACTGGCATGTATTGTAAGTAAAGTCATGGAGAAGCTTATCAGAAAAAGACTGGTGGAGCACCTAGAAGGAATGAACTTATAAATGACAACCATCACGGTTTCAGGGAAGGGAAATTTTTGTGTTACAAACCTACTGGAGTTTTACAACAAGGTGACAGAAGTAATATAGGAGAGAGAGGGATGGGTAGACTGCATTTTCTTGGACTGTAATAAGGTTTTTAACACAGTTCCCCTCAAGAGATTAATGCAAGAGCTAAAGGAGCAGGTAGGAATAACAGGTAAGGCATTGCAATTGATCAGAGAATGCCTGACAGGAAGGAAACAACAAGTGATGGTATGTGACGAGGTGAAGCGAGCGCCTGTGACGAATGGGGCTCCACAAGGGTCATTAGGACCGGTGCTGTTTCTGGTATATGTGAATGACATGACGGAAGGAATACATTCAGAGGTGTCCCTGTTTGCAGACGATGTGAAGCTAATGAGGAGAATTGAATCGGATGACGATCAAGCAGGACTACAAAGGTATCTGGAAAACTGGCTCCTGGAGTTTAACCCCACCAAGTGCAAAATCATGAAAATTGGGAAGGGTCAAAGAAGACTGCAGACAGAGTACAGGCTAGGGGAGCAAAAGCTGCAAACCTCACTCAGGAAAAAGGATTTTGGGGAGAGAATCATACCGAGCACATCTCCTGAGGTACATATCAACCAAATAACTGCTGCAGCATATGGGTGCCTGGCAAACCTAAGAATAGCGCTTCGACACTTTGGCTACAAGACTCTGTACACCGTGTTGGTCAGGCCCATATTGGAGTATGAAGCACCAGTATGGAAGCCACACTTGGTCAAGCACGTCAAGAAATTAGAGAAAGTGCAAAGGTTTGCAACAAGAGTAGTCCCATTGTTAAAGGGCTTGTCCTACGAGTAGAGGTTAAGGGAAATCAACCTGACAACAGTGGAGAACAGGAGGGATATGGGGAACATGATAACGACATATAAAATATTGAGAGGGATTGGCAAGGTGGATTGGGACAGAATTTTTCAGAGATGGGACACAGCAACAAGGGGTCAGAACTGAAAGTTGAAAACATAGATGGGTCATAGGGATGTTAGGAAGTATTTCTTCAGTCATAGAGTTGTCAGGAAGCGGAACAATCTGGAAAGTGATGTAATGGAGGCAGGATCCATACTTAGCTTTAAGAAGAGGTACGTTAAAACTCAAGGAGGAGGGAGAGAGTAGACCTAGTAGCGACCAGCCAAGAGGCGGAGCCAGGAGCTGTGAGTCGACCCCTGCAACTACAATTAGGTGAGTACACACACACACACACACACACACAACACACACACACACACACACACACACACCAGGCACATCTCCTGAGGCGCACGTCAACCAAATAACTGCTGCAGCATATGGGCGCCTAGCAAACCTCAGAACAACATTCCGACATCTTAATAAGGAATCATTCAGGACCCTGTACACCGTGTACGTTAGGCCCATATTGGAGTATGCGGCACCAGTTTGGAACCCACACCTAGCCAAGCATGTAAAGAAACTAAAGAAAGTGCAAAGGTTTGCAACAAGACTAGTCCCAGAGCTAAGAGGTATGTCGTACGAAGAGAGGTTAAGGGAAATCGACCTGACGACACTGGAGGAGAGGAGAGATAGGGGGGGGGGACATGATAACGACATACATAATACTGAGAGGAATTGACAAGGTGGACAAAGACAGGATATTCCAGAGATGGGACACAGCAACAAGGGGACACAGTTGGAAGTTGAAGACACAGACGAATCACAGGTATGTTAGGAAGTATTTCTTCAGCCACAGAGTAGTCAGTAAGTGGAATAGTTTGGGAAGCGATGTAGTGGAGGCAGGATCCATACATAGCTTTAAGCAGAGGTATGATAAAGCTCACGGCTCAGGGAGAGTGACCTAGTAGCGACCAGTGAAGAGGCGGGGCCAGGAGCTAGGACTCGACCCCTGCAACCTCAACTAGGTGAGTACAACTAGGTGAGTACACACACATCTAATTAACCAACCAGGGTAAGTGAAAGAAATCAGTAGGTATAAATACCTGACATCAGCGGATGTAAATACCTGACATCAGTGGGTGTAAATACCTGACATCAGTGGGTGTAAATACCTGACATCAGCGGATGTAAATACCTGACATCAGTGGGTGTAAATACCTGACATCAGTGGGTGTAAATACCTGACATCAGCGGATGTAAATACCTGACATCAGTGGGTGTAAATACCTGACATCAGTGGATGTAAATACCTGACATCAGTGGGTGTAAATACCTGACATCAGCGGATGTAAATACCTGACATCAGTGGGTGTAAATACCTGACATCAGTGGGTGTAAATACCTGACATCAGCGGATGTAAATACCTGACATCAGTGGGTGTAAATACCTGACATCAGTGGGTGTAAATACCTGACATCAGTGGGTGTAAATACCTGACATCAGTGGGTGTAAATACCTGACATCAGTGGGTGTAAATACCTGACATCAGTGGGTGTAAATACCTGACATCAGTGGGTGTAAATACCTGACATCAGTGGGTGTAAATACCTGACATCAGTGGGTGTAAATACCTGACATCAGCGGATGTAAATACCTGACATCAGTGGGTGTAAATACCTGACATCAGTGGGTGTAAATACCTGACATCAGTGGGTGTAAATACCTGACATCAGCGGATGTAAATACCTGACATCAGTGAGTGTAAATACCTGACATCAGTGGGTGTAAATACCTGACATCAGCGGATGTAAATACCTGACATCAGTGGGTGTAAATACCTGACATCAGTGGGTGTAAATACCTGACATCAGTGGGTGTAAATACCTGACATCAGCGGATGTAAATACCTGACATCAGTGGGTGTAAATACCTGACATCAGTGGGTGTAAATACCTGACATCAGCGGATGTAAATACCTGACATCAGTGGGTGTAAATACCTGACATCAGTGGATGTAAATACCTGACATCAGTGGGTGTAAATACCTGACATCAGCGGATGTAAATACCTGACATCAGTAGGTGTAATACCTGACATCAGTGGGTGTAAATACCTGACATCAGCGGATGTAAATACCTGACATCAGTGGGTGTAAATACCTGACATCAGTGGATGTAAATACCTGATATCAGTGGGTGTAAATACCTGACATCAGCGGATGTAAATACCTGACATCAGTGGGTGTAAATACCTGACATCAGTGGGTGTAAATACCTGACATCAGCTGATGTAAATACCTGACATCAGTGGGTGTAAATACCTGACATCAGTGGATGTAAATAAATGACATCAGTGGGTGTAAATACCTGACATCAGCGGATGTGAATACCTGACATCAGTGGGTGTAAATACCTGACATAAGTGGGTGTAAATACCTGACATCAGCGGATGTAAATACCTGACATCAGTGGGTGTAAATACCTGACATCAGTGGATGTAAATACCTGACATCAGTGGGTGTAAATACCTGACATCAGCGGATGTAAATACCTGACATCAGTGGGTGTAAATACCTGACATCAGTGGGTGTAAATACCTGACATCAGTGGATGTATATACCTGACATCAGTGGATGTAAATACCTGACATCAGTGGGTGTAAATACCTGACATCAGTGGGTGTAAATACCTGACATCAGTGGGTGTAAATACCTGACATCAGTGGTGTAATACCTGACATCAGTGGATGTATATACCTGACATCAGTGGATGTATATACCTGACATCAGTGGATGTATATACCTGACATCAGTGGATGTATATACCTGACATCAGTGGATGTATATACCTGACATCAGTGGGTGTAAATAGCTGACAACAGTGGATGTAAATACCTAATATCAGTGGGTGTAAATACCTGTTATCAGTGGGTGTAAATACCTAATATCAGTGGGTGTAAATACCTGTTATCAGTGGGTGTAAATACCTGATATCAGTGGGTGTAAATACCTGATATCAGTGGGTGTAAATACCTGACATCAGTGGGTGTAAATACCTGTTATCAGTGGGTGTAAATACCTGTTATCAGTGGGTGTAAATTCCTAATATCAGTGGGTGTAAATACCTGTTATCAGTGGGTGTAAATACCTGTTATCAGTGGGTGTAAATACCTATTATCAGTGGGTGTAAATACCTGATATCAGTGGGTGTAAATACCTGACATCAGTGGGTGTAAATACCTGTTATCAGTGGGTGTAAATACCTGACATCAGTGGGTGTAAATACCTGTTATCAGTGGGTGTAAATACCTGACATCAGTGGGTGTAAATGACAAAGATCACTGACTGTAAATAGCACAGATCACTGAGGGTAAACAGTGGGTGTAAACAAGAGTTAATTTACGTTTAACAAGAAATTTACGTTTTACATTAAATTTGTTTACGTTTGCGTAAAATAGGACTAGCTAGGTAGTCACTGCTAGAACTAGCTAGGTGGTCACTGCTAGAACTTGCTAGGTGGTCACTGCTAGAATTTGCTAGGTGGTCACTGCTAGAACTTGCTAGGTGGTCACTGCTAGAACTAGCTAGGTGGTCACTGCTAGAACTAGCTAGGTGGTCACTGCTAGAACTTGCTAGGTGGTCACTGCTAGAACTAGCTAGGTGGTCACTGCTAGAACTAGCTAGGTGGTCACTGCTAGAACTAGCTAGGTGGTCACTGCTAGAACTAGCTAGGTGGTCACTGCTAGAACTAGCTAGGTGGTCACTGCTAGAACTTGCTAGGTGGTCACTGCTAGAACTAGCTAGGTGGTCACTGCTAGAACTAGCTAGGTGGTCACTGCTAGAACTAGCTAGGTGGTCACTGCCAGAACTAGCTAGGTGGTCACTGCTAGAACTTGCTATGTGGTCACTGCTAGAACTAGCTAGGTGGTCACTGCTAGAACTTGCTAGGTGGTCACTGCTAGAACTAGCTAGGTGGTCACTGCTAGAACTAGCTAGGTGGTCACTGCTAGAACTTGCTAGGTGGTCACTGCTAGAACTAGCTAGGTGGTCACTGCTAGAACTTGCTAGGTGGTCAATGCTAGAACTAGCTAGGTGGTCACTGCTAGGACTAGCTAGGTGGTCACTGCTAGGACTTGCTAGGTGGTCACTGCTAGGACTTGCTAGGTGGTCACTGCTATGACTAGCTAGGTGGTCACTGCTAGGACTTACTAGGTGGTCACTGCTAGAACTAGCTAGATGGTCACTGCTAGGACTAGCTAGGTGGCCATTACTAGGACTAGCTAGGTGATCACTGCTAGGACTTGCTAGGTGGTCACTGCTAGAACTAGCTAGGTGGTCACTGCTAGGACTAGCTAGGTGGTCACTGCTAGGACTTGCTAGGCGGTCACTGCTAGAACTAGCTAGGTGGTCACTGCTAGGTCTAGCTAGGTGGCCACTACTAGGACTAGCTAGGTGGTCACTTCTAAAACTAGCTAAGTGGTCACTGCTAGGACTGGCCAGGTGGTCACTGCTAGGACTTGCTAGGTGGTCACTGCTAGGACTAGCTAAGTGGTCACTGCTAGGACTGGCTAGGCGGTCACTGCTAGGACTAGCTAGGTGGTCACTGCTAGGTCTAGCTAGGTGGTCACTGCTAGGACTGGCTAGGTGGACACTGCTAGAACTACCCAGATGGTCACTGTTAGGACTAGCTAGGTCGTCACTGCTAGGACAGGCTAGGTGGCCATTATTAGGACTAGCTAGGTGGTCACTGCTAGAACTAGCTGGGTGGTCACTGCTAGGACTAGCTAGGTGGCCATTGCTAGGACTAGCTAGGTGGTCACTGCTAGAACTAGCTAGGTGGTCACTGCTAGGACTGGCTAGGTGGTCACTGCTAGGACTAGCTAGGTGGTCACTGCTAGGACTAGCTAGGTGGTCACTGCTAGGACTGGCTAGGTGGTCACTGCTAGGACTGGCTAGGTGGTCACTGCTAAAACTAGCTAGGTGGTCACTGCTAGGACTGGCTAGGTGGTCACTGCTGGACTGGCTAGGTGGTCACTGCTAGGACTAGCTAGGTAGTCACTGCTAGGGCTAGCTAGGTGGTCACTGCTAGGACTGGCTAGGTGGACACTGCTAGAACTTGCCAGATGGTCACTGTTAGGACTAGCTAGGTCGTCACTGCTAGGACAGGCTAGGTGGCTATTATTAGGACTAGCTAGGTGGTCACTGCTAGAACTAGCTGGATGGTCACTGCTAGGACTAGCTAGGTGGCCATTGCTAGGACTAGCTAGGTGGTCACCGCTGGAACCAGCCAGATGGTCACTGCTAGGACTAGCTAGGTGGTCACTGTTAGGACTAGCTAGGTGGTTACTGCTAGGACAAGCTAGGTGGCCATTACTAGGACTAGCTAGGTGGTCACTGCTAGAACTAGCTAGGTGGTCACTGCTAGGACTAGCTAGGTGGCCATTACTAGGACTAGCTAGGTGGTCACTGCTAGGACTAGCTAGGTGATCACTGCTAGGACTAGCTAGGTGATCATTGCTAGAACTAGCTAGGTAGTCACTTCTAGGACTACCCAGGTAGTCACTGCTAGTACTAGCCAGGTGGTCACTGCTAGGACTAGCCAGGTGGTCACTGCTAGGACTAGCCAGGTGGTCACTGCTAGGACTAGCCAGGTGGTCACTGCTAGGACTAGCCAGGTGGTCACTGCTAGGACTAGCCAGGTGGTCACTGCTAGGACTAGCCAGGTGGTCACTGCTAGGACTGGATAAAGGTGACAGATATTACTGCCGAAACAAAAATGAAACGAAAAGCACAGACAGGCCAAAAATATTTTATTTAGAGCCTACGGCCTATACGTAGCACACAGATTTACTCACGGCCTATACGTAGCACACAGACTTATTCACGGCCTATACGTAGCACACAGACTTACTCGTAGCACACAGACTTACTCACGGGCTATACGTTGCACACAGACTTACTCACGGCCTATACGTTGCACACAGACTTACTCGTAGCACACAGACTTACTCACGGCCTATACGTAGCACACAGACTTACTCACGGCCTATACGTAGCACACAGACTTATTCACGGCCTATACGTAGCACACAGACTTACTCACGGCCTATACGTAGCACACAGACTTACTCACGGCCTATACGTAGCACACAGACTTACTCACGGCCTATACGTAGCACACAGACTTACTCACGGCCTATACGTAGCACACAGACTTACTCACGGCCTATACGTAGCACACAGACTTACTCGTAGCACACAGACTGATTCACGGCCTATACGTAGCACAAAGACTTACTCGTAGCACACAGACTTACTCGTAGCACACAGACTTACTCGTAGCACACAGACTTACTCGTAGCACACAGACTTATTCACGGCCTATACGTAGCACACAGACTTATTCACGGCCTATACGTAGCACACAGACTTATTCACGGCCTATACGTAGCACACAGACTTACTCACGGCCTATACGTAGCACACAGACTTACTCACGGCCTATACGTAGCACACAGACTTACTCACGGCCTATACGTAGCACACAGACTTATTCACGGCCTATACGTAGCACACAGACTTACTCGTAGCACACAGACTTACTCACGGCCTATACGTAGCACACAGACTTACTCACGGCCTATACGTAGCACACAGACTTACTCGTAGCACACAGACTGATTCACGGCCTATACGTAGCACACAGACTTACTCGTAGCACACAGACTTACTCGTAGCACACAGACTTATTCACGGCCTATACGTAGCACACAGACTTACTCGTAGCACACAGACTTACTCGTAGCACACAGACTTACTCACGGCCTATAATTTAAAAAAAAAAAACGAAAATTCATCTGGTAACAGGAGTACTTTGGCAGACTATTGGAGCACACAAACCCGCATGGAGATGCTTTAAAACTAGGAGATGAGTCCTGAACGTTTCGCCCTCACCCCTTGCACGTTTCACCCTCACCCCTTGCACGTTTCACCCTCACCCTTTGCACGTTTCGCCCTCACCCTTTGCACCTTTCACCCTCACCCCTTGCACGTTTCACACTCACCCTTGCACGTTTCGCCCTCGCCCCTTGCACGTTTCGCCCTCACCCATTGCATGTTTCGCCCTCAACCTTTGCACGTTTCGCCCTCACCCCTTGCACGTTTCGCCCTCACCCCTTTGCTTGGTGGGCGCCGTCACCTTCCCTCTCTACAAAAAGGTAATATAACGCTTAATGTGGAAGTATGCAGCTCTAGCTAAGCTTTGATTGGGACGTTTCGCTCTGTGTAGAGCTTTATCAAGTCTTGTTTCGCTCTGTGTAGAGCTTTATCAAGTCTTGTTTCGCTCTGTGTAGAGCTTTATCAAGTCTTGTTTCGCTCTGTGTAGAGCTTTATCAAGTCTTGCTTCGCTCTGTGTAGAGCTTTATCAAGTCTTGCTTCGCTCTGTGTAGAGCTTTATCAAGTCTTATTTTGCTCTGTGTAGAGCTTTATCAAGTCTTGTTTCGCTCTGTGTAGAGCTTTATCAAGTCTTGCTTCGCTCTGTGTAGAGCTTTATCAAGTCTTGTTTTGCTCTGTGTAGAGCTTTATCAAATCTTGTTTCGCTCTGTGTAGAGCCTTATCAAGTCTCGTTTCGCTCTGTATAGAGCTTTATCAAGTCTTGTTTCGCTCTGTGTGTAGAGCTTTATTAAGTTTTGTTTCACTCTCTGTATAGCTTTATCAAACTATGTTTTGCTCTATCTAGAGCTTTGTCGAATACACAGACATAGAGAAGATATATTTAGCTTGACATACATTAAATAAAAGTCTATTTAGTCTGATAGACTTGATAAAGCTCTATCAAAGTCTTTGACAGACTTAACGACGACGTAGTCTACGATAGACGTCGATAAAGCTCTATGTAGGGCGAAACGTCACGTTGCAGAAAAACAGAAGCAACTGGCTCTATTCTCTACACCGTCTAGATCCGCCTTGAGATGTTGCAATGCAATGAGTGTGTTGCAACAGTGTTGTTGAACCTACTAGACTGGTGGTGTAGGTGGTGTCAGAGCATCACCAGGAGGTGGGGGACCTCTCTTCCTCCTCCTCTTGCCTCCGTAGGGATGGAACAAGAGCCTTTTAGTACCCGCGAGGCCATTTGTCTCCCTCAAAGCCTCCACCTTCACAATCACTCACTGGAGTTTTCACCTGAGAATCATAACACCATATTTCACGTTTTGAGTTTCTTGTGTTTATTGAGATTGTTTTTCCTTGCACCGGTGGCACTGTGTGTGTGTGTGGCACTGCGGCGTGTGGTGCCGTGGGTGACGAGGTGAGAGGGGTGCCACAGGTGAGAGAGAGTGAGAGCCAGAGATCAGCTGCCAGGTAAATTATGCCTCCACTCGCTCTCTCTCTCACCTCCTGCCTCACTGCCGTCTAGCACAACACTGAGGTGGCGGTTCTTGTACACCAGCAGCGGCAGCAGCAGCAGCAGCAGCGGCAGCAGCGGCAGCGGCAGCAGCAGCAGCAGCAGCAGCGGCAGCAGCAGCAGCAACGGCAGCGGCAGCAGCAGCAGCAGCAGCAGCAGCAACAGCAGCAGCAGCAGCAGCGGCAGCAGCAGCAGCAGGAGCAGCAGCAGCGGCAGCAGCAGCAGCAGCAGCGGCAGCGGCAGCAGCAGCAGCAGCGGCAGCAGCAGCGGCAGCGGCAGCAGCAGCAGCAGCAGCAGCAGCAGCAGCAGCAGCAGCAGCAGCAGCAGCAGCAGCAGCAGCAGCAGCAGCGGCAGCAGCAGCGGCAGCGGCAGCAGCGGCAGCAGCAGCAGCTGCACAGCAGCAGCAGCAGCAGCAGCAGCATCAGAAGCAGCAGCAGCAACAACAACAGTAGTAGTAGTAGTAGTAGCACTAGTAGCAGTAGCAGCAGTAGTAGGAGCAATCTAACCACCCTTCTCTCTCCCGCCTCTCTTCTGTGATCTTATCATAGAACACCAGCAGATCTGTGAGACAGAATTTACCATCTCTAAAACCATGCTGGTTATTCTGCACGACTCCACTCCTGTCCAGGTGCTCCACTATGCTTCTCCTGATGATCTTCAAACCTCACAAACCATGCATATGAGTGACCCAGGATTGTAGTTTACAGCTACTTGTCTCTTCCCAATATTATATATTGGGACTACATTCACGTTTTTCCAGATTTGTTGAAGATCATCGAAAAATATTATCTGTCTAGGCATCTAGCTCACTTACTAGGAACAATGAGTTCTAACCATAATTTTTAAAGGGGTGGACTGGCTAGCCAGTGGAAGGCATCGGTCAGATGACCAAAAGCGCCGGTTGTAGGTCATCATATGACTAAGACCCGCGTCAGGAAACACTTATCCTCTTTTCTGACAAACCTTAAATAACCTAACCTAGTTCAGTCAGTAGTTTCTCGCCTCATCTGGTGTATGTGTTGTGCCCAGCACTCGTTGGTGCACTCTGTCTCTATGACTCTATTGCAGCGTTCGTGATTCCACTTAGAATACCTCCCTAAACCTTATGTTCAGTTTTTTACAGACTTTCTAGTCACTCCTAGTGAGCTCTCCACCTTCCTTCTCCAGCTGTATCACCTGGTCCTTCACATCTGCCTTCTTTCCGATGTGACTGTGAAACAACTCTGGCTCAGATCTGGCTTGCCGTGCCGTGCCATTCTCAAACTGTTGTTCAATCTCTCTTCTTACTCATATGTATTTATTTCCAACTATGCTGCTGGCTTTTCTGTTTCCCCTGTGTCCTTTGTTTCCTGTATGTCTTCCATGCTCTTGCACTTCTAACCTTTGTGTCCCTGTGTGTGTGTGTAAAAGAGAGAGAGAGAGAGAGAGAGAGAGAGAGAGAGAGAGAGAGAGAGAGAGAGAGAGAGAGAGAGAGAGAGAGAGAGAGAGAGAGAGAGAGAGAGAGAGAGTCTCCCTTACTTCATTTTTCTTGCTGTCAACACCTTCATCGTAACATATTGACGAATTGATCCATCCCACTTACTGTAAAACTTCTGTATTTCCTTAGACAACAAAATGCCTATTATATTGAACCAAGTGTCTTTAACCTGACGTACTGACACCTTGACAAACTAAGGTAGAATACGCCACCTCTTGCATATAATATAATATCTGAGTCTTCTTACCTTCCACTTCCTCTCCCTATTCTTCCTCCCTTCCTTGCTCCCTCCATCACTTTCTCCCTGCCTCCCTCCCACTAACACACTAGGTAGTAACACATGAAGTATCGACTTTGTGGTCCACGTTGTGTCAGATAATTAATCAGAGTTCCAATAACACTATTTGTCGCAGCCTCTCTCATCTCTCTCACTGATATCTCTCTCATCTCTCTCACTGCAGCCTCTCTCGTCTCTCACTGCTGTCTCATCTCTCACTGCAGTCTTTCTCATCTCCCTCACTGATGTCTCTCTCATCTTCCTCACTGCAGCCTCCCTCATCTCTCTCACTGCAGCTTCTCGCATCTGTTTCTCAATAACATACACAAGAAACACATCTCAAGGATGTGTAATGTTGATCTTAGTGTTGACAATGAGAAACAAAGACAATAAGAAAATAGCGAAACTGGATAATTATAAATATGAAGAAATGGTGAATAGGAAATTTGAAGCCTTACAGGCCTTTTATTACGTATTTCAGTGAGAATGATTGGTAGTTAATATTTTAGTGAGAATGATTGGTAGTTAATATTACAGTGAGAATGATTGGTGGTTAATATTACAGTGAGAATGATTGGTAGTTAATATTACAGTGAGAATGATTGGTAGTTAATATTTTAGTGAGAATGATTGGTAGTTAATATTACAGTGAGAATGATTGGTAGTTAATATTACAGTGAGAATGATTGGTGGTTAATATTACAGTGAGAATGATTGGTAGTTAATATTACAGTGAGAATGATTGGTAGTTAATATTACAGTGAGAATGATTGGTAGTTAATATTACAGTGAGAATGATTGGTAGTTAATATTAAGTGAGAATGATTGGTAGTTAATTTACAGTGAGAATGATTGGTGGTTAATTTACAGTGAGAATGATTGGTGTTAATATTACAGTGAGAATGATTGGTAGTTAATATTACAGTGAGAATGATTGGTAGTTAATGTTACAGTGAGAATGATTGGTGGTTAATATTACAGTGAGAATGATTGGTAGTTAATATTACAGTGAGAATGATTGGTAGTTAATATTAGTGAGAATGATTGGTAGTTAATATTACAGTGAGAATGATTGGTAGTTAATATTACAGTGAGAATGATTGGTAGTTAATGTTACAGTGAGAATGATTGGTAGTTAATGTTACAGTGAGAATGATTGGTGAGGACATTTTTTAATATAAATTTACACTTCTACACACACACAGGAAGGATAGAGGAGACATGATTACGACATATAAAATACTGAGAAGAATTGACAAGGTGGACAGGGTCAGAATGTTTTAGGAGATGTGACACAGCAACACGGGGTCACAACTGTAAGTTAACAAATCAGATGAATCATAGGAATATTATGAAGTATTTCTTCAGCCTTTGTGTTGTCAGGAAGTGGAAGTGCAGTAGTGGAGGCAGGATCCATACATAGCTTTAAGAAGAGGTATGATAAAGCTCATGGAACAGGGAGAGAGTGGACCTAGCAAAGAGGCGGGGCCAGGAGCTATGGCTCAACCCCTGCAACCACATATAAGTGAGCACACACATATTCCCACACTTCCCCATACACACTCACACACTCCCCCCACACACTCCCATATCCTCTCAAATTCACACACTTCCAAACACACACACACCACACACACACATACATATATGCACACACTCCTCCCCCACACTCCCCCACACACACATTCCCCACACTCTCCCTCACAATCACACACTCACCCACACTCTCCTTCACACTCACACACTCCCTCACACTCACACACTCTCCCTCACACTCACACACTCTCCCTCACACTCACACACTCTCCCTCACACTCACACACTCTCCCTCACACTCACACACTCCCCCCACACTCCCACAATATATCCCAGCATCATGAATATTCCCTAGTCGTCAGAGTCTCAAGGGAAAGAAAGAAAGTTTTAGTCTCCCTTTCGTTGTCCGACTCCCACCTCCCGTTTTCTTTATCACAACAAAACGTCAACACAAAATGCAACACAGTGTTCACAAGAAGCTTCTATTGTTGCTATGTGACGCCCAATGTTGATCTTTATTAAATCAGGCAGAGGTTATGGTATAATGTGAGGTAAGAAGGATGTATTGTATATAGACTGTTGGAAATGTGATTGTGTGAGTGTTTATGGCCTAATAAAAATACTAATGATGCTATTATACACATGCTAGAACATATATACACTGCAATAGAGAAAAAAGAAGTCCCACTGGGGATCTTCATTGACTTACGTAAAGCTTTTGATACAGTTGACCATGACTTGCTCCACGTAAAATTGTCACACTATGGTATAGAGGGCACTCCCTCAACTACCTCAAGTCTTACCTCAGCAACAGAAGCCAATATGTGTACGCAAATGGGGCAAGCTCTTCGCACAACCAATTACAGTTGGTGTCCCACAGGGAAGTGTCCTTGGCCCTCTTCTCTTTCTCCTATACATAAATGACCTACCAAATGCTTCGCAATTACTCAAACCCACACTTTTTGCAGATGACACTACATACGTCTTCTCCCACCCGAGCCCAGTCACGCTAGCCAATACTGTAAACACCGAATTACAGAAAATATCTACCTGGATGAGGACTAACAAACTTACACTAAACATTGACAAAACCTACTTCATTCAGTTTGGTAACAGAGCTACAGATGTCCCTCTTAACATAACGATAAACGGATTACCTATCACAAAGCTAACAGAGGGAAAATTCTTAGGAATCCACCTCGATAATAGACTCAAATTTCATACACATATACAACAAATTTCTAAGAAAATTTCCAAGACTGTAGGCATACTATCGAAGATACGGTACTATGTTCCACAGTCAGCCCTCCTGGCCCTATATCACTCTCTTATTTACCCCTATCTCACCTATGGAATTTGTGCATGGGGCTCAACAACAACTAACCATCTCAGACCACTAATTACCCAACAAAAGGCTGCAGTTAGAATGATAACAAATTCTCACTACAGGCAGCACACTCCACCAATATTCAAAACACTCAACCTACTCACCATACAAAACATCCATACTTATTATTGCACTTATTACAACATAGAACACTTAACTCTGATATTAACCCTCCCCTCAAACATCTCCTTGCCAACCTCAACAGAACACATGACCATAATACAAGGCACAGATCACTCTTTGATGTTCCTCGTGTCCATCTCACGCTATGCAAAAACTCAATGCACATAAAAGGCCCTAAAATCTGGAATTACCTGTAAATATAAAAGAAACACTACCTGTTTATAAATTCAAGTCTCTTCTCAAAGTTCACTTACTCACTCAAAACCAAATAAATACTGAATAACTGAACCATATAAATTGTATATCCTAAATGTTACTCACAATTATATCACACAAATGTTAAACCTAACTTTGTTATTTTTTTTAAGTACACTACCTAACAGAATACTCCATTCTACTGAATGAACAGCAATGCATGCAACCATAGACCTGTCTTTGTAATACTCATTTGTATTTTATAGTTATCTGTTTACAATAATGTCTTATCACTGATTTCATCATTGCTTAGTTAATCTTAAGTTAATTTTAAGCCAGCCCGTAATGCTATGCATATAAGTGGCTTTGGCATGCTGCTCTTACCTGTATTTTTTGTACCTCTCTTACATTTCGGATCACTGAAACCTCTTGTATTCCAGGAACACCTACGCAATAAGAGGTTGGCTGGAGGTCTGGATCACTGGAACCTATTGTGTCTCGGAAACACCTACGCAACAAGAGGGTGACTAGGGGTCCGGATCACTGGAATCTCTTGTTCCCAGAAACACTCACACAATCAAACAATCAGTACCCACACTCCTGGACACCATCGCAGTTGTAAACAACAACGATATTTCTACCACTGTCTATGTACCATTGAAGATTCTTTTGTTTTTATTTTTCTAACATTTTACAGTCTTTCCAGGTAGGATAAGTTTCACACAGCATATGGCTGAAGACTGATCCTCAACTCAGTCTTCCAGCAACCACTGGTAGAGCACACACTAGAGGATATTAGTGTCAACATTAATTAGAAACATGGACACACACAAACACATGTAACGTTCTACATAAGGAATTAGACACATGTGCAACATCTGGGTATCTTTATTTGTAGACGTTTAGCCATCCAATGGCTTTATCAATACAAGGATATAATGATACAAATAAAGATATCCAAATGTCTAATATCCATCAGTCTAATTCTTCATCTTGTCGGTATTATATACCATTTATGTGCAATGTTCTAAATGCTGTATTTCAAGGTTACGTTTTGTTGAGCAGGAGCTGTGTCAGGCCTCAGTGCACATAACCTGACGGAGTGAGGTTATATATAGTGTGCAGGTGAGGTGTACAGGCGGGGGTTTCAACGGTAAAGCTGGCATCATAGACCAATACAGTAGTATCAAGGACCTTCAGCAATACAGTAGTATCAAGGACCTTCAGCAATACAGTAGTATCAAGGACTTCAGCAATACAGTAGCATCAAGGACCTTCAGCAATACAGTAGTATCAAGGACCTTCAGCAATACAGTAGCATCAAGGACCTTCAGCAATACAGTAGTATCAAGGACCTTCAGCAATACAGTAGTATCAAGGACCTTCAGCAATACAGTAGTATCAAGGACCTTCAGCAATACAGTAGTATCAAGGACCTTCAGCAATACAGTAGTATCAAGGACCTTCAGCAATACAGTAGCATCAAGGACCTTCAGCAATACAGTTGTATAAAGTAAGGTAAAGCAGAGGTTTACCAATGCAGTTGTACATAAATAGAATATATTAGGTATTGCTAATGACCACCATGGTGGAGTAGATGGTCATTAAACCTAATGAACCATCCCAGGCAGATAGTATTTTGAGATCTTGCAAATAGTCAAGATACTGACACTCTCTCTCTGTCTCTCTCTCTCTCTCTCTCTCTCTCTCTCTCTCTCTCTCTCATCTGCCTTCATCTCTCACATCTTCCCCTTTACTCTCCCTCTCTTTACCCTCTGACCTTTGCTCCATCTCCCGTCAAACAGCAGCCACCTCGTCTCCTTCTCGATAATTACAAATTTATCTCCATCTCGTTTCCTTTTCATAATTATGACCGGTTTTCTCTTTCTCTTCTTCTATAACTCTCTCTCTCTCTCTCTCTCTCTCTCTCCATCCCTCACCTTCCTTCTCGTTAATTAGCTGTCAAATACACCCCCTCCTCCTTCTCTATAAATATAACTCCATCCTTCCATCTGGCCTATTTAAAGGTTAATTATTCCTTACATTAGTTCCACGCATTATTCCTTCTCTATTATTCTCACACTCTTCAACCCCTCCTTCTCATGTCCCTCTTTGTATAACAGAGACGTTTACGCCGTCCAAACGTGAGATTCCAAAGGGAAGGTGACCCTTCCCTTCGCTCTCCTGTGTGACTAGTCAATGGGTCTCCTGTGTGTGTGAAGGCCACTTGTGTGTTGCTCCATTCACGGTGTTGCTAGTTTTCATTTTGTGTTTGTCCAGTGTTGGTCCAGTGTTGGTCCAGACTTAATATCTTAGTCAACAAGGTCAGGAAGACCTTGATGGGTTGTGTTTCTTAGTAAATAAGGTCAGCAGAGACCTTGATCGACTGAGAGAGAGGAAGAGGTAAAAGTAGTGAAAGATAATAGAGAGAGTAGAAGAAAAAGGCAGATAGGAGAACAAGAGAAAGAGCTGAGAAGAGACAATAAAGAGGAAGATATGATAAGTGAAAGAGAAGATAGAGAGAGAGAGAGAGAGAGAGAGAGAAGAGAGAGAGATGAGAGGAGAAGAGAGAGAGAGAGAGAGTGAGAGAGACGAAAGTAGAGAGAGAGAGTATGATCGTAAAGAAAATATTGTGAAAAATAAGGGAGACTAAAGAGTATGTTAAGCTTTAAGAGCGAGAGATTAATTTCAGGCGGAGCGAAAGGTAGCCTTTGATGCCGGAAAGGGCTCTAATCCAGGAATTTGAGCTCTCTCACTTCTCGATTAAAATGAACACAGGGAGTAGTTTACTTGTGACTTGTTAAAGCATTGGGCGAAACATCATAAGATTACCAAAGTGTGTTTAGCCTCTCTCTATCTCTCCTCTCTTTATCCAGGGAGTTTTCAGTCTTTTCAGTGCTTTAAAGTCTCATGGAACTAAACATTTCGTAAAGACTTTCCAGGTTTCTTGAAGACTTTCAGGTCTTCAAAAGGACTTAGTTTTCGTAAGGACTTTCCAGGTCTTCTTAAAGACTTTCCAGGTCTTCAAAAGGACTTGAGTTTTCGTAAAGACTTTCCAGGTCTTCAAAAGGACTTGAGTTTTCGGAAAGACTTTCCAGGTCTTCGTAAATATAAAATAGGTCTTAGTCAATACTCCTCCTCCAGGTGCTGGATTAGGACCTACCTCCTTTCCCCAGGTCCCTGTAGGTGTCATCAGTCCCCCAGGTGGGACCCAGGAGGTCCCTGCAGGTACCAGCAGTCCCCCATATGGGACCCAGGAGGTCCCTGCAGGTACCAGCAGTCCCCCATATGGGACACAGGAGGTCCCTGCAGGTACCAGCAGTCCCCCAGGTGGACACGGGAGGTCCTGCAGTACCAGCGTCCCAGGTGGAACACAGAAGGTCCCTGCAGGTACCAGCAGTCCCCCAGGTGGAACACAGAAGGTCCCTGCAGGTACCAGCAGTCCCCCAGGTGGGACACAGAAGGTCCCTGCAGGTACCAGCAGTCCCCCAGGTGGAACACAGGAGGTCCCTGCAGGTACCAGCAGTCCCCCAGGTGGGACACAGGAGGTCCCTGCAGGTACCAGCAGTCCCCCAGGTGGGACACAGGAGGTCCCTGCAGGTACCAGCAGTCCCCCAGGTGGGACACAGGAGGTCCCTGTAGGTACCAGCAGCCCCCCAGGTGGGACACAGGAGGTCCCTGCAGGTACCAGCAGTCCCCCATATGGGACCCAGGAGGTCCCTGCAGGTACCAGCAGTCCCCCAGGTGGAACACATGAGGTCCCTGCAGGTACCAGCAGTCCCCCAGGTGGGACACAGGAGGTCCCTGCAGGTACCAGCAGTCCCCCATATGGGACACAGGAGGTCCCTGCAGGTACCAGCAGTCCCCCAGGTGGGACACAGGAGGTCCCTGCAGGTACCAGCAGTCCCCCATATGGGACCCAGGAGGTCCCTGCAGGTACCAGCAGTCCCCCAGGTGGGACACAGGAGGTCCCTGCAGTTACCAGCAGTCCCCCAGGTGGGACACAGGAGGTCCCTGCAGGTACCAGCAGTCCCCCAGGTGAGACACAGGAGGTCCCTGCAGGTACCAGCCGTCCCCCAGGTGGGACACAGGAGGTCCCTGCAGGTACCAGCAGTCCCCCATATGGGACCCAGGAGGTCCCTGCAGGTACCAGCAGTCCCCCAGGTGGGACACAGGAAGTCCCTGCATGTACCAGCAGTCCCCCAGGTGGGACACAGGAGGTCCCTGCAGGTACCAGCAGTCCCCCAGGTGGGACACAGGAGGTCCCTGCAGGTACCAGCAGTCCCCCAGGTGGGACACAGGAGATCCCTGCAACATTATGCAGAAGAAGAGTCACACGTTCCTTCGTGATCATGTCACGAGGCTTGAAATTTGCATTCTTGCAAGAGTTTCTTGCAACACTGCAGGAGGAGTGGCATCCCGAAGTGGCTAGACTGCTGCCCGTGTGTGTGTGTGTGTGTGTGTGTGTGTGTGTGTGTGTGTGTGTTGTGTGTTGTGTGTGTGTGTGTGTGTGTGTGTGTGTGTGTGTGTGTGTGTGTAACACACACAACAAACTTGACTTGCTCATGCATGATAAATTTTTTTGCCATAAGAGTGTCACAGTTTCTTTTTGTTTTCCAGAGCTGCGTGTCCCTCCGACTCTCATTTTCCGCCAGGAAACAGAGCAGAGGGAAGGACAAGTATATATACATACCAGGTGTATGTTTTTCAGTATATATACGCTGAGAGATTCACCTTAGTTCTTATTTTAGGTATTAAAGTATTGTTGACTGGTGGTGAACAGGTGACATACAGCCTTAATGACCCTCGTGTAGTAGATAGATATTAACCCCAATTACCCACTTAGGCTAGTAAAGTAATGTAATTATCTAACGGGTGGAGGACTAGGTCAAACTAACATGACTCAACCAGGCAGGTCTTACTAACACCTGAGTCACCAGACGGGCAGGTCTTCCTCAGACTAACACCTGAGTCACCAGACGGGAGGTGCTTACAAGGACTAACACCTGGGTCCCAGAGGGCGGTCTTCCTCGATAAACTGAGTCACAGACGGGCAGGGTCTTCCTCAGACTAACACCTGGGTCACCAGACGGGCAGGTCTTACCAAGACTAACACCTGGGTCACCAGACGGGCAGGTCTTCCTCAGACTAACACCTGGGTCACCAGACGGGCAGGTCTTCCTCAGACTAACACCTGGGTCACCAGACGGGCAGGTCTTACCAAGACTAACACCTGGGTCACCAGCGGCAGGTCTTCCTCAGACTAACACCTGGGTCACAGACGGGCAGGCTTCTCAGACTAACACCTGAGTCACCAGACGGGCAGGTCTTCATCAGGACTAACACCTGGGTCACCAGACGGGCAGGTCTTCCTCAGACTAACACCTGAGTCACCAGACGGGCAGGTCTTCCTCAGACTAACACCTGAGTCACCAGACG
>NC_069474.1:17324079-17344079 GCF_026875155.1 Cherax quadricarinatus
AGGTCCCAAGGTGGTAATTGCAGTGATGTATAACCTGCCACAGAACAGCAGGAGACCAGGGCATGAGTATGACGAGAGCAATAGAGCGATGGTTGACACACTGGCTGCAGTGGCCAGAAGAGCTCATGCATGCAGGGCAAAGCTCCTGATCATGGGCGACTTTAACCACAAGGAGATCGACTGGGAGAACTTGGAGCCACATGGGGGCCAAGATACATGGAGGGCTAAGATGATGGAGGTGGTACTGGAAAACTTCATGTACCAACATGTAAGGGACACTACAAGAGAGAGGAGAGGATGAGCCAGCAAGACTGGACTTAGTATTCACCTTGAGCAGTGCAGACATTGAGGACATCACATATGAAAGACCCCTTGGGGCCAGCGATCATGTGGTTTTGAGCTTCGAATACACAGTAGAGCTACAATGGAGGGGGAAGCAGGAAGGCCAGGACAAATGAAACCAAACTACAGGAAAGGGGACTACACGGGAATGAGTAACTTCCTGAACGAGGTTCAGTAGGACAGAGAACTGGCAGAGAAGCCAGTTAATGAGATGATGGAATATGTAGCAATAATGTGCAAGGAGGCTGAAGAGAGGTTTGTACCCAAGGGAAACAGGAATAATGAAAAAGCCAGGATGAGCCCATGGTTTACCCAAAGGTGCAGGGAGGCAAAAACCAAGTGTGCTAGGGAATGGAAGAAATATAGAAGGCAAAGGACCCAGGAGAATAAGGAGAGCAGTCGTAGAGCCAGAAACGAATATGCACAGATAAGAAGGGAGGGCCAACGACAATATGAAAACGACATAGCAGCGAAAGCCAAATCTGACCCGAAGCTGTTATACAGCCACATCAGGAAGAAAACAACCGTCAAGGACCAGGTAATCAGGCTAAGGAAGGAAGGAGGAGAGACAACAAGAAATGACCGTGAAGTATGTGAGGAACTCAACAAGAGATTCAAAGAAGTGTTCACAGAGGAGCCAGAAGGGGCTCCAGAGGGACGGAGAGGTGTGGCACATCACCAGGTGCTGGACACGGTACACACAACCGAGGAAGAAGTGAAGAGGCTTCTGAGTGAGCTAGATACCTCAAAGGCAATGGGGCCAGATAACATCTCTCCTTGGGTCCTGAGAGAGGGAGCAGAGGCGCTATGTGTACCCCTAACAACAATATTCAATACATCTATCGAAACAGGGAGATTGCCTGAGGCATGGAAGACAGCAAATGTAGTCCCAATCTTTAAAAAAGGAGACAGACATGAAGCACTAAACTACAGACCAGTGTCACTGACATGTATAGTATGCAAAGTCATGTAGAAGATTGTCAGGAGAAGAGTGGTGGAACACCTAAAGAGGAATGATCTCATCAACAGCACCCATCATGGTTTCAGGGACGGGAAATCCTGTGTCACAAACCTACTGGAGTTCTATGGCAAGGTGACAGCAGTAAGACAAGAGAGAGGGGGGTGGGTGGATTGCATTTTCTTGGACTGCAAGAAGGCGTTTGACACAGTACCACACAAGAGATTAGTGCAAAAACTAGAGGACCAAGCAGGGATAACAGGGAAGGCACTACAATGTATCATGGAATATTTGTCAGGAAGATAGCAGCGAGTAATGGTACGTGGCGAGGTGTCAGAGTGGGCACCTGTGACCAGCGGGGTCCCACAAGGGTCAGTCCTAGGACCAGTGCTGTTTCTGGTATTTGTGAACGACATGACAGAAGGAATAAACTCTGAGGTGTCACTGTTTGCAGATGACGTGAAGTTGATGAGAAGAATTCATTCGATCGAAGACCAGGCAGAACTACAAAGGGATCTGGACAGGCTGCAGACCTGGTCCAGCAATTGGCTCCTGGAGTTCAATCCCACCAAGTGCAAAGTCATGAAGATTGGGGAAGGGCAAAGAAAACCGCAGACGGAGTACAGTCTAGGGGGCCAGAGACTACAAACCTCACTCAAGGAAAAAGATCTTGGGTGAGTATAACACCAGCACATCTCCTGAAGCGCACATCAACCAAATAACTGCTGCAGCATATGGCGCCTAGCAAACCTCAGAACAGCATTCCGACATCTTAATAAGGAATCATTCAGGACCCTGTACACCGTGTACGTTAGGCCCATATTGGAGTATGCGGCACCAGTTTGGAACCCACACCTAGCCAAGCATGTAAAGAAACTAGAGAAAGTGCAAAGGTTTGCAACAAGACTAGTCCCAGAGCTAAGAGGTATGTCCTACGAGGAGAGGTTAAGGGAAATCAACCTGACGACACTGGAGGACAGAGAGATAGGGGGACATGATAACGACTTACAAAATACAGAGAGGAATTGACAAGGTGGACAAAGACAGGATGTTCCAGAGACTGGACACAGCAACACGGGGACACAGTTGGAAGCTGAAGACACAGATGAATCACAGGGATGTTAGGAAGTATTTCTTCAGCCACAGAGTAGTCAGGAAGTGGAATAGTTTGGGAAGAGATGTAGTGGAGGCAGGATCCATACATAGCTTTAAGCAGAGGTACGATAAAGCTCACGGTTCAGGGAGAGTGACCTAGTGGCGACCAGTGAAGAGGCGGGGCCAGGAGCTTGGACTCGACCCCTGCAACCTCAACTAGGTGAGTACAACTAGGTGAGTACACACACACACACACACACACACACACACACACACACACACACACACACACACACACACACACACACACACACACACACACACACACACCAGACGTATCACACAAATCCGAAAATTAAACGCCAGAACTGATCACGTTCACTGGTCAGGAACATTGAGCAAGAAATAATTTATATAAAAGCCGGGAGAGTTGGAGCCCCAGTGTAACTTAGTTACACATCAACATTGGCTTATAAATGGTGGCATCAAAAAAGATTTAACTCGAAAAATATCGCATTACTATGACAGACTGTTTGCTTCCATTCCCTGGTAATAATTCTATTGTATTGTTGTGGCGGTGTGAATCGTAAGTGACAGTTTTACTGTTAGAGTGAGTTTAGTTTCAGGATCCTGGCCCTCTTAAGGGTGTTGATCTACAATTCTTGACCCTCTTAAAGGTATTGAGCTACTGTTCTTGGCCCTCGTATAGGTGTTGATCTATCGCTCCTGGGCCTTTTCGGGTTGTACAAGAATTACACTTTTTATGTCACTTAAGAATAACCCACATTTCACTAAAAACAACAGACAACAATGTATCTACCGCATCTGGATGGATAATGAGAACTTTCAAAACTAGGGATGCCAAACCCATGATGATTCTCTTCAAATCGCTTGTTCTCTCTAGGCTGGAATATTGTTGTACACTAACGGCCCCTTCAAGGCTGGGGAAATTGCTGACCTGGAGAGTGCACAAAGAACTTTCACAGCACACATAAGTACGATAAGGCACCTAAATTACTGGGAACGGTTGAAGTCCCTTGAATTGTGTTCCCTGGAACGCAGGCGAGAGAGATACATGATAATATACACTTGGGAAATCCGAGAGGGATCAGTACCAATCTTGCACACGAAAATCACTCCCTATGAAAGCAAAAGACTCGTCAGGACATGCAACATTCCTCCAATGAAAAGAAGAGGCGCTACAAGTACACTGAAAGACAACATAAGTGTCAGGGCCCCAAGACTGTTCAACGGCCTCCCAGCATACATAAGGGGAATTACCAATAGACCCCTGGCTGTCTTCAAGAAGGCAGTGGACAGGCACCTAAAGTCAGCACCTGACCAACCGGGTTGTGGTTCGTACGTCGGGTTCCATGCAGCCAGCAGTAACAGCCTGGTTGATCAGACCCTGATCCACCACGAGGCCTGGTCTCAGACCGAGCCGCGGGGGCGTTGACCCCCGAAACCCTCTCCAGGTATATATATAAATATATATATATATATATATATATATATATATATATATATATATATATATATATATGAGAGAGAGAGAGAGACCCATTTTTCGCATATATGTATCAATTTTACATTTAACATAACATTTATATCAGCTTACCATAAACAGTCAAACAGGTTTTATGAACCAGACTGACATTTATTCCGTAATATATAACAATTAACATTATTCTCATGGTAAATCAATCAAGCTGCGTGTCATGCAGCGGCTGGGGAGTGACAGAGAATATGCCAGTCAGGAGACCACATTGAATCCTCCAAGTCCTTGGATCAAGATCAAACCAACAACATCTAGGAACCCCTCCAAGTTATCACTTAACGTATTCACTTTAAGGCTCGTAGATGAATGGTTCAGAGAACCGACACGTTGATAAATTAGACACATGTGCAACTCTTGGGTATCTTTATTGAGGAAACGTTTCGCCACACAGTGGCTTCATCAGTCCATACAAAGGAGAAACTTGAAGAACAGGAGGAGAATGAGGTAATCAGTCCCTCAGCCTTGAGTCGATGTGGTCAGTCCATCAATCTTGAATAGAATACGGCATATGAGCGGAGAAGCAGCTTATAAACCGTAGACAGGAGAGGTGCAGCAGTCGTACGTGGTGTCACATTTGTCAAATGTGGAAGTAGGTCGTGCACAAGGGTTAGGCAAGTGAAGAAATGTGGGGGCGGCCCCCTCCCTTACGACGCCTCTGCCTACTTCCACACTGGACAAATGTGACACCACCTACGACTGCTGTACCTCTCCTGTCTATGGTTTATAAGCTGCTTCTCCGCTCATATGCCGTATTCTATTCAAGATTGATGGACTGACCACATCGACTCAAGGCTGAGGGACTGATTACCTCATTCTTCTCCTGTTCTTCAAGTTTCTCCTTTGTATGGACTGATGAAGCCACTGTGTGGCGAAACGTTTCCTCAATAAAGATACCCAAGAGTTGCACATGTGTCTTAATTTATCACTTTAAGGCTCACTGTGCTGGAATTTATTCCAGTGACTTTGAGGTTCCCACGAAGGTTCTGCTGTTGGATGATGGGTAATCCGGTAATATGATCAGTACCAGTCTCACACACGGGAAATTGAGGAACCTTAAGACGGGTTTCAATCCTCTTAACCAGTCCAATTCCAGAGGATTGCTGAAGCCATTCACTCACCTCTTATAGCCCATCTTCCTGGAGCACTATTGTCTTAATATTCCAGCTCTTCAAAGCTCTTTCCTCTATTACGAAAACGAATATAGTACACTGACCAATATAATATTATAATATATATAATAATATATATATATATATATATATATATATATATATATATAATATATATATAATATATATATATATAATATATATATATATATATGTCTGCTAAACATCATTTCAACTGAAAGTTGCCTCCAAGTTAACCACATGTTAACTACCGGTACACATTAGAATGTTAATATAAACTTGACTTCTCAAAGAAAACGCTTTGCATTTATTTTTCCCTCAAATTCGTCCCTAAGTAAATATTAAAGGCCAGACTAGCAAAAATTTCATGCGGTGCATAAGCTTTTTTCGAAGTTTCACTCTATGTAGAGCTTTATCAAGGCAATAACTTGACAAAGCTCTATATTAAATAAAACTGTATAACAACCAAAGCTTACCCTGTATGTGTAACACACTGAAAAAAAATCATATGAAAAATACATTAACCCTTAAACTGTGGAAGCATAGAAAAAATGCCCATATGGGAAGATTTTGACAAAAAAAAATCTTGCAGGTGTGGGCAGTGCCCTGTCGTATTGTTATATTCAATTCCACGAAACCGATGAAAAAAAATATTAAGGAGTTTAGACTGTGGCTGACGATGGTGTCGGAAACTATCCCGGGGGAGGGGGAATAAACTGTTTCATAGTCGTTGTTGAGGACAGTGATGGAGACTATCCTGGAATTTAAATGCAACACGGAGAACGTAATAATGATGTTGGAGACCATCCTAGGAATAAAATACAACATGAACTGACGTTATGTTATCGGATACATTCCTGGGAATAAAACATCACCTTTGCCCAGCAAATGAGTAAACTGCAACAAGAACTTTGGATGAACGTATCGGAGACTCTCCTGGGACTAGAATTTCACCCTTTGGAGAAGGAACGTGGGTGGTGAAGGTATCGGAGACTCTCCTGGGATTAGAATAGCACACTTTCAGGAGCAGGTGGTGGTAGCGCGGGCCATCTGGGACCACAGCACCGTCCAGCTGGTAAATGCAGTTCGTGCTGAGAATAAAAGAGCCAGTTTTGTGTGAATTTACATGCGGGTTAAGAGGGAATAGTGCTACCCTACGCTTTTTCATGGCATTTGTTTGGCCTTTGTGGGCGTGGTGGCGTTGGGCGTATGTGGGCGTGATGAATGTTGGCAATTTGGGGGAGTCCAGCCCCCCGCGTGTCCCACAAAGATTAAAGTGATTTCGCAGGATATGTATACTGAAATATTTACATCTCTGTGTATATATACTCAGACATATACACTGAGTGTACAGCTCTTGTACCGTGTGTTCCCTTCAAGTAGTGTTGGGTGGGGTTGAAGTTAGTGAAGGGCTATAGATTCAAGAAACTGGAGCTTCACCTCCTTCCTCAGATCAAACTTGATAACTTCTCTTTCCTCAAGTGCTTTACAACCCTTGTAGGTTTAATGCTTCACATCAATATAGCAATAAAATAATAATAATAATAATAATAATAATAATAATAATAATAATAATAATAATAATAATAATACAATAAGAGGTCTCGGCAACACAGTTGTAACTCTTGTGATTTAAACCCTTTCAAATATCAATTATAATGATAATAATAATAATTTATTTCTACAAGTACAGGTACAAGGTATATAAGGTGTGACCCACACCAGTCGACTAACACCCAGGTACCTCTTTAATGCTAATTGAACATGGACAGCCCTAATGTTTCCACCCGTACCGGGGATCAGACCACTGGCCTCAGCGTGCGACATTTTTTATAAGATCTGAAAATGTTGATTAACATAATCCAACCTAAAATTAACATAACCCAACCTAAATTAACATTACCTTAATAACAGAGCCTAACATACTCCAATATCGTTAGACATGGTGCTAGCGTGTCATTGTTTACGTTCGCTATGATTGGCCAGGCGGCGTCGACTGACTCCAGTACTGACTGTTGATTGGTCCTCACGTGGCCTTTCTAGACAAAATAAACCTTCTATTCTCTGCTCATATCTCCCAAAATAACGCCTTTGCACAAGTTATTATTCCATGATGTAGATGGGTTAAAAATATCGTCAAATATACAATAATATCTGAGATTCAGCAAGGAGAAACACTCGACTATATCTCAATTATTCCTGACTTTTATTGTTCATTGAAGAGAGGTAAGTGGAGGCTGTTGTTGCTCACTTAAGTGTATTATTTCCTCTTATCCGACAAATGAAGGATGAGTGGGACACGTGTAGTGGCTCCTGGGTAAATGGTGATTTTTTTTTTTTTCAAAGATATCGACCCCGGGACGCAAATCCTGCGCACTACGCATAGAAAACCATAGAAAATGGTCGTTTCTCTGTCAGAGAAAATGGTTGTGTCTGTGTCAGAGAAAATGGTCGCTTCTCTGTCAGAGAAAATGGTTACCTCTGTCAGAGAAAATGGTCCTCTAACAGAAAATGGCCGCTTCTCTGTCGGAGAAAATGGAACAAAATCATTTTATCAGCAGTAACTGTGTTAAACGTTTGCTGGTGATACACAGTCATGTGGAAAAAGACACTTATTTACAGTTCAGGACGTTTATTATTAAAGGAAACGTATCGCCACGAGTGGCTTCTTCAGTCCTAATACAAAGATAACTAAGTAACGAGTATATATAGTGGCAGAAGTCAGGTGGAAGGTTGCATGGGTAGTAGTAGTAGCAGTAGTAGTGGTGGTAGTAGTAGTAGTAGTAGTAGTAGTAGTAGTAGTAGTAGTAGTAGTAGTAGTAGTAGTAGTAGTAGTATAATCGTGGTGAAATGGGTTAGGTTTGAGAAGGACCAGTCAACATTATGTTACAGCGGTCTCTAGAATTGGTAATATAAGGTTGATTAGCAATTTGGATATAATGTAACTTCGGGACTTTTGGTGGATAGTGTTACTGACAGCAATTAAAGCAGCCTCTATACACTACTGCCGTCTTAAATCTTCTACCTTAATTACTAGTCTAGCATCACTGAATTTCATGAGGTTTCTAACATCGTCTATGTATTGAACACATGAGTTTCTACGGTCGTCACTGCTTAGTTTAATATGTTTATTATGCACCCCATACCCATCCTGTGGGCGGTATTCAAAAGATTACAGAGGTACATAATTGGTCCAGGGACTGGGCCTCAAAGTTTTGATAGCTGAGCAAGTTACAGAGGTAATGAATTCACAATTTACAAAGGTAATGAACTCACAATTTACAAAGGTAATGAACTCCAGGTAGGTCTAGTCACAATCATGACAAGTTACAAAGGTATTTACAGATTACAGAGGTACACAATGGGTCCAGGGACCGGGCTCCAAAGTTTTGATGGCTGAACTAGGTACAAGGTAATGAACTCACAAGTTACAAAGGTAATGAACTCACAAGTGCTGCAAGCGTTTTTGTGTTCTCTTATCCTGGCACCTAGAGATCTGGCTGTTTCACCCACATATACTTTGTCACACCCCCCACATGGTATACTGTATACTCCTGTCCCTGTGCCAGTCATTCTGACAGTAGTTGAAGAGCTGGTGGATATTTTAACAATTTTTCTGTCAAGAATTTTAGACACATTAGTTGCAGCATCGCTGACGGATAAAACTTAAAGGCTTTTTTTTCTTCAACTGGATTCGTGTTGGTCTTGTTCAGGATGCGTGTTGCACATTTCCTGCAATCACATACGAAGTGTAGGGGAAAATATAGCAAACTGGAAGAATATGTGTTATATGTACATTCTTCCTCGAGGAACCGGGTACTGGAAATTCTGTGAGCTCTCAAAGAGAAGCCTATAACGCCCCCTCTTTTATTTATTTATTTATTTGAACATGATACAGAGAAGTACAAGGAATACAATTTTTTTAAGTGCAGCATGCCAAAGCCACTTGTATGTAGAGCATTACGGGCAGGCTTAAAATTAACTTAAGATTAACTAAGCAATGATATATTCAGTGGTACAAAAATTATTGCAAAACAGATAGCAATTTAGTACAAATGAGTATTACAAAGACAGGTCAGATGGTCATTTACTGTGTTGCTGTGTAATCAGTAGAATGGATAGTTCTGGTGTCAGGGTGAGAAAAGAAATGTAGATCGTCGTTGTAGGTAGGTTTACGGTAGTCTGTTTTCCTGTGCGAGTGGGAGAACGTCGAGAAATGGTAATTACTTGTTCTCCTTCTCTAGTGTAAATTTATTGTAGGTTCCAGAGTTGAAGATTAAGACATATGTGCAACAATTGGGTATATTTATTTATGAAACGTTTCGCCTACACAGTAGACTTCTTCAGTCAAATACAGAGGCAGCAGTAGAAATGAAATAAATATATAATCGGTCCATCAATCTTGGAGAAAAAGTATTTGAGGTGGTCAGTCCCTCAGCCTAGAGAAGAGTTCAACTAAATGGCCTGGAAATTATTACATCATCTTTAATTCATTACTACCACGTCCTCTGTATCTGACTGAAGAAGTCTACTGTGTAGGTGAAACATTTCATCAATAAAGATACGCAGCTGTTGCACACGTGTCTTAATCTTCAACTTGTAGTTATTTTATACCATTTTCAGGTCTACATAAGTGTCTTTTTCCACGTCTTGGTGTCACCATATATTCTCTCATACGTAGTCATATGCATTAAGTTCGGTAAATAATTGATATCACAATATGAAGAAAAAACACTGTGAAAAGCCAAACAATTGCAGGTGATCTTATTAACAATGTAAGACAAGCCACGGGGGGGGGGGAATTTTTATCTCAGTACTTTCACACTTCTTAGTTCGTTATCAGGAGCTGTGCAATATTGCAAGGGCAGCAACAGGAGAAATAGGGTAAGTTTTCAGAGTATGGTAGAGCGGTGGCACCAGCCTCTGACTAAGAGAGAGAGGCCTAGCGGAATGCCAACCACACACGGGTGTCCCCCAACACCCCACCCCGTGTGGGGTCGAGTGGAATAGGCCACACAGTTTACAGATAGTATGAGGTAAAATAAGTAAGTGATAGTTAATAGCCAGACCTATGCTTCTAACAGCTGGGAACAGCTCATGTGACGTAAAAAGTTATAATATTCAATCATTTACACGCAGAACAACCTTCTAACTGACGAAGACAGAGATAAGATAAGATTTCGTTCGGATTTTTAACCCCGGAGGGTTAGCCACCCAGGATAACCCAAGAAAGTCAGTGCGTCATCGAGGACTGTCTAACTTATTTCCATTGGGGTCCTTAATCTTGTCCCCCAGGATGCGACCCACACCAGTCGACTAACACCCAGGTACCTATTTGCTGCTAGGTGAACAGGACCACAGGTGTAAGGAAACGTGTCGAAATGTTTCCACCCTCCGGGAATCGAACCCGGTCCCTCTGTGTGTGAAGCGGGAGCTTTAGTCACCAGGCCACCGGGCCACCTGCCAGGACAAATTTAAATCAAAAGACCTGCAAAAACCCCTCACAATTATAAACATCTACAGAGTACCATAGTCAAACATTTATCACTTTAGTGAAAAACTAGGAAACATGATTACTGATGCACACATGAATAAAGACCACCTACTACTTACCTGGAGTTTACCTGGAGAGAGTTCCGGGGAGATTTCAACATAAACATACTACACGACCAGGACCCACAAGTAACCGAATTCACAAACACAATGAGTAACTGCCTGTTGCTACCAGCAATATCTAAACCTACAAGAATCACCGAGACAAGCATCTCCTTAACAGACCACATCTGGACAAACATAATATCCCCTTTAAAATCAGACATAATCACAGACAACACTACAGACCACTACCCTACCTTTCTCATAACTAATCTGGGCAAACTACCACAACACATTACTAAAGTAACCTTCACACTACATAACGAGACAACAGTTAATAACTTTATAGCAGCTATGAATAACATCGATTGGCAAAATGTGCTCGAAACATATACAGATATGAATGAATGTATAAATAATTTTCTAAAAAAAGCCCAATGCCTCTATAACAAACATTGCCCCCAAAAAAACTAAACAGATCACAGCAAAGAGACTGAATAATCCCTGGCTAACACCAAGCATCCTCAAATCCATTAACACAAAGCACAAATATGTAAAACAGTATAGAATGGGTCAAATAACTAGAGAACAGTCGAAAAGTTACTCGTCAGCACTTACCAGCCTGATAAGGTCAAAAAAATTGTATTATGAAAAGATTACATAACATCAAAAGTGATATGAAAAAAAACTGGAAAACTCTATCTGAAATTCTTGGAACTAAAATGTTATCCAAAAACAAAGCAATCAAACTAACAAAATCAGATGAACTCCTACTCACTCCAACCGAAACAGCAAACAGACTTAATGTTTTCTTTTCCACCATAGGAAAAAATCTAGCAAACAAAATACCAAGCACAAACACCCGTCCATCAGACTACCTCATAGGTACCTACCCAAATACGCTATTCCTAGCTCCAACCAACCCCATAGAAGTTAGGCTCATCATAAACACCTTAAAAACAAGGCAGGAGACATAAACAACTTGCCTGCTTTTATGTACAAAAAAGCTTCTCAAGTATTGTCACCAATTATTGCAACGCTCTTTAACAAATCCATTGAATCATCTACCTTCCCAACAATCCTCAAAATAGCGAGGGTCACTCCGATCCACAAAGGAGGTGACCAAGCTGACTTGAATAACTATAGACCAATATCTAACTTAACACTACTCTCTAAAATCTTTGAAAAATTAATTCATAGACGGATCTATTCCTACCTCGTTTCACACAACATATTAAATCTTTGTCAGTTTGGATTCAGGAATAATAAAAGCACAAATGATGCTATCATACACATGCTAGAACTAATATATACTGCACTTGAAAAGAAAGAAGTCCCGCTGGGCATTTTCATTGATTTACGTAAAGCTTTCGATACAGTCGACTATGAACTGCTGTACTCCAAATTAATGCACTATGGTATCAGAGGCCACTCCCTCAACTACCTAAAATCATACCTTAGTAACAGACCTCAATATGTGTATGTAAATGATGCAAACTCTTCCACCCAACCAATCACAGTAGGAGTCCCACATGGAAGCGTCCTTGGACCACTCCTCTTTCTCATCTACATCAATGATCTACCGAATGCATCACAGCTACTCAAACCCATATTATTTGCAGATGACACTCCATATGTCTTTTCCCACCCAAACACAGTCATACTAGCAAACACAGTCAATGCTGAATTACATAAAATATCTGCCTGGATGATGACTAACAAACTTACCCTGAACACTGATAAAACCTATTTCATTCAGTTTGGAAACAAAGCTGCAAATGATCCAATTAACATAATGCTAAATGGATCATCAGTCACAAGACTCACAGAGGGAAAATTCCTAGGTATCCACCTTGACAGTAGCCTTAAGTTCCGGACATACATGCAACAAATCACCAAGAAAATCTCCAAGACTGTAGACATACTATCAAAGATAAGGTACTACGTTCCACAATCAGCTCTCCTGGCACTGTACCATTCATTCTTGTACCCTTATCTTACATATGGAATTTGTGCATGGGGATCAACAACATCCAATCACCTACGACCTCTAATAACCCAACAAAAGGCAGCAGTAAGAATGGCAACAAATTCCCACTCCCGGCAGCATACTTCACCAATTTTCAAAAGTCTGAATCTGCTCACCATTAAGGACATCCATACTTATTCATGTGCCTACTACATACACAGAACAATACACGCAAATATAACCCCCCCACTCAAACTTCTCCTTACCAACCTAAACAGGACACATGACCACAACACAAGACAAAGATCTCTTTTTGATATACCTCGTGTCCATATCACACTGTGTAACAACTCTATGCACATAAAGGGCCCCAAAATATGGAATTCATTACCAGAGGATATTAAAGTAACCCAGTCTGAAAATCAATTTAAGACTCTTCTCAAAAGCCACTTAGTCACCCTAGACTAAATGCTAAATACTCAGTACACATTTACTCACCTATGTACTCCCACACCATAACTTCAACAATCACTTTGAACCTTTTATCCATTGATGACACAAATATAATTGAATCATTGTTTTCACAAAAAGCATTTTCGAATATAAATATATCTTCGCATTATACAAATTTTGATTCATTTATAATTAATATTCTACTGTACAACTATGATACACTCCTTAGTGTTAAGTAGACTGTAAGCCAATAATGTTAAGTTGGCCCATAATGCCTAGGCATAATAGAGGCTCTCTTTGTATTGCAACCCACTATTGTAAATACAAAATCTCAATGTACTCTTTGCAAAGACATAAAATAAATAAATAAATAATGAAATAGGAGGAATAAATCCCTCATTTTGTCAATCAGTAATACTCGATGTCCCAGAATGTTGTAGAATATTCAGCAAATACTCTGTGTCAATTAATGTCTGCTCTGAGAGTTTATTTTTGGCTGTTTTAGGTATTAAAATATTCTTGACTGGTGGAGAACAGATCTGACGTGTAATTTTAGTGGCTTCGTGTAGTAGATAGGCTTTAAACCTCACTAACCATCCAGTAATATAGTGTTCTTTAGGGAGAAGTTTAAGCGTTCTCCAGGGAGAACACTTTAACTTTTCTTAATGCACGGAAGTTATATTTCTTCAGGGTTATAAATTTTACTACTGGGTCCTTCAGTATTTTTGACAACAAGTATATAAGAATAAAATTAAGAAGTTTATTTTGACATGTGGCTCTGGTGGCCTGGTGGTTAACGCTCTCGCTTCACACGGCGAGGGCCTGGGTTCGATTCCCAGCCAGAGTAGAAACATTGGACGTGTTTCTTTCCACCTGTTGTCTATGTTCCCCATCAGTAAATGGGTACCTGGGTGTTAGTTGGGTGTTAGTCGACTGGTGTGGGTCGCATCCTGGGACACTGACCTAAGGAGGCCTGGTCCCGGGCCGCGGGGGCGTTGACCCCCGGAACTCTCTCTAGGTAGGTATGATACAAGGTTATACAGAGGAATATAATAGTTGGATGGACGTGCCCAAAGTCACTTAGTATGGTAAGACACATAGGCAACAGTTAGTCATCTTTATTCCAAAACGTTTCGCCTACACAGTAGGCTTGTGAAGTAGAAATGTGAAGACGATGTAATCAGTCTATCAGCCTTTGAAGATGAAGATTTTTTGAGGTTGTCAGTCCCTCAGCCTGGAGAAGATTTCTGTTTGATAGTCTGACACAATGTGGAGAACCAGCGACTGTGGAGACACTTATATACTGTCGGCAGGGGAAGTGTAGAGTACCATTACCATCGTCATAGTCGCCCCTTAGCATGCACAGCATTTCAGGCAAACTTAAAAATGAACTAACATTCTAGCCAGTAGCATTTCTCTCTCTCTCTCTCTCTCTCTCTCTCTCTCTCTCTCTCTCTCTCTCTCTCTCTCTCTCTCTCTCTCTCTCTCTCTCTCTCTCTCTCTCTCTCTCTCTCTCTCTCTCACACACACACACATGGACTGGGGCAGTTTCATCACAAACCCTTTTGTTTGTTCAAAATTACTCTCCAGTCACAGTATATATACACCCAGAGTTGTATAACACTGTATATACACCCAGAGTTGTATATCACTGTATATACACCCAGAGTTGTATATCACTATATACACCCAGAGTTGAATAACACTGTATATACACCCAGAGTTGTATATCACTGTATATACACCCAGAGTTGAATAACACTGTATATACACCCAGAGTTGTATATCACTGTATATACACCCAGAGTTGAATAACACTGTATATACACCCAGAGTTGTATATCACTGTATATACACCCAGAGTTGAATAACACTGTATATACACCCAGAGTTGTATATCACTATATACACCCAGAGTTGAATAACACTGTATATACACCCAGAGTTGTATATCACTATATACACCCAGAGTTGAATAACACTGTATATACACCCAGAGTTGTATATCACTGTATATACACCCAGAGTTGTATATCACTGTATATACACCCAGAGTTGTATATCACTGTATATACACCCAGAGTTGTATATCACTGTATATACACCCAGAGTTGTATAACACTGTATATACACCCAGAGTTGTATAACACTGTATATACACCCAGAGTTGTATAACACTGTATATAAACCCAGAGTTGTATATCACTGTATATATACCCAGAGTTGTATAACACTGTATATACACCCAGAGTTGTATGAAACTGTATATATACCCAGAGTTGTATAACACTGTATATATACCCAGAGTTGTATAACACTGTATATATACCCAGAGTTGTATAACACTGTATATACACCCAGAGTTGTATAACACTGTATATACACCCAGAGTTGTATAACACTGTATATATACCCAGACTTGTATAACACTGTATATATACCCAGAGTTGTATAACACTGTATATATACCCACAGTTGTATAACACTGTATATACACCCAGAGCTGTATAGCACTGTATATACACCCAGAGTTGTATACCTGGAGTTTACCTGGAGAGAGTTCCGGGGGTCAACGCCCCCGCGGCCCGGTCTGTGACCAGGCCTCCTGGTGGATCAGAGCCTGATCAACCAGGCTGTTGCTGCTGGCTGCACGCAAACCAACGTACGAGCCACAGCCCGGCAGATCAGGAACTGACTTTAGGTGCTTGTCCAGTGCCAGCTTGAAGACTGCCAGGGGTCTGTTGGTAATCCCCCTTATGTATGCTGGGAGGCAGTTGAACAGTCTCGGGCCCCTGACACTTATTGTATGGTCTCTTAACGTGCTAGTGACACCCCTGCTTTTCATTGGGGGGATGGTGCATCGTCTGCCAAGTCTTTTGCTTTCGTAGTGAGTGATTTTCGTGTGCAAGTTCGGTACTAGTCCCTCTAGGATTTTCCAGGTGTATATAATCATGTATCTCTCCCTCCTGCGTTCCAGGGAATACAGGTTTAGAAACCTCAAGCGCTCCCAGTAATTGAGGTGTTTTATCTCCGTTATGCACGCCGTGAAGGTTCTCTGTACATTTTCTAGGTCAGCAATTTCACCTGCCTTGAAAGGTGCTGTTAGTGTGCAGCAATATTCCAGCCTAGATAGAACAAGTGACCTGAAGAGTGTCATCATGGGCTTGGCCTGTATATATACCCAGAGTTGTATAACACTGTATATACACTCAGAGTTGTATATCACTGTATATACACCCAGAGTTTATTTTAATACCTGCAACAGCAGCAGCAGCAACAGCAGCAACAGAAGCAGCAGCAGCAACAGCAGCAGCAACAACAACAGCGGCAGCAACAGCGGCAGCAACAGCAACAGCAGCGGCAGCAAAAGCAACAGCAGCGGCAGCAGTGACAGCAGTAGCCAACACGAAAGTTGGTGCTTAACTTGTTGCAAAGTTATACCGTCTCTCTCTCTCTCTCTCTCTCTCTCTCTCTCTCTCTCTCTCTCTCTCTCTCTCTCTCTCTCTCTCTCTCTCTCTCTCTCTCTCTCTCTCTTCTCTCTCTCTCTCCCCTTTCTCTCTCTTTCTCTCTCTCTCTCTCTCTCCTCTCTCTCTCTCTCCCCTCTCTCTCTCTCTCTCTCTCTCTCTCTCTCTCTCTCTCTCTCTCTCTCTCTCTCGCTCTCTTTCTCTTTCTCTCCTAGACATGTCATGCACACTGCAAACAGATAGTCTGGTTGCTCCATATTTAATACTGGCAGCCACATTAACTACCACATCTCATAACACGTTAGAAGATGAGGAAGTTTGAGGTAATGAGTCCCTCAACTTGGAGATGATGTGTTCACTCCATCAATCTTGACAAATTTCTCGAGACTGGTTAGATGGACTCCAGGCTGAGGGACGGATTACCTCAAACTCCTCTTCATTATTCGATGTTCTTCTCTGTACTGGACTGTAGAAGCCACTGGCTGGCGAAACGTTTCCTCAACAAAGATTACTATATGTTGCACCGTGTATCTCATTTTATATCCATATGTTATTGAGCTACTATCCACATAGTTGATATGAGGTGCACAATAAACTAGCCACTACCATCCACAGGAGGGATATGAGGTGCACAATAAACTAGCCACTACCATCCACAGGAGGGATATGAGGTGCACAATAAACTAGCCACTACCATCCACAGGAGGGATATGGGGTGCACAATAAACTAGCCACTACCATCCACAGGAGGGATATGAGGTGCACAATAAACTAGCCACTACCATCCACAGGAGGGATATGAGGTGCACAATAAACTAGCCACTACCATCCACAGGAGGGATATGAGGTGCACAATAAACTAGCCACTACCATCCACAGGAGGGATATGAGGTGCACAATAAACTAGCCACTACCATCCACAGGAGGGATATGAGGTGCACAATAAATTAGCCACTACCATCCACAGGAGGGATATGAGGTGCACAATAAATTAGCCACTACCATCCACAGGAGGGACATGAGGTGCACAATAAACTAGCCACTACCATCCACAGGAGGGACATGAGGTGCACAATAAACTAGCCACTACCATCCACAGGAGGGACATGAGGTGCACAATAAACTAGCCACTTCAGCGGCAAAACTCTAAAAATCTCATCCATCCGTCTATTATTCCTCCTTCAGTCCCTATTCCCAATTCCCCGTGCTCTCTCTTTCTCCCCAGGTCTCTCCTTCCTCCCTCCTGGCTCTTCCCTCCCTCCCTCCCTCCTTCCCTCCACCTCTCTCCTTGCTCCCTCCCTTCCTCCCACCTCTCTCTCCTTGCTCCCTCCCTACCTCCCACCTCTCTTCTTGCTCCCTCCTTCCCTCCCACCACCAGAGTAACCAACATCAGAGGCCAGGAGCCAGTCTATTCTAACAAAAAGCAGAGGGGATTGTTTACCAAGATTCTATACACAAACGTGGATGGCATCACAAACACAACCTGTAAACTTATGGAAAGGACAAATGACGAAGACCCGGAAATAATCACTCACGCAGAGACTACACCATCAGGTGAAACACCTGGCTTCCTACACAGGAAGTTCCAATATAGGCTCGATTCTCCGTTCACGACGGTGATTTGCTAGGCGGTGAGGGAGCCGTCACTGCTACTTGCTTGGGTGTTGTCGTGGTTTATACGTCCACTGACAGCATACGTCATATGGAGCCCTTTGGTTGGATGTTGTTGTTGTTAGGTTATAGGGCCACTGACAGCGTACGATGTATGGAGCCCTTTGGTTCCATGCCGTTGTTGTTGTTGGGTTATAGGGCCACTGACAGTGTACGCCGTATCGAGCCCTTTGGTTGGATGTTGTTGTTGTTGGGTTATAGGACCACTGGCAGCGTACGAAGTATGGAGCCCTTGTCAAGGTGTCGGGGAGTGCCAGGTGTCTTGTCATAGGTGATTTACCATCAAACAAGTGTGAATACAGTGGCACCTTACATCCCAGGCACCGTTTACTCTCCTGACAGCTGGAGCCTTCATTCACAGTGCCACCAACCCTCTCTCCGCCCGTGCCACATTCTCTCCGCCAATGCCACCACTTCTCCGCCATTGCCACCACCTCTCCGCCAGTGTCACATTCTCTCCACCAGTGTCACATTCTCTCCACCAGTGCCACATTCTCTCTACCAGTGTCACATTCTCTCCCTGAGCTCCACATTCAGCGGCTCCCACATTCAGTATTTTCAGGAAATTCCACATTCTACAAAACCAACATTCTCTCCACAAAAACCAACATTCTCTCCACAAAACCAATATTCTCTCCACAAAAACTAACATTCTCTCCACAAAAACCAACATTCTCTCCACAAAACCAACATTCTCTCTACAAAAACCAATATTCTCTCCACAAAAACCAACATTCTCTCCACAAAACCAACATTCTCTCTCCAAGTCTTTACCCACTTAAGATGTTGCACAATTTTTCACTCAAGGTCTGGCCTAAACAGCGGAAACTGAAGTTTTAATGGAATTTCCTTCTTGAAAATGTTTAAGTTACCCTCTAATTATTTCCTCAGGCTCTCCAGGGTAAACTATGAAAAGGTGTATTTAAAAGAAATTTTTAACATAATTTAATAAGATTAGAGGTTATGTAGTGGGGGTTGTGATGTGATGGTGTTGTGATGTGATGGGGTTGTGATGTGATGGGGTTGTGATGTGATGTGATGTTGTGATGTGATGGGGTTGTGATGTGATGGGGTTGTGATGTGATGGGGTTGTGATGTGATGGTGTTGTGATGTGATGGGGTTGTGATGTGATGGTGTTGTGATGTGATGGGGTTGTGATGTGATGTAGTTGTGATGTGATGTGGTGTTGTGATGGGGATGGGGTTGATGTGATGGTGTTCTGATGTGGTGTGATGTGATGGGTTGTGATGTGATGTGGTGTTGTGATGTGATGGGGTTGTGATGTGATGGGGTTATGTGATGGGGTTGTGATGTGATGGGGTTATGTGATGTGGTTGTGATGTGATCGGGTTGTGATGTGATGGGGTTGTGATGTGATGGGGTTGTGATGTGATGGGGTCGTGATGTGATGGGTTGTATTGTGATTGGGTTGTGATGTGATGGGGTTGTATTGTGATGGGGTTGTGATGTGATGGGTTTGTGATGTGATGGGGTTGTGATGTGATGGGGTTGTGATGTGATAGGGTTATGATGTGATGGGGTTGTATTGTGATAGGGTTGTGATGTGATGGGGTTGTATTGTGATGAAGTTGTGATGTGATGGGGTTGTATTGTGATGGTGTTGTGATGTGGTGGGGTTGTGATGTGGTGGGGTTGTGATGTGATGGGGTTGTGATGTGATAGGGTTATGATGTGATGGGGTTGTATTGTGATGGGGTTGTGATGTGATGGGGTTGTATTGTAATGGGGTTGTGATGTGATGGG
>NC_069474.1:17349079-17389079 GCF_026875155.1 Cherax quadricarinatus
TGTTCATCCTACTGTTCATCCAACTGTTCACTCTACTGTTCATCCTACTGTTCACTCTACTGTTCATCCTACTGTACCATACAATAAGTGTCAGGGGCCCGAGACTGTTCAACTGCCTCCCAGCACACATAAGGGGGATTACCAACAGACCCCTGGCAGTCTTCAAGCTGGCACTGGACAAGCACCTAAAGTCAGTTCCGGATCAGCCGGGCTGTGGCTCGTATGTTGGTTTGCGTGCAGCCGGCAGCAACAGCCTGGTTGATCAGGCTCTGATCCACCAGGAGGCCTGGTCTCAGACCGGGCCGCGGGGGCGTTGACCCCCGGAACTCTCTCCAGGTAAACTCCAGGTAAACTGTTCACTCTGTTCATCCTACTGTTCACCTTACTGTTCACTCTACTGTTCATCCTACTGTTCACTCTACTGTTCATCCTACTGTTCACTCTACTGTTCATCCTACTGTTCACTCTACTGTTCAATCTACTGTTCATCCTACTGTTCACTCTACTGTTCATCCTACTGTTCACTCTGTTCATCCTACTGTTCACCTTACTGTTCACTCTACTGTTCATCCTACTGTTCACTCTACTGTTCATCCTACTGTTCACTCTACTGCTCATCCTACTGTTCACTCTACTGTTCATCCTACTGTTCACTCTACTGTTCATCCTACTGTTCACTCTACTGTTCAATCTACTGTTCACTCTACTGTTCACTCCACTGTTCACTTTACTGTTCACTCTACTGTTCACTCTACTGTTCACCCTACTGTTCACCCTACTGTTCACGCTACTGTTCACTCTACTGCTCACTCTACTGTTCACTCTACTGTTCACTCTACTGTTCACTCTACTGTTCACTCTACTGTTCACCCTACTGTTGACCCTACTGTTCACCGTACTGTTCACTCTACTGCTCACTCTACTGTTCACTCTACTGTTCACTCTACTGTTGACCCTACTGTTGACCCTACTGTTCACCCTACTGTTCACTCTACTGTTCACTCTACTGCTCACTCTACTGTTCACTCTACTGTTCACCCTACTGTTGACCCTACTGTTCACCCTACTGTTCACTCTACTGCTCACTCAACTGTTCACTCTACTGTTCACTCTACTGTTCACTCTACTGTTCACCCTACTGTTGACCCTACTGTTCACCCTACTGTTCACCCTACTGTTCACCCTACTGTTCACTCTACTGTTCACTCTACTGCTCACTCTACTGTTCACTCTACTGTTCACTCTACTGCTCACTCTACTGTTCACCCTACTGTTCACCCTACTGTTCACTCTACTGTTCACCCTACTGTTCACCCTACTGTTCACTCTACTGTTCACTCTACTGTTGACTCTACTTTCACTCTACTGCTCACTCTACTGCTCACTCTACTGTTCACTCTACTGTTCACTCTACTGTTCACTCTACTGTTCACCCTACTGTTGACCCTACTATTCACTCTACTGTTCACCTTACTGTTCACCCTACTGTTGACCCCACTGTTCACTCTACTGTTCACTCTACTGTTCATCCTACTGTTCACCCTACTGTTCACCCTACTATTCACTCTACTGTTCACCCTACTGTTCACCCTACTGTTGACCCTACTGTTCACTCTACTGTTCACTGTACTGTTCATCCTACTGTTCATCGTACTGTTCACCCTACTGTTCACTCTACTGTTCACTCTACTGTTCATTCTACTGTTCACTCTACTGCTCGCTCTACTGTTCACTCTACTGTTCACTCTACTGTTCACCCTGGGTTAACCCCCATATACCTATGAGATATGAACAGTCTCTCTCTCTCTCTCTCTCTCTCTCTCTCTCTCTCTCTCTCTTCCAGAACTGTCTGGCACAGTGCCTGGCAATCAACGCCTGTAAGATTTACACCGCTAGTCTAACCGCCTTGGTGCCAGGGAGTGCCAAAGGAGTTTCAGGAGGATGTCAATAAGAGCTAGAGGGCTCCAATAAGAGTCAGAGGGCCAGTAAGAGTCACTGGGTGCCAATAAGAGCTAAAGGGGAGGTCAGTAAGAGCCACAGGGTGCCAATAAGAGCTAAAAGGGGGTCAGTAAGAGCCACAGGGTGCCAATAAGAGCTAAAGGGGGGAGTAAGAACCACAGGGTGCCAAAAAGAGCTAGAGGGTGCCAATAAGAGTCACAGGGTGCCAATAAGAGCTAGAGAGGGGGGCCAGTAAGAGCCACATTGTGCCAATAAGAGCTAGAGGAGGTCAGTAAGAGCCACAGGGTGCCAATAAGAGCTAAAGGGGGGCAGTAAGAGCTACAGGGTGCCAATAAAAGCTAGAGGAGGGCCAGTAAGACCCACAGGGTGCCAATATGAAGTAGTTACAGTACTTTATCTTGATTCATGACAGCATGGCCGGAGAAAGTGGAGGGTGGGGGCAGAGCCTTTTGCTTTACTACTCTTTCCCTAGGTAACAGTACATATTCCTTAGGAGAAAATTTTCATGTCTACTGATCTCTCTCTAATTATCTCTCTGACTGTCTGTCTCTCTCTCTCTCTCTCTCTCTCTCATACACACCTACCAGGCCTCACTCAGTGGAATAATCAAGGGAATGGAAAATTAATGAAGGAATCTTCAGCTTGGCACTGTGTCTGATACTGATATATGTATCTGGTGAAGTGCCAGACCCTGAGGTGCCACCCTGCGGACCCCTCGCACATCCCTGGGGGCTCCCCTCACAACTCCCTGGGAGCCCCACTCACATCACCCTGAGGGCCCCCTCACACCTCCCTGGAGGCCCCCCTCACATCTATCTGGGAGTCTTCACACCACTCTGGGCCCCCCCTCACACAACCTTGTTGGACCCATTTAACGCATGCTTTTAGTATTATAATAATAATAATAATAATAATAATAATAATAATAATAATAATAATAATAATAATAATAATAATAATAATAATAAATAAAACACATTTACCATTATTCATTCAGTAGGTGTCTTGCCGGAGGTGTGTTAACATCATATCAACACTCCTCCTTCAGAGTGCAGACACTGTACTTCCCACCTCCAGGACTCAAGTCCGGCTAACCAGTTTCCTTGAATCCCTTCATATATATTACCCCGCTCACGCTCCAACAGCACGTCAAACCACCGTAAAAACTACTTGTCTGCACTCCAAGTTAATGTTCTCACACAAGACTGTGATGGTCTTGCCACTAGTACTCAAAAACTGTACTCTCCCTGCCACCAACCATTCCTAGTTGAAGATTGAGACACATACGCAACATATGGGAATCTTTATTGAAGAAACGTTTCGCCAGACAGTGGCTTCATCAGTCCAATACAAAGTAGAAAGGTGTAAGGAGAGGAGGAGTTTGAGGTAATCAGTCCCTCAGCCTGGAGTCGATGTGTTCAGTCCATCAATCTTGTAGAATGTATAGCACAGGGCCGTAGACGTGGCTTATATACTGTAGTGAGGTGAGGCGAAGCAGGAGGAGGCGGGGTCATAGTGGTACCATCCACTAGTCGAAGTAGGTCGTCGTCCAAAGGTTGGACAAGTTATGAAGAATTCTTTGTATCAAGATCCCATGATGATGACGACGACCTACTTCGACTAGTGGATGGTACCACTATGACCCCGCCTCCTCCTGCTTCGCCTCACCTCACTACAGTATATAAGCCACGTCTACGGCCCTGTGCTATACATTCTACAAGATTGATGGACTGAACACATCGACTCCAGGCTGAGGGACTGATTACCTCAAACTCCTCCTCTCCTTACACCTTTCTACTTTGTATTGGACTGATGAAGCCACTGTCTGGCGAAACGTTTCCTCAATAAAGATTCCCATATGTTGCATAAGTGTCTCAATCTTCAACTTGTCGGTTTTCAAAACCATTCATCACAACCATTCCTAGCACGACCCTACCTCTCTATTCCTTCACTCCAGATTTATACACCCTCTTAATCATCCTATTCTGCTCCATCCTCTCTAAAAGGCTAAACCACCTGAACAATTCCTGTTATCTCCTATAAATTATACCTCTGGTAATCCCACACTTTAAATTTCTTTGCTGTTAATTCTCTGCATAATATTCACACCTCACATTGCTCTCAGATATAACATGTTCAGTACCTCCAGGCTCCTCGTCGCTGCAACGTTTAAACACCATATTTCACACTCATATAAAAGTATTGGTACCACCATATTTTCTCTGGTACACTCAGCTTATTACCTCCATAGATAAATTTCTTAGCACAGTTGTTTGAACATAACAGCCTTGTTTTACCTTCTTGTATTCTGTAGTTCACCACGTTCATTATAACCCACTCATAAACACCTTCACTACACCTTCACTGCCTCCAAAATTCCTTACACTCTCATGGCCAATATTTCATTGCTTATATTTTTATTACTCTCATCACCTTGTTATTTCGTAAGTTCACTTATAATATCCTAGTGTTACATATCGTCCCACATCCCTCCACCAACCTTCGTAACTTGTCTTCAGAACCTCTCATAAGCACAGCGTCATCAGCAAAAATCAACAATTACAAGTGTCACTTAGTATTATCTCAACACCTTCAGTGCCTCCAAAATAAAATTAATAATAATAATAATAACAATAATAATAATAATAAAATAAAATAATATAAATAATGACAATAATAATAATAATAAAATAATAATAATAATAATAATAATAAAATTAATAACAATGATAACAATAATAATAATAATAATAATAATAATAATAATAATAATAATAATAATAATAATAAAATTAATAACAATGATAACAATAATAATAATAATAATAATAATAATAATAATAATAATAATAATAATAATAATAAAATTAATAACAATGATAACAACAATAATAATAATAATAATGAAAATAATAATAAAAATTAATAATAATGATAATAATGACAATAATAATAATAATAATAATAATAATAATAATAATAATAATAATAATAATGAAAATAATAATAAAAAATAATAATAATGATGATGAAAATAATAATAAAATTAATAGTAATAAAATAATAATAATAATAATAATAATTATTATTACACAAGGTGTGGAATCATGTATAAGAAACAAGGGTGAAGGCAGTAAGGAAGGTGACCAATATTTACGATTTTTTTATATGTTCATTCATGTTTAGATGTGACTAATACTGGACCAGAATAGTCAAGTGTTGTGCACCTGCCTGACTCCCCCGCCCCCTGGGGCACCGGCCCCCGGGGGTGAAGGGGCGCCGCGCCCCCCTCCTACCTGACAGGTGAAGTGGATTACGCAGAGGTGCACCTGGTTGTGAAATTAGGTGGTGGTAATGGTGGCGTTAGTAGTGGTTGAGGATATTTATACTCTCTCTCTCTCTCTCTCTCTCTCTCTCTCTCTCTCTCTCTCTCTCTCTCTCCTCTCTCTCTCTCTCTCTCTCTCTCTCTCTCTTTCTTTCTTTCACACACAAATACACACACGATAAAGCTCTCGGAGCAGGAAGAGCATAGACCTAGTAAAGACCAGGGAAGAGGCGGGCCAGGAGCTACGACTCGACCCCTTCAACCATAAACAGGTCAGTACAAACACAGAAAAACACACACATACACACACACACACACAAACACACACACACGCACACACACACACTGGGGCCAGGAGCTGAGTCTCGACCCCTGCAGCCACAATTAGGTGAGTACACATGCGCGTGTAATTAAGTCTAACAACACTGGATGACAGAAGAACCAGTGGAGACATGATAACAACATACAAAATACTTAGAACTGATAAAGCAGACAGGAATAAACTGCTATGAGAGGCGAGAAGCAGAAACTCAGGGGCACAGATGAGCAGCAAGGCTGTTAGGAAGTATTTCTTCAGCCTCAGGGTGGTCGGGAAGTGGAATGATCTTAGTAAGGCAGTGGTGGAGGTAGGTTACATACATAGTTTCAAGACCAGGTACGATAGTGCCCACGAGGCTAAGATGGAGTGAATTAGAAGCCGGGAAGTTGATAGGCGGGGCCAGGAGCTAGGACTCGACCCCTGCAGACACATATAGGGGAGTAATTGCTTCTTCCAGCATTTAAGGGAATTTTGGCCGCACCCCTCCCCCTTTCCGCCGCATTCCAGCCCATGCAAGTAGGAGAGGGAAGGAGGGGGGGGATGCATAGAAGAGGGGAAGGGGGGAAGAGGGGAAAGGAGGGAAGAAGGGGAAAATTAAAAATAGGAAAGTGGACCAAAGGTTGTGAAAAGAATTGCTTCTGTTTGAGAACACGAGTCTTGATGTATCATCTGGAGACAGTGTGGGGGAGGAGAGGGGGGAGGGGGAGGGGAGGGGGAGGGGGAGGGGAGGGGGGAGGGAGGGGAGGGAGGACTTGAAGAAGGTGGAGAACGTGAAGAAGCTGCAGAAGATCGAGATGAGAGAGAGAGAGAGAGAGAGAGAAGCATCACAAACCAGACAGGCAGAAAGTAGTTCATTCATCACCATCACACATACACACACACACACACACAACACACACACAACACCACACACACACACACACACACACACACACACACACACCACACACACACCACAAGAAGACATTTTAAATTACTGTTAAAATTAAATATAATAATGTTAAAATCTGTTAGTTCACAAGCTTAAACATTATTAATCTAAGTTAAGCCTTTCTTAACATATATTTGGTTTGTAGATAAATGGTTCAGAGAACCCACAAGTTGATAAATGGTTCAGAGAACCCACAAGTTGATAAATGGTTCAGAGAACCCACAAGTTGATAAATGGTTCAGAGAACCCACAAGTTGATAAATGGTTCAGAGAACCCACAAGTTGATAAATGGTTCAGAGAACCCACAAGTTGATAAATGGTTCAGAGAACCCACAAGTTGATAAATGGTTCAGAGAACCCACAAGTTGATAAATGGTTCAGAGAACCCACAAGTTGATAAATGGTTCAGAGAACCCACAAGTTGATAAATGGTTCAGAGAACCCACAAGTTGATAAATGGTTCAGAGAACCCACAAGTTGATAAATGGTTCAGAGAACCCACAAGTTGATAAATGGTTCAGAGAACCCACAAGTTGATAAATGGTTCAGAGAACCCACAAGTTGATAAATGGATCAGAGAACCCACAAGTTGATAAATGGTTCAGAGAACCCACAAGTTGATAAATGGTTCAGAGAACCCACAAGTTGATAAATGGTTCAGAGAACCCACAAGTTGATAAATTAGACAAATATACAACACTTAACTCCAAGCTGAGGGACTAATTACCTCAAACACCTTCTGATCTTCACCATTCTACTTTGTACTAGACTGATGAAGCCACTGTGTGGCGAAACGTTTCCCCAGTAAAGATACCCAAGTGTTGCGTATTTGTCTAATTTATCATATCTTTGCATCGTTACGAAACACACTTTTGAATGGTCCAAATCGGACCTAAACGTCTCCTGTGTGCGAGTAACTGTGTATATCTTTGGTTACACAGAGAAGCAGAAACGTCGTCATCCAGAAGTATTGTGATCCTTAACATTAATTTATTAGTAGTAATATACGAAGGTAACCTTCACATATATTGTGTTACATCTGTTATAAACACAAGCTTCACATATTTGGCTTCAGAAGTGACATGTGGAGTGACCTTTGTGTGCTGAGGTATGCCAGGCACTGTGTGTCACTGTCACGGCCTGGCATGACACTTGACACTCCCTGATACCCCTAAGACACACTTGACCTTGCTGGTCACCACAGACATCGTCCTCTGACGTACACACACACCAAGTGTCACTCGGAATCAAGCACAAGTTATTTAATATTTTAATGATTAGCGAACGGAGATTCGATCCTCCAGTCCTCCTTTACGCTTCAACGGGAGTTCTGATGCTGGTAAAGTCTTCCTAATTCGAGGAAGTGGAGTTCTCCTCCTCTTCCTAAAAGTCAAATGCGATTATCTTACATTCTGCAAGTGTGGAATGGCTCATACGGGTTGAATTCATTTCAGTATCATAATTCATCACTCTTTGGGGGATCCATGCGGGTTAAGCGCTTCTCATGAAGTATGTTTTTTTTTTGTACATGTTTGTAAAGTTAGGCTTTCCGCCTTAACATGCTGACATGTTCCAAAGGGTGAACGTGATAAGACGAGGTGAAAATGTTCATTTTTAAATAAATTCTGTGAGTGAAGATGACCAAGTGAATACTGCTGCCTCTGTACGGTCTCTCAGACTGCCTCTGTACTGTCTCTTAGACTGCCTCTGTACTGTCTCTCACACTACCTCAATACTGTCTCTCTCACACTATCTTCATACCGTCTCTCTCACACTATCTTCACACTTTCTCGCAATACCTCCACACTGTCTCTCACACCCTACCCTCACACTGTCTCGCACACATTACCCCCACACTGCCTCTCTCACACTACCCCACACTGTCTCTTACACACTACCCACCCTCCTACTGTCTCTCTCACGCTGACATCTCCAACATTCTACCTCCACACTAACATCTCCAACATTCTACCTCCACACTAACATCTCCAACATTCTACCTCCACACTAACATCTCCAACATTCTACCTCCACACTAACATCTCTCCAATATCATCTTTCCCACTCCTCCTCCACACATCAACAAGGTTAATGCACCTACAAGCAAAATTCACGTTAAAAATATGTGTCCGGTCTCGGCATAGAACCAGTGAAGAGAGAACACTAACATAGTGGAGCCCGGGGCTGCGACACTCAACACGGCCCACAACCAATACTTCAGTCTCCCCTCCAGCCTCCTTGTTTTTCAAGATTTTTATGTGCATGTGTGAGAGAGAGAGAGAGAGAGAGAGAGAGAGAGAGAGAGAGAGAGAGAGAGAGAGAGAGAGACAGACAGACAGACAGACAGACAGACAGACAGACAGACAGACAGACAGAATACGTGAGAAAGGCTTACAACAGAAACTTTTCATTGCTATCTAGTGACAGACATATACACAAGCATACATACACACTAACAAACGTACACACGAGTAGACAAACACACACAAGCAGACAGACAGATACAGAAGTCAGACAAGCAGATAGATTTACAGAATAAATGTGTGTGTGTGTGTGTGTGTGTGTGTGTGTGTGTGTGTGTGTGTGTGTGTGTGTGTGTGTACTCACCTAGTTGAGGTTGCAGGGGTCGAGTCCTAGCTCCTGGCCCCGCCTCTTCACCGTGTGTGTGTGTTTGTGTTGTAACAAATCGGCATGACGGTAACTTCAGTGGGAAAAGTCAAGCCAGGAATGTATTTTGAAGACTGACAGCAAAACTGTCAGCAAGACTTACAGCAAGACTGACAGCAAGACAACAATAGCATCAGAAAGATGACAGCCAATGTTAGCGCAGCTTGTTATCTACCCCAGTCATTCACCTCTCTCTCTCTATCTCTATTCCTCTTTTTAATGTCCTCTTCTTTCTTCCTCTTCTCCATTTCTTCTTTTCCCCATTCCTCCTCTTTCTACCTCATCCTTCCTTTTCTTTCTTCCCTTTTCATTCCCTCTTCCTTTCTTCCTCCTTTCTTGCCATCTTCCTTTCTTCCTTTTTCCCTCTTCCTTCCCGTTTTCCTTTCGTTCCCTCTCTTCTTCCCCTCTTTCTTCCTCTCTTCCCTCCTTCCCCTCTTACTCTCCCCGTGTGCTTGCTTCCCTGGTTCTTGACACTCACCACAACTCTTGCTACGCCCGTCAACTGACTCACATCTTGCCAAAAATCAACATGAGGAAGTAGTTTACTCAAGGGGGGCAGGGGGGCGGCGGCGGGGGGCGGCATGGGGCGGCTCAACGCCCCCTCCCCATCACCACCCATCAACGCATTAACGCAGAAATTATTTCCGGATACTAGCTGACTCACATACAGCGCTAGTTGCCTCTCTCTCTCTCTCTCTCTCTCTCTCTCTCTCTCTCTCTCTCCTCTCTCTCTCTCTCTCTCTCTCTCTCTCTCTCAGTCTTAATGACTCTCTATAATAATAAAAATAATAATTATTATTATTATTATTATTATTTCTACAAATACAAGATATACAGACCATAGCTGACATCAGTGACATACTACTATACAGAAAGCCACTTGTTATGCAGAGCATTTCGGGCATATTAGGTCAGGTTTGTCCCAGGATGCGACCCACACCAGTCGGCTGACACTCAGGTACCCATTTTACTGATGGGTGAACAAGGACAGCAGGTGTCTTAAGGAAACACGTCCTAATGTTTTCCAGCCGTACCGGGGATTCGATCTCCGGACCTCAGTGTGTGAGCTGACTGCGTAGTTGATAGGCTTTAAACCTCACCTAAACCTCCCTCACTCTTTCACTTTCTCTCTCTCTCTCATACACACATACACACACACACACACACACACACACAAGGGTTTGCAACAAGACTAGTCCCAGAGCTAAGAGGTATGTCCTACGAGGAGAGGTTAAGGGAAATCAACCTGACGACACTGGAGGACAGGAGAGATAGGGGGGACATGATAACGACATACAAAATACTGAGAGGAATTGACAAGGTGGACAAAGACAGGATGTTCCAGAGATTGGACACATTAACAAGGGGACACAGTTGGAAGCTGAAGACACAGATGAATCACAGGGATGTTAGGAAGTATTTCTTCAGCCACAGAGTAGTCAGTAAGTGGAATAGTTTGGGAAGCGATGTAGTGGAGGCAGGATTCATACATAGCTTTAAGCAGAGGTATGATAAAGCTCACGGCTCAGGGAGAGTGACCTAGTAGCGATCAGTGAAGAGGCGGGGCCAGGAGCTCGGACTCGACCCCCGCAACCTCAACTAGGTGAGTACACATATTATGGCTGCCACAACTTTTACTGTCCCCAGAGAGACAGTGGTGGCAGCCAAGACTTAGCATCCATCTGTTAAACCTCCATTAGCAGACAATTTGCCTAAGTTTCCCCCTGGATATATAAATTACTATATCATCGTTTTCTATACAAAATCTTCTTCAGTCTGGGCTGAAAACATAAACAAAAATTTTCTTCGGTAAGTTAGTAAGTTTATTGAGGTACAAGTACACATAAGTGCAATTATCATACATAATATTAACTAGGCATTTAGGGACAGGTACAACACACACACGCACGCGCACGCGCACGCACGGACTTGGGAAAGCCCCTGCTGGTCGGCGTGTCCCTCGGGAGTACTGTAGCACAGGAGGGCGTGTTTCCTTAAGACACCTGCTGTCCATGTTCAGCCAGCAGTAAAATAAGCACCTGGGTGTTAGTAGACTAGTGTGGATCTCATCCTGGGACAATTATTATTATTATTATTATTATTATTATTATTATTATTATTATTATTATAATTAAGGGGGAAGCGCTAAACCCGGAGGATTATACAGCGCCTGGGGGGGGGGGGATGTGGAAGGCATTCAGGCTTAATTCGGGGAACTGGAGCACAGATCCAATTCCCTAAATCAAGAAGCCCCTCACCAACATCAAGGAACCTTCCTTGAGGGGATCCTGGGACAAAATTGACCTAATTAGTCCGAAATGCTCTGCATAGCAAGGGGCTTTCTATATACTACTAGTAGTACGTACGTCACTAATGTCGGCTATGGCCTGTATACCTTATACATGTACTTGCAGAAATAAAGATTATTTATTATTATTATTATTATTATTATTATTATTATATATTTTTCTTTCTTTCTTTCAACAAACCGGCCGTATCCCACCAAGGCAGGGTGGCCCAAAAAGAAAAATGAAAGTTTCTCTTTTTAAATTAAGTAATTTATACAGGAGAAGAGGTTACTAGCCCCCTTGCTCCCGGCATTTTAGTCGCCTCTTGCAACACGCATGGCTTACGGAGGAAGAATTCTGTTCTACTTCCCCATGGAGATAAGAGGAAATAAACAATAACAAGAACTAGTAAGAAAATAGAAGAAAACCCAGAGGAGTGTATATATATATATATATATATATATATATATATATATATATATATATATATATATATATATATATATATATATATATATATATTTATATTTATATATGTAAGTGTGACCATGGCGTAATAGCGCACAAAATGCGTGCTAAAGGAATAACAGGAAAAGTCGGTCGATAGATCTATAATTTCCTCACTAACAGAACACAGAGAGTAGTCGTCAACAGAGTAAAGTCCGAGGCAGCTACGGTGAAAAGCTCTGTTCCACAAGGCACAGTACTCGCTCCCATCTTGTTCCTCATCCTCATATCCGACATAGACAAGATGTCAGCCACAGACCGTGTCTTCCTTTGCAGATGACACCCGAATCTGCATGACAGTGTCTTCCATTGCAGACACTGCAAGGCTCCAGGCGGACATCAACCAAATCTTTCAGTGGGCTGCAGAAAACAATATGAAGTTCAACGATGAGAAATTTCAATTACTCAGATATGGTAAACACGAGGAAATTAAATCTTCATCAGAGTACAAAACAAATTCTGGCCACAAAATAGAGCGAAACACCAACGTCAAAGACCTGGGAGTGATCATGTCGGAGGATCTCACCTTCAAGGACCATAACATTGTATCAATCGCATCTGCTAGAAAAAATACAGGATGGATAATGAGAACCTTCAAAACTAGGGAGGCCAAGCCCATGATGACACTCTTCAGGTCACTTGTTCTATCTAGGCTGGAATATTGCTGCACACTAACAGCACCTTTCAAGGCAGGTGAAATTTCTGACCTAGAAAATGTACAGAGAACCTTCACGGCGCGCATAACGGAGATAAAACACCTCAATTACTGGGAGCGCTTGAGGTTCCTGAACCTGTATTCCCTGGAACGCAGGCGGGAGAGATACATGATTATATACACCTGGAAAATCCTAGAGGGACTAGTACCGAACTTCCACACGAAAATCACTCACTACGAAAGCAAAAGACTTGGCAGACGATGCAACATCCCCCCAATGAAAAGCAGGGGTGTCACTAGCACGTTAAGAGACCATACAATAAATGTCAGGGGCCCGAGACTGTTCAACTGCCTCCCAGCATACATAAGGGGGATTACCAACAGACCCCTGGCAGTCTTCATGTACATGTACTTGTAGTAAATAAAGATTATTATTATTATTACTGGACAAGAACCTAAAGTCGGTTCCTGACCAGCCGGGCTGTGGCTCGTACGTTGGTTTTGCGTGCAGCCAGCAGCAACAGCCTGGTTGATCAGGCTCTCATCCACCAGGAGGCCTGGTCACAGACCGGGCCGCGGGGGCGTTGACCCCCGGAACTCTCTCCAGGTAAACTCCAGGTCCAGGTATATATTATATATTATATATATATATATATATATATATATATATATATATATATATATATATATATCGTGCCGAATATGTAAAATGGTCAATTGGCAAGAACTCATTTAAAATTAAGTCCTTTCTAAATTTTCTATTACACTTTAAAGATATTTCTTCATTAATGTTAGTGTAAAAATTTAATTGCTTAAAAGAATCTTAGAAAACTTACCTAAACCTTATTACAACAAGACAGTTATTTTAGCCTAACCCAACTAAATATTTTGAGATTTGTTTCAATAATTTAATACTAACAACACAGTGAATATATTTTTTACCGTTAAGTTCAGAAGGATTTTGGCGGCATTATTGCATACACAAATTTCCGCTTGTCCTATATGGCAAGTGGGACGTTGCTAATTTAAGCCAAGGGTCGCAAGTTCTGCCTATTCGGCACGACATATATATATATATATATATGTTATATTTATATATATATATATATTATATATATATATACTTATATATATTATATATAATGTATTTATACGTTGTACATCTATAATGGTAGGGGTACCTAAGTGTTAGTAGAATTAGCAAGGGTGTACCTGAATCTTGTGTTTAGAGACAAAAAAGACACCAGCAATCCTGCCCCTCATGTAAACATTACGGTTTCTGTTTTACACTACTTGGCAGGACGGTAGTACCTCCCTGGGTGGTTGTTGTCTACCATCCTACTACCAGGACGGTAGTACCTCCCTGGGTGGTTGTTGTCTACCATCCTACTACCAGGACGGTAGTACCTCCCTGGGTGGTTGTTGTCTACCATCCTACTACCAGGACGGTAGTACCTCCCTGGGTGGTTGTTGTCTACCATCCTACTACCAGGACGGTAGTACCTCCCTGGGTGGTTGTTGTCAACCATCCTACTACCAGGACGGTAGTACCTCCCCGGGTGGTTGTTGTCTACCAACCTACTACCAGGACGGTAGTACCTCCTGGGTGGTTGTTGTCTACCAACCTGCTACCAGGACGGTAGTACCTCCCTGGGTGGTTGCTGTCTACCATCCTACTACCAGGACGGTAGTACCTCCCTGGGTGGTTGTTGTCTACCATCCTACTACCAGGACGGTAGTACCTCCCTGGGTGGTTGTTGTCTACCATCCTACTACCAGGACGGTAGTACCTCCCTGGGTGGTTGCTGTCTACCATCCTACTACCAGGACGGTAGTACCTCCCTGGGTGGTTGCTGTCTACCACCTGCTACCAGGACGGTAGTACTCCCTGGGTGGTTGCTGTCTACCAACCTACTACCAGGACGGTAGTACCTCCCTGGGTGGTTGTTGTCTACCATCCTACTACCAGGACGGTAGTACCTCCCTGGGTGGTTGTTGTCTACCATCCTACTACCAGGACGGTAAATACCTCCCTGGGTGGTTGTTGTCTACCATCCTACTACCAGGACGGTAGTACCTCCCTGGGTGGTTGTTGTCTACCATCTACTACCAGGACGGTAGTACCTCCCTGGGTGGTTGTTGTCAACCATCCTACTACCAGGACGGTAGTACCTCCCTGGGTGGTTGCTGTCTACCATCCTACTACCAGGATGGTAGTACCTCCCTGGGTGGTTGCTGTCTACCATCCTACTACCAGGACGGTAGTACCTCCCTGGGTGGTTGTTGTCTACCATCCTACTACCAGGACGGTAGTACCTCCCTGGGTGGTTGTTGTCTACCATCCTACTACCAGGACGGTAGTACCTCCCTGGGTGGTTGTTGTCTACCAACCTACTACCAGGACGGTAGTACCTCCCTGGGTGGTTGTTGTCTACCAACCTGCTACCAGGACGGTAGTACCTCCCTGGGTGGTTGCTGTCTACCATCCTACTACCAGGACGGTAGTACCTCCTGGGTGGTTGTTGTCTACCATCCTACTACCAGGACGGTAGTACCTCCCTGGGTGGTTGTTGTCTACCATCCTACTACCAGGACGGTAGTACCTCCCTGGGTGGTTGCTGTCTACCATCCTACTACCAGGACGGTAGTACCTCCCTGGGTGGTTGCTGTCTACCAACCTGCTACCAGGACGGTAGTACCTCCCTGGGTGGTTGCTGTCTACCAACCTACTACCAGGACGGTAGTACCTCCCTGGGTGGTTGTTGTCTACCATCCTACTACCAGGACGGTAGTACCTCCCTGGGTGGTTGTTGTCTACCATCCTACTACCAGGACGGTAGTACCTCCCTGGGTGGTTGTTGTCTACCATCCTACTACCAGGACGGTAGTACCTCCCTGGGTGGTTGCGTCTACCATCCTACTACCAGGACGGTAGTACCTCCCTGGGTGGTTGCTGTCTACCATCCTACTACCAGGACGGTAGTACCTCCCTGGGTGGTTGCTGTCTACCATCCTACTACCAGGATGGTAGTACCTCCCTGGGTGGTTGCTTTTCTACCATCCTACTTACCAGGACGGTAGTACCTCCCTGGGTGGTTGTTGTCTACCATCCTACTACCAGGACGGTAGTACCTCCCTGGGTGGTTGTTGTCTACCATCCTACTACCAGGACGGTAGTACCTCCCTGGGTGGTTGTTGTCTACCAACCTACTACCAGGACGGTAGTACCTCCCTGGGTGGTTGTTGTCTACCATCCTACTACCAGGACGGTAGTACCTCCCTGGGTGGTTGTTGTCTACCATACTACTACCAGGACGGTAGTACCTCCCTGGGTGGTTGCTGTCTACCATCCTACTACCCCGGACGTAGTACCTCCCTGGGTGGTTGTTGTCTACCATCCTACTACCAGGACGGTAGTACCTCCCTGGGTGGTTGTTGTCTACCACCTGCTACCAGGACGTAGTACCTCCCTTGGTGGTTGCTTGTCTACCATCCTACTACCAGGACGGTAGTACCTCCCTGGGTGGTTGTTGTCTACCATCCTACTACCAGGACGGTAGTACCTCCCTGGGTGGTTGTTGTCTACCATCCTACTACCAGGACGGTAGTACCTCCCTGGGGTGGTTGTTGTCTACCATCCTACTACCAGGACGGTAGTACCTCCCTGGGTGGTTGTTGTCTACCAACCTACTACCAGGACGGTAGTACCTCCCTGGGTGGTTGTTGTCTACCATCCTACTACCAGGACGGTAGTACCTCCCTGGGTGGTTGTTGTCTACCATCCTACTACCAGGACGGTAGTACCTCCCTGGGTGGTTGTGTCTACCATCCTACTACCAGGACGGTAGTACCTCCCTGGGTGGTTGTTGTCTACCATCCTACTACCAGGACGGTAGTACCTCCCTGGGTGGTTGTTGTCTACCAACCTGCTACCAGGACGGTAGTACCTCCCTGGTGGTTGCTGTCTACCATCCTACTACCAGGACGGTTAGTACCTCCCTGGGTGGTTGTTGTCTACCATCCTACTACCAGGACGGTAGTACCTCCCTGGGTGGTTGTTGTCTACCATCCTACTACCAGGACGGTAGTACCTCCCTGGGTGGTTGTTGTCTACCATCCTACTACCAGGACGGTAGTACCTCCCTGGGTGGTTGTTGTCTACCAACCTACTACCAGGACGGTAGTACCTCCCTGGGTGGTTGTTGTCTACCATCCTACTACCAGGACGGTAGTACCTCCCTGGGTGGTTGTTGTCTACCATCCTACTACCAGGACGGTAGTACCTCCCTGGGTGGTTGTTGTCTACCATCCTACTACCAGGACGGTAGTACCTCCCTGGGTGGTTGCTGTCTACCATCCTACTACCAGGACGGTAGTACCTCCCTGGGTGGTTGTTGTCTACCATCCTACTACCAGGACGGTAGTACCTCCCTGGGTGGTTGTTGTCTACCAACCTGCTACCAGGACGGTAAATACCTCCTGGGTGGTTGTTCTCTACCATCCTACTACCAGGACGGTAGTACCTCCCTGGGTGGTTGTTGTCTACCATCCTACTACCAGGACGGTAGTTACTCCCTGGGTGGTTGTTGTCTACCATCCTGCTACCAGGACGGTAGTACCTCCCTGGGTGTTGTTGTCTACCATCCTACTACCAGGACGGTTTGTACCTCCCTGGGTGGTTGTTGTCTACCATCCTACTACCAGGACGGTAGTACCTCCCTGGGTGGTTGTTGTCTACCAACCTGCTACCAGGACGGTAGTACCTCCCTGGGTGGTTGTTCTCTACCATCCTACTACCAGGACGGTAGTACCTCCCTGGGTGGTTGTTGTCTACCATCCTACTACCAGGACGGTAGTACCTCCCTGGGCGGTTGTTGTCTACCATCCTACTACCAGGACGGTAGTACCTCCCTGGGTGGTTGTTGTCTACCATCCTACTACCAGGACGGTAGTACCTCCCTGGGTGGTTGCTGTCTACCATCCTACTACCAGGACGGTAGTACCTCCCTGGGTGGTTGTTGTCTAGCAACCTACTACCAGGACGGTAGTACCTCCCTGGGTGGTGTCTACCATCCTACTACCAGGACGGTAGTACCTCCCTGGGTGGTTGTGTCTACCATCCTACTACCAGGACGGTAGTACCTCCCTGGGTGGTTTGTTGTTCTACCATCCTATACCAGGACGGTAGTACCTCCCTGGGTGTTGTTGTCTACCATACTACTACCAGGACGGTAGTACCTCCCTGGGTGGTTGTTGTCTACCACCTACTACCAGGACGGTAGTACCTCCCTGGGTGGTTGTTGTCTACCAATCCTATACCAGGACGGTAAGTACCTCCCTGGGTGGTTGCTGTCTACCAACCTACTACCAGGACTGTAGTACCTCCCTGGGTGGTTGTTGTCTACCATCCTACTACCAGGACGGTTCTGTTTACCTCCTACTGGGGTCCGTGGTTGCTGTCTACCAACCTGCTACCAGGACGGTAGTACCTCCCTGGGTGGTTGTTGTCTACCATCCTACTACCAGGACGGTAGTACCTCCCTGGGTGGTTGTTGTCTACCAACCTGCTACCAGGACTGGTAGTATCCCTGGGTTTGGTTGTTGTCTACCAGCCTACTACCAGGACGGTAGTACCTCCCTGGGTGGTTGTGTCTACCAGCCTACTACCAGGACGGTAGTACCTCCCTGGGTGGTTGTTGTCTACCATCCTACTACCAGGACGGTAGTACCTCCCTGGGTGGTTGCTTGTCTACCATCCTACTACCAGGACGGTAGTACCTCCCTGGGTCGGTTGTTGTCTACCAACCTACTACCAGGACTGTTAGTACCTCCCTGGGTGGTTGTTGTCTACCATCCTACTACCAGACGTAGTACCTCCCTGGGTGGTTTTGTCTACATCCTACTACCAGACGTAGTACCTCCCTGGGTGGTTGTTGTCTACCATCCTACTACCAGGACGTAGTACCTCCCTGGGTGGTTGTTGTCTACCATCCTACTACCAGGACGGTAGTACCTCCTGGGTGGTTGTTGTCTACCATCCTCTACCAGGACGGTAGTACCTCCCTGGGTGGTTGTTGTCTACCATCCTACTACCAGGACGGTAGTACCTCCCTGGGTGGTTGTTGTCTACCATCCTACTACCAGGACGGTAGTACCTCCCTGGGTGGTTGTTGTCTACCATCCTACTACCAGGACGGTTTGTACCTCCTGGGTGGTTGTTGTCTACCATCCTACTACCAGGACGGTAGTACCTCCCTGGGTGGTTGTTGTCTACCATCCTACTACCAGGACGGTAGTACCTCCCTGGGTGGTTGTTGTCTACCAACCTCTACCAGGACGGTAGTACCTCCCTGGGTGGTTGTTGTCTACCAACCTACTACCAGGACGGTAGTACCTCCCTGGGTGGTTGTTGTCTACCATCCTACTACCAGGACGGTAGTACCTCCCTGGGTGGTTGTTGTCTTACCATCCTACTACCAGGACGGTAGTACCTCCCTGGGTGGTTGTTGTCTACCATCCTATACAGGACTAGTACCTCCCTGGTGGTTGTTTACACTGTAAGGACGGTAGTACCTCCCTGGGTGGTTGTGTCTACCAACCTGCTACCAGGACGGTAGTACCTCCCTGGGTGGTGTTCTACCAAACTGTACCAGGATAGTACTACTTGTTGTTATCTACATTATCATGACGTATTACCTACCCTAGGGTGGTTTTTGTACATTACTGGAGTATCAACCCCGGGTTTTTTGGCACCACGTAGGTCATACTACAGGTGCTTCCTGTTCTACCACTTCTAGGCTTACTACTCATTTTATTCATTACTATATACACTCTACCCAGTGTACTGTCTACCACTATCCGGCACCTACTCTCCTGTGTTTATTCTAATTATAACTACTATTGATATCTGATTCTACCTAGCATATCTCTTTCTTGCTATCGTGTTGGTTACTACTCCCTGCTGCTGTTACTATTACTACAGTAGTACCAGCTGCGTGCTGTTGCTACTACTACTACTACTACTACTATACTCACTTTTCTACTACTACTACGCGTTACTACTACTGTAGTAGTAATCTACTGCTGCTCCTTCTGTTACTACTACTATGAACTCCCTTTTGTGTGTGCCTTCCTTTTTTTGTCATTGAGTTTTTGACTGACAATGACACCAGGAGGCCCAACCTGGTGTATACGTTGCCTCTCCTCAGTACTTCATCCTGTGTGGGATTGATTTACAATGTTCCACCTTTAACACAATCCACACACACATACATAGCCAGGAGCTATGAATCGACCCCCTGCAATCACAATTAGGTGAGTACACACACACACACACACTTACTTATTCCGTATGTCACTGTGATAAATATTTGTAATACATTAGAAAGTCAAGTGAGAGTATATGCCATATATTTATTAAAAGATAAGAGTGGATTGTTGTTCCCCATGCCTGCGACTCTCTGTGTTTGTCGAGTCATTAAACCTTGTGTAAACCAGCTCGCCTGTGTACAACACTGACTCTGTATAACTCAACCATGTGGCACCATCTCTGTCACCACTGCTGTAAACTACGCAGAATAATGCTGGCACACTTAATGGTGCCACGTACTCGTGTATCTCAAAACTTTTAAAATTCCTTAAGAGTGCCGTTTGAGTCTTTAATGGCTATTGCAACTTATGGAAAGCAAGATAGTATATTGTGCCTGTAGTCTAAGATAAAAAAGTTAATGTTGGACTAATGTGATAGAAACAGTCAATCATCCTAAATATTATTAGTCGTCACCCATATATATATATATATATATATATATATATATATATATATATATATATATATATATATATATATATTATATATATTATATATATATTTATATATTATATATATATATATATATATATATATATATATATATATATATATATATATTATATATATTACTGTACATACATACTAGCAGAGGTAAGACTTAAGAAGGGTAATGTTATGTTGGTGGTGCCACATACATCAGGAAGTGTCAGCAGGTGGAGAGAGAGCTGTGTGTTAGCTTTCACACAGTGTTACCTGATATCAACACTTGTGTTGCTAACTGACCTGTCAGCTTCTTCACTGACACCTGTGACAAGTCAGTAACATCTGTGACAGCACTGACGCCTGTGACAATGCTGACACCTGTGACAACAGTCACTAACATCTCTGTCAACAGTCACTAACACCTGTGACAATAACATATGTCACAAGACTAACACATGTGACAACACTAACACCTATGTCAGTAGTTACTAACACCTGTGACAAGTCCCTGACACCTGTGACAAGTCACTAACACCTGTGACAACAGTCACTAACACCTGTGACTCACTTACCTATTTGTGGTTGCAGGGGTCATTCATAGCTCCTGGCACCGCCTCTTCACTGGACGCTACTAGGATCACTCTCCCTGTTCCATGAGCTTTATCGTATCTCTTCTTAAAGTTATGTATGGATCCTGCCTCCACTACTTCACTCTCCAGACTGTTCTACTTCCTGACAACTCAAGTGCTGAAGAAATACTTCCTAACATCCCTGTGACTCATCTGAGTTATCAACTTCCAGTTGTGTCCCCTTGTTGCTATGTGTGTGTGTGTGTGTGTGTGTGTGTGTGTGTTTGTGCTCACCTAGTTGTGGTTGCAGGGGTCAATTCACAGCTCCTGGCCCTGCTTCTTAACTGGTCGCTATTAGGTCACACTTACGTGTGTGTGTGTGTGTGTGTGTTTACTCACCTAATTGTAGTTGCATGGGTCGAGACTAAGCTCCTGGCCCCACCTCTTCACTGACGTGTGTGTGTGTGTGTGTGCTGGCCCCACCTTTTCACAAACGTGTGTGTGTGTGTGTGTGTGTGTGTGTGTGTGTGTGTTTGGGTGGGTTATTTTATCACCACCTGCTCACCACTGCCGTTTTGTGTGGATATTGTAGATTGTGTGCATGCGGTACGGTTCATTTCCCTTGTTTACGTGACAGCTGTTTGGCCACGCCGCTGCCAGGAGCTCAAGGAAAATTGGAAACCTCCTCCAGTAATTCTCACTTCAATGATATTTGTATATTTGGAGCATTCTAAACTCTGTAGTTCAGTACTGTGATATATATATATATATATATATATATATAATTATATATATATATATATATATATATATATATATATATATATATATATATATATATATTATATATAATATATATATATATATATATATATATATATATATATATATATATATATATATATATATATATATATATATATATATATATATAATATATATATATATATAACCTTAGGGAAAATAGGATATAGAATTTGAGTGTTTTCATGTGGTTACGCACATGAATTGTAAAAAGAGGAATTGTAAGAAGAGGCAAAAGAAGCACATTTTATGTTAAACCCTGAGGTGACACCACTGAGGTGACACCACTGAAGTGACACCTCACTCAGAGGTGACACCTCACTCAGAGGTGACACCACTGAGGTGACACCACTGAGGTGACACCTCACTCAGAGGTGACACCACTGAGGTAACACCTCACTCAGAGAAAGTGACAACTCTGAGGTGACAACTCACACAGAGGTGACAACACCTCACACAAACATGTCCTGCACAAACTTAACCCACACATACTTTTGTCCAACATCCAGTTCAGTTGTTCGCCTGACAAAGAACACTCCGTATTTTTGTGAAAAGTATTTTTACCTTTAAGATTATAAACAACATTCTGGCCTTTAAAACTGTCAAGTTTATACATTCCAGAACACAAATTTGCAGTACGTTTTTCATCATGTTTGATAAGAGATGATTCCCTGTAATTCTACAGTTTATCGAACTGTAGAATTACAGGGAAATAATTCTTTGGTATTAGTCCAGTCTACACAATGGCTTGTATCCACTGGATGGCGAAACGTCTACAATAAAGATACCCAGATGTTGCACATGTGTCTTAATTTCATCTTGTCGGTATTATATACTATTGTTGCACAGGTTTATGGTGTTTAATTCTGGTCTCAAGAGATTTGCCTGTTTCTCCTAAATACAAGGTATCACAACTTTTACAAGGGATGGAGTATACACAACTAACAAATTCCTTGAGAGAATTTTTAATTAATTTTTGTTTAAAGTCTATGCCTCACGCGCATGCAAGTGTTGGCACCATTATTCTCTTGTACATTCCTTTTCTGCCTCCATAGATAAAATTCTTTCCAAAGGTGCCTCATTATATTCATCTACTATATGGTTCACCTTGTTTTTTATAGACCCATCTGTCGACTTGTTTGCTCCCAGATATCTAAACACATCCACGTACTCCTCTTCCCGTTTACGCTCAGCACTTTTGTCATCGGCAAAGAACAACTGTGACAACTTCCACTTTGTATCAGATACAATATCTTCTAAACACACACCTCTCTCCAACACCCTAGCACTGGCTTTTTTTTAACCTCATCTATAAATATATTAAACAAGTATGGTGACACCACACATCCCTATTTAAGGCCTATTTTTACTGGGAAATAATCTTCCTTTCTTGTACACAATAACCTAACCTGAACTTTACCGTCCACATAAACACTATTTTTTTTTTTAGTAACTTATCACACATTCCAAACATTTGAAACTGCTTCCCTCTCCGCCCTATCATATGCAAGTCCGACATCCATAAATGCAACAAACTGCTTTTTACCTTTATCTAAGTACTACTCACTTACATGCTTCAGTTTAAACACTTGTTGTATACATTCCTACGCTTCTCATATCCTCCCTCATCCTCTGCAATCCTATTTTCTATCGTACCCCTAACTCTTTCAACAACAATTCTACCATACACTTTACCTGGTATACTCAGCAATCTTGTTTCCTTGCAAGTCTTACATTTCCTGTCGTCCCCTTCATACAAATTAACCCAGCACACCCTCTTGCAATCCTTAGACACCCCTCCCTTCGTTCACGCAGATACTGAACAAATATACCAACCACTCCAGCACTATAGCCTCACCTGCTTTGAACATCTCTGTCTTAATTGCATCTATCCCAGCTGTTTTACCCCCTTTCACTCTATCCACTGCCTCACGCATCTAGCTAGTTATAAGAATGTTAAGGTTGGCATCAAGGAGTGGAAGTATCATGACAAGGGCATTAAAATGTTGTAGCAAGCGTGTTTCCCAGAAAACTAGGCTACTTCCTCTCGCCATTAACCTCAGTATACCTGAGGCCATGTAATAATTTATTTTAGAAGGAAAATATCGAGAAGACACAAAAATGTATCGCAGTCATAAATTTACTCAGGAGTGAGCCAGTGTCACCGAGTTCAATGACTGTCGAAGGTTTCTTGATTCAGTGAACTGGAGCTATCCTCTTCCATGGATCAAACTTGATTACCTCCTATTCTAGAGGCACTGTACTAACCCTACAGACTGAGCGTTACCCCATTATTTTACTAATTATGAACAAGATTCGGTTGTGTTATCATAGCTGGACAGACACCTAAAGTCAGTACCTAACCACCCAGGCTGTGGTTCATACGTCGGTTTCGTGCGGCCAGCAGTAACAGCCTGGTTGATCATTGCCTCGTCCACCACGAAGCCTGGTTATGGACCGGGCTGCGGGGGCGTTGACCCCCAAAACCCCTCCAGATATACATACTGAAGGATTGAACCCTGAGGCTCGCCAAGCTACGCTATCACCTGGCAAATACTTCATATTTTTTATCATAAATACATGCAGATACATTTTAAAACTTATAATCCGCGAAAAAAAATAGCAGTTAGATAATATGAACGTAATATCTGTAATTAGAATGCAACAATTCTTATACATACATACACACAGGAGCTGTGATTCGACCCCTGCAACCACATATAGGTGAGCACACACACACACCACACACACACACACACACACACCACACACACACACACACACACACCACACACACACACACACACACACACACACACACACACACACACACACACACACACACACACACACACACACACACACACAGCCTAGAAAGTGACGTAGTGGAGGCAGGAACTATACATAGTTTTAAGACGAGGTTTGATAAAGCTCATGGAGCAGGGAGAGAGAGAGGACCTAGTAGCGATCGGTGAAGAGGCGGGGCCAGGAGCTATGACTCGATCCCTGCAACCACAAATAGGTGAATACAAATAGGTAAGTACACACACACACATAGGTAATCCGAAGGTAACTTACCTATTTCGTCTATGGCTGGGGACATCCTGAGGGTGACAGCCACCAGCAAGATAGCGATCAGGAAGATAGCAACAGCCACGGAGGCGCACACCAGCACCACACGACTGCGGCGCCGCTCCTCAGGATCCATCTCTTCGGGCTGGCTGCGGTGTGACCCCTTGCGGGTGCGGTTAGACGACACGGAGAGCCGCGCCGACTCTAGATCATATGGGTTTAGCACTTGCGATCCCCGCGTCCCGCGGCGGATGCCGTTCATAGCGGAAGGATCTCCAAGCAGGTCTCCATCGGTTCGAGATCTCCGACGCTTCTCGTGTGGTGGCAGTTCCGACCTGCGGCGGCGGGAGTGCCGTGGAGACCGGAACTGGTCATCGGTCTGCACGGACGCTACGGACTGCCGTCTAGGGAGGGACATCCCTGCCGCCCCCCACCCCTGGGCGCCATCCAGGGGGGTCAGGAGCTGCATCTGTGCGAGGCTGGTGTAGTGGCAACCGATGTCATCAATAGAGTACCTCCTGCTGCCACGTCTGGGAGTGGAACCTCCTGTAGGCGTAGGAGACCACTCCACCCCATTAATCTCCGGTATATCCAGTGGTGCCTCGGCCATGATGGCCCCCGTGTGGCACCCCAGGGGTAGCACACTCACACAGGTGGCCCACTACTGCTCCTCCTCCTGCCCATAGTCAACACTATAACACAAACACAGCACTAGCCTCGCCCCGGGGGCCATCTTGCCTCTCTCAACGACACATAAACAACCCTCTTGCATCGCAACCCATCACTTATTTTTCCCTTATTTCATTTATAACTTCTGTGGATGAGAAAAAAATACATTAGCTACAAGTTAAATAATATAACTAGTTCATTAACTTAGCAGTGTAAGGAAGAGGACTTACGTATCACTCTTTTACAGAAGGAAATGAGTACCTCCCCAATGGACTTTCTTTTCATACATTTATTGCTGTAATATACTTCATAAAATATACCACCTTATTTACATGTATATGCCTGGTGTATATTCCCTCCTGGGTATTTATGTTTACATAAATTAACCCAGAAAGTATTTCCAATTGCCTCCTTCATTTCCGCACCGGCCACTCGTATAATTGTCACCATATATATACATACCGTCAGGATATATATACCGTCAAGGTATATATATATATACTGTCAGGATAGGTACACGGCTATAATCATAACCATAATTTTTAAAGGGGTGGACCGGTAAGCCAGTGGAAGGTCTCGGTCAGATGACCAAAGGTCATCTGCTGGTCATCATAAGACTAACACCCACGTCATGAAACACTTGTCCTGTTTCCTGTCAAACATTTTGCGTACCTACCTATATCGTCAGGATATTCATACCAGGATATATACATAGGAAGGATATACACTGTCACGATGTATATACGTCAGAGTATATATTGTGATGATATAAACATTATTAATGTATATACACTGCCAGGATATACACGTCGTCGATATATATATCCACACACACACACACACACACACACTACACACACACACACACAAACAGCACTAACACACACCACGAACACACACAACACACACTTTAATAAGCTTAAAAATTAGGAAGATATACTAGGACGATGAATATCCCGGCGATACAATACGAAAATGAAGCGAGATCCAAGACTGTGTAGGAGACTAGTACGGAGGTTGTGAGCTAGATAGGAACAACACTGAGCGAACAACCTGCAGCGAACAACACTGAGCGAACAACATACAGCGAGCAACACTGAGCGAACAACATACAGCGAGCAACACTGAGCGAACAAACAACACTGAGAGAACAACACCGAGCGAACAACATACAGCGAACAACACTCACTGAGCGAACAACATACAGCGAGCAACACTGAGCGAACAACACTGAGCGAACAGCACAATGCGAACAACACAGAGCGAACAACATACAGCGAGCAACACTGAGCGAACAACACTGAGCGAACAACATACAGCGAACAACACTGAGCGAACAACATACAGCGAACAACACTGAGAGAACAACACTGAGCGAACAGCACAATGCGAACAACACAGCGAACAACACTGAGCGAACAACATACAGCGAACAACACTGAGAGAACAACATACAGCGAACAACAGTGAGAGAACAACACCGAGCGAACAGCACAATGCGAACAACACAGCGAACAACACTGAGCGAACAGCACACTGCGAACAACACAGCGAACAACACTGAGCGAACAGCACACTGCGAACAACACAGCGAACAACACTGAGCGAACAGCACACTGCGAACAACACAGCGAGCAACACTGAGCGAACAGCACAATGCGAACAACACAGCGAGCAACACTGAGCGAACAGCACAATGCGAACAACACAGAGCGAACAACACTGAGCGAACAGCACAATGCGAACAACACAGCGAACAACACTGAGCGAACAGCACAATGCGAACAGCACAGAGCGAACAACACTGAGCGAACAGCACAAAGCGAACAACAAGAACGAACAACATGAGGAACAGCACAATGCAACAAACAGAGCGAACAACAATGAGCGAAAGCGACAATGCGAACAACATAGAGGCGAACAACACTGAGCGAAAATTAGAACGAAACTGATGCGATCAGCAAATGCGAAAAGGAAGAAAATTTAGCGAACAGCCAATGCAAACAACACAGAGCGAACAACGCTGAGCGAACAACGCAGAGTGAACAACACAGAGCGGACAACGCTGAGCGAACAACACCATAAGTAATAACACTGAGCGTAACAAACAGAGCGAACAACGCTGAGCGAAACACCTCAACGGACACAGAGACTAACAAACTGTACTGAACAACAATATAATCCAGCAAATTGGCACATACAATTTAACCCCCTAATTAACTAAACAACAGATAATCACAATGTTAATAATTTCTATCACCTATCATATATCAGTAAATGATATATTATTAATGGATATTATGGATTATTGGAGGCAGGAATCCATACATTTGCTTTAAGCGAGGTAGATAAACTTCACGGCTAAGGAGTAGTGCCTAGTAGCGATCAGTGAAGAAGGTGCCCTCACTCCCCCGCAATCAATTTCGCCCAACACATACACGCGCAACCTCAACACGCAACAACCAATACAAACACCCCCTGGCGTAACGCTCACACCCAATACCCCGCTATAGCAACACCAACAAAACCCTCAACAACACAAGCACCGTGGAGCGGGCTAAAAATATAATGTTCTCGAACCCATACCAGGTCATTACATTTCCTCCTAGCCATTTATTCACCCCAATCCACATTCTCCTCACATTTTCCTCACATCATAACAAATTATCCTACTCTAAAACTTTTTTCCCTACAAAATAAATCTATGTATCTGCAACAACCATTATTACAACTCCGCACGCAAACAATACTCCCATATATATCATAATATATATATATATATATATATATATATTCTCCATCAACTTCATCTAATATCAACTCATCTCCATATATACAGAAAATTTTTATCATTAATTTCCCAAAATCATTCTGAACTAACGAATAATAGTTGTAGTATTGATATAATATTATATGTAAACAATCGAAAATAGTGGTGGCAAATAGAATTGCAGCCTTGGCTTAAATAGCTTATAACGCTTTCATCATTTTGCAAAAATTAAATTTACAACAATGAAAATTTTCTGTAATGAAATAAGAAAAATTTCGCAAACTATAAAATTCATTCTATACCTTTTAATATACGAATATATATTATATTTTATATATTATATATATTATAAATAATTATATATATATATATATTTATAATATATATATATATATGTTAGGTATTTTATAGTTTTGGAAAATATTAATTCACGAATAGGTGTATTGTTAGTCTGATTATAATGTTTGTAGACAAACTCGCTAAATTATTTTGTGTTGTTCTAGAAGTACAAAATAGGAATATATTAATGAGGAGCAAATGAGTTATAATAGTTAGAAGTTTTAAATCGGTGAAATAAGAATTGTAATAAATAAGAAAAAAATATATGAGAGAGACGTATAAGATGAAAATTAGAGAATGGATAATGATTAAAGAGAGTGGTTGTATATTCATTTTATATTAAATATATATATATATATATATATATATATATATATATATATATATATATATATATATATATATATATATATATATATATATATATGGATGCGGTATTGTTGGAGTTAGGAATGGAATATTAATTAGAGATTGGTGTATTGTGTTGAGGTCTGGGAGTTATAATGGTGTTGTTGTCCTCGGTAATTATTGTCTTTGTTGACTCTACCTGAGGAAGAAAATAGGAAATTAACTCTAATGGAAGGAGCGAAGGAGAGTAAGGAAGAGAAGAAAGGGAGAGGGAGAGAGAGAGAGAAAGAGAGAGGGAGAGAGAGAGAGAAAGACAGAGGGAGAGGGAGAGAAAAGAAAGAGGGAGAGAGAGAGAGAACAAGAATGAAAAATAAGAGAATGAGAATAAAATAGCAGTTAATAGAGTGGTTTATATATATATTATATATTATATATTATATATATATATATATATATATTTAAATATATTTGTATATAATATATATATTTACATACATATATAAATAATAAATATATTATAAATATATAATAATTTAAGGCTATAATTATAAATGTATGTGCTATTACTATATTTATATATATACACATATAATATAATATATATATAAATATATATATATATATATATATATAAATATATATATATATATATATATATATATATATATTGATATATTTGATTATGAATATAATATTAAGATTATTTGTTTACGAACGAGTTATCAATGGTATTCCCACATTATATAGACATTAATGTTGATGGGCTGGATGGCAAGAGTGGTGGATCATGTAGGTGAGGGGTGGATGGCGTAGGTGGGGGTGGATGGCAGAGAGAGGGGGTGGAGGTGAGGTGGGGAGGATGACAGTATGATAGGGTGAGATGGCAGTAGAAGTGGGAGTGGATTGTGCAGTAGTTGGATTGATGGAGTAATGGAGTGATTGGCATATAGGTAGGTAGATGGTGTAGTGGGGGTGGATGAGCTAGTTAGGTGGGGTGGAATGGCTTGTAAATGGGGTGGATGGCATTATAGGTGAGGTGTTAAGCAGTAGTGGGGTGGATAGGCATAGTGTGGGGTGGATGGCAGTAGTGGGGTGGATGGCAGTAGGTGGGGTGGATGGCAGTAGGTGGGGTGGATGGCAGTAGATGGGGTGGATGGCAGTAGGTGGGGTGGATGGCATGTATGTGGGGGGGATGGCAGTAGGTGGGGGTGGATGGCAGTAGGTGGGGGTGGATGGTAGTAGGTGGGGTGGATGGCTGTAGGTGGGGGTGGATGGCAGTAGGTGGGGTGGATGGTAGTAGGTGGGGTGGATGGCAGTAGGTGGGGTGGATGGCAGTAGTGGGGTGGATGGCAGTAGGTGGGGTGGATGGCAGTAGGTGGGGTGGATGGCAGTAGATGGGGTGGATGGCAGTAGGTGGGGTGGATGGCAGTAGGTGGGGTGGATGGCAGTAGATGGGGTGGATGGCAGTAGGTGGGGTGGATGGCTGTAGGTGGGGGGGATGGCAGTAGGTGGGGTGGATGGCGTTAGGTGGGGGTGGATGGTAGTAGGTGGGGTGGATGGCTGTAGGTGGGGGTGGATGGCAGTAGGTGGGGTGGATGGCAGTAGGTGGGGTGGATGGCTGTAGTGGGGTGGATGGCTGTAGGTGGGGGTGGATGGCAGTAGGTGGGGTGGATGGCAGTAGGTGGGGTGGATGGAGTAGGTGGGGTGGATCGCTGTAGGTGGGGGTGGATGGCTAGTAGGTGGGGGTGGATGGCAGTAGGTGGGGTGGATGGCTGTAGGTGGGGGTGGATGGCTGTAGGTGGGGTGGATGGCTGTAGGTGGGGGTGGATGGCAGTAGTGGGGTGGATGGCAGTAGGTGGGGTGGATGGCAGTAGGTGGGTGGATCGCTGTAGGTGGGGGTGGGATGGCTAGTAGGTGGGGTGGATGGCAGTAGGTGGGGTGGATGGCAGTAGGTGGGGTGGATGGCTTTTGGGGGGTGGATGGCTGTAGGTGGGGTGGATGGCTAGTAGGTGGGGGTGGATGGCAGTAGGTGGGGTGGATGGCTGTAGGTGGGAGTGGATGGCAGTAGATGGGGGTGGATGGCTGTAGGTGGGGTGGATGGCAGTTATGTGGCGGTGGATGGCTGTAGATGGGGTTGATGGCTGTAGGTGGGGGTGGATGGCAGTAGGTGGGGTTGGATGGCAGTAGGTGGGGTGGATGGCAGTAGGTGGGGTGGATGGCGTAGGTGGGGGTGGATGGCAGTAGGTGGGGGTGGATGGCTGTAGGTGGGGTGGATGGCAGTAGGTGGGGGTGGATGGCTGTAGGTGGGGTGGATGGCTGTAGGTGGGGTGGATGGCTGTAGGTGGGGGTGGATGGCAGTAGATGGGGGTGGATGGCAGTAGGTGGGGGTGGATGCAGTAGGTGGGGTGGATGGCAGTAGTGGGTGGTGTGTTGGATGGCAGTTAGGTGGGTGGATGGCGTAGGTGGGGGTGGATGGCAGTAGGTGGGGGTGGATGGCAGTAGGTTTGGGGTTGGATGGCAGTAGGTGGGGGTGGATGGCATTAGGTGGGGGTGGATGGCAGTAGGTGGGGTGGATGGCAGTAGGTGGGGGTGGATGGCAGTAGATGGGGGTGGATGGCATTAGGTGGGGGTGGTGGCAGTAGGTGAGGGTGGATGGCAGTAGGTGGGGGTGGATGGCAGTAGGTGGGGTTGGATGGCAGTAGGTGGGGTGGATGGCAGTAGGTGGGGGAGGAAAGCACTGAGTGGGGGTAGCAGTGGGGTGGTAGGGAGACAGTCTTGGAAGAATGCTGTCATTGTCTTATCTTAAAGGTGAAAGAGGCCGTGTTTTGGTCCTAGGTGAGGTAGGGCATGCTCCATGCACTCTCATTCCCTCTCACACTCTCACTCGCTCTCTCACACTCTCCTTCTCTCACACTCTCACTCTTCTGTTCCTTCACACGCCCGCCCACTCACTCTAACTCACGTCAGGAGAAGAAAGGAAGAGCACCTGGAAAGGAGTGGGCCTCTAAACAACGACCAGCACGGTCTTAGAGATGATAAATCCTGTCTGGCAAATCTGCTAGAATTATATGACAAGGTCACACAAGTGAAGCATGAGAGAGAGATAGGGGAGAGAGAGATAGAGAGAGAGAGAGAGAGAGAGAGAGAAGAGAGAGAGAGAGAGAGAGAGAGAGAGAGAGAAGAGAGAGAGAGAGAGAGAGAGAGAGGAGAGAGAGAGGAGAGAGAGAGAGAGAGAGAGAGAGAGAGAGAGAGAGAGAGAGACTGTGATAAAAACTAGAGAAGCAGCCAGGAATAACAATGTGTTTGTCTGGGTAGAGAAATGCTGGGATGGGCAGGCGTGACGAGTGGGGTTCCACAAGGGCAAGTACTGGAACCATTGCAATGTCCTGTATACGTGAACGACACGACAGAATAAATAGTCAGAAATTTTCCTTGTTTGTAGAAAAGAGTAAAACTAATTACGAGTGTAATCAGATGAAGACCTGGGAAGATTAAACGGGCCTTGGACAAGCTGTAGGTCTAATCTGGTAAGTGGCTGCTAGAGTTTAATCTTAGCAAGTGGAAAGTTATGAAAGTTGGAGGAACTTGGGATGTTAGGAAGTATATCTTCAGCCTTAGAAGTGGAAGAACCTAGACAGCCAAGTGGGAGATGCAAGTTCCTTACATAGCCTTAAGAATATATACGGCAGGACTCTCGAAGCAAGGAGTGTGAAACTAGCAGCGCTCAGCAAAGAGGCGGGGCCAGGAGCTAAGAATCGGTCCCTGCAACTACAAATAGGCGAATACAAATGAGTATACACAGACACAGACACAGTACACACACACACACACACACACACACACACACACACACACACACACACACACCATTCGTCAGAGGGTCACATAAACAGAATAACAGAGGCGGCATTTGCAAAGCTCTAGCAAGCACAGCCTTCAGGAATGTGAAGGTTGTGTTGGTGGACTATGTATTGTACACGACTTAGGTGACACCATGATGGTGTACCACCATGGTAGTAACATGGTACACAACAACCATCCACGGAGGCACTACCATGGTAGTAACATGGTACACAACAACCATCCACGGAGGTACTACCATGGTAGTAACATGGTACACAACAACCATCCACGGAGGTACTACCATGGTAGTAACATGGTACACAACAACCATCACAGAACTGCAAAAACACACACCTTCACGGTTTTACAGTAGTAAATGGAGACGGAAGCATAGATCCATGGGTGACTAATTCAGTAATATAACAACAACGATATAGTCCCACCATGTAGTAAACTGGCAGCACAACAACACACGAAGTACTACCATGGTTAAAGCTACACACATACAACATCTTTGAAAGGGTTCTAAGAGCAGTAACGTAAATCACTTGAGTCCTACACTTGCAGTCAAATGGACACAACACCATGGGTTAGGTCAGTTACCATGTTTCGTAACTACTGGAATCACCATCCTATGGTACCCTGGATAACATGGACAACAAATCACAGACAATGCGATGTAGTAACATGGATTAGCAACAATGCCTTCACAAGGCTACCATGTATATAATAACGTACAAAACGCGTGCCAAGAGGATCATTGGCAAAGTAGGTAGATGAATCAACAACTTTCTACCATCGAATACAAAGAGTAGTGATGAAACAAGAGTTAAGGCGGAGGTACTACCATAGTGAAAAGTTGTTCCACAAGGTACAGTACTAGCCCCATTGTCCTATCCTACTATCAACATAGATAGAGATGTTAACCATAGCTACTGTGTACACCTTTCAGACGATACTAGTATCTGCATGGATAACTGTCCATTCAACTTGAAGAGACACGATAAATTTCAAATAAGAATAAACCCTTAGGTTTTAATGGAAACGGAGGACAATATGATGTACAATTCAGGTACAAATTCCAACTACCCCCCGTTATGAAACTGGAGGAAATAATAACTAGGACTAGAAGTAACTACACCAACATCTAAATTACATCAACAGAGCGGAATAATGTAATCATGAAGGACCTTGGTAATGGAAGATGTCAGAGGACTCCACCTTCAAGGATGGCAACAGTATGTCACTGGATGGCATAATGAGAACTTTCAAACAGAGGATACCAAGCAAATGTTGACCCTATGATAAATTACGTACTGCTCTAGGCTTGGGAGTAGCTGCTGTAATTAAATCAACCAATCAATCAAAAAGTAGTGATAAACAGGTTAAGGCGAGGCTGCCATAGAGAAATTGTTCCACAAGGTACAGTACTCGCCCCCATCCTGTTCCTCATCCTTATATCAGACATAGATAGAGATGTTAACCATAGCTCTGTGTCATCCTTTGCAGACGATACTAGAATCTGCATGAGACTGTCATTCATTGAAGACACGATAAATTTCAAATAAGATATAAACCTAGTTTTCTGGAAACGGAGAACAATATGATGTTCAATGAGGACAAATTCCAACTACTCCGTTATGGAAAACTGGAGGAAATAATAACTAGGACTGAGTATACTACAAACTCTAATTACACAACAGAGCGGAAAAGTAATATGAAGGACCTGGGTATGGTAATGTCAGAGGCTCTCACCTTCAAGGATGGCAACAGTGTCACTAGGATGGATAATGAGAACTTTCAAAACAAGGGATACCAAGCCAATGATGACCCTTTTTAAATTACTTCTCTCTAGGCTGCATTACTGCTGTACATTAACAGCACAATTCAAGGCAAGTGAAATCACAGGTCTAGAGAATGTTCAGAGAGCCTTCATTGCACATATACGTTTTGTCAAACTCCTTAATTACAAGGAACGCTTGGGGCCACTTGATCTGTACTCACTGGAGCGCAGGAGAGAGAGATACATCATAATCTTCACCTATAAAATCCTAGAAGAACTGGTCCCTAATCTGCGCACAGAAATCACTCATTAAGAAAACAAAAGACTTGGCAGGAGATGCAACATACCCCTAGTGAAAAGTAGGGGCGCCATGAGTACACTAAGAGAAAATACAATAAATGTCAGGGGCCCAAGACTGTTCAACAGCCTCTCACCAGGTATGAGGGTAATTACCAATAGACCCCTGGTTGTCTTCAAGAGGGAGCTGGACAGATACCTAAAGTCAGTACCCGATCAGCCGGGCTGTGGTTCATACGTTCGACTACGTGGAACCAACAGTAATAACCTGGTTGATCAGGCCCTGATCCACCAGGAGGCCTGGTCAGGGACTGGGCCGCGGGGGCGTTGACCCCCGAACACCCCAAGTTACTACAATAGTAGTAACTTAGTACACGACAACCATCAATTATTATTATTATTATTATTATTATTATTATTATTATTATTATTATTATTATTATTATTATTATTATTATTTTATTATTATTCATCATCATCATCATCATCGCCACTGTAACATTGCTGAGGAAGCACTAAACCTGTATGAGGAGGTCAAACCAAACCCAGAGGATAAAAAGGGAAGGCATCTCCAATTCCTTGGAACAAAAACCTTGAAAAAGTGACTGTACGCATTAAGGGCAGTTGAGACCGTTAATAAAACCGTTAATTAACCGTCATTCACTCAAACAAAATTTAAAAAAAAGGAGATAGCTTTTTTTAATTTAAACTTCGTAGCTGCGAACTTTTGGACCTTTGTTGAGTTTTTGTAAGTTTATGTTATATTAATTTTTAATTGTTATTATTATTATTATTATTATTATTATTATTATTATTATTATTATTATCATTATCATTATCATTATTATTATTATTATTATTATTATTATTATTATTATTATTATTATTATTATTATTATTATTTATTATTATTATTATTATTATTATATTATCATTATCATTATTATTTATTATTATTATTATTATTATATTATTATTATTATTATTATTATTATTAGCTATATTATTATTATCATTATTATTTTATTATTATTATTATTATTATTATTATTATTATTATTATTATTATTATTTATTATTATTATTATTATTATTATTATTATTATTATTATTCATTATTATTATTATATATTATTATTATTTATTATTATTATTATTATATTATTTATTATTATTATTATTATTTATTATTATATATTATTTATTATTATTATTATATTATTATTATTATTTAATTATTATTATTATTTTATTATTTATTATTATATTAGTTATTATTATTATTTTATTATTATTATTAATTATTATTATTATTATTATTATTTTATTAATTATTATTATTATTATTATTATATTATTATTATTATTATTATTATTATAGCTTATTATGTTATTATTATTAATTATTATTATTATGTTATTATTATTATATTAATGTCATTATTATATTACTTTATTATTATATTATTATTATTATTATTTTTATTATTTTATTATTTTAATATATTAGTTGTTGAGAACAAGAAGAAATGAGAGACAAGAGGTGAGAAAGAGAGAGAGAGAAATGAAGTTAGGAAGGGGCCATTCTGTCTGGACTTTAATAGTGGGTCATTGATCAAACTTTCAACACCTCTCTCTCTCTCTCTCTCTCTCTCTCTCTCTCTCTCTCTCTCTGTCTCTCTTTCTCACCTCTTGTCTCTCATTTCTTCTTGGTTCTTAACAACAACAATAATAATAACAAGAAGAAGAAAAAGAAGAAATAATAATAATAATAATAACTTGAAGGTAAGTTCTAACTCAGGTAATTCCATCTAATTAATTCTAACTCAATTTGCATGCAGGTGTTGTGGGAGAGTTGTAGCTGGTGCCAGCACTCACAGTCTGCTGGATCACACAGACCTCCAGTAATTACTTACTCCATAATATAATAATCTCTGTATAGCACTGTCTCTAAGTGGGGAGAGAGAGAGAGAGAGAGAGAGAGGAGAGAGAGAGAGTACCAGTTAATGATTTATATATATATATATATATAATTTTATATTATATATATATATATAATAAATATTATATATATATAATATATATATATATATATATATGAATGCTCAAGGTTCGTTCCTTTAAGAGAAAAAAGAAAAGAAGATGCAAACTAGAAAGAGAGAGACGCTCTCACTACAGGCGAAGATGAAGACTCACAAACCTGCTGAGAGGAGCCAGTATATCTGCAATAGGGAAGGAGGCACTGGTCAGAGAAATAGCAAATATCGAACTTAAGCTTAAGGAATCATACAGGAGCCAAGAAATACAGGAAGAACTTAAAGCCATGAATGAAATTAACAAAAGATCAAAATATTTCTTTTCTTATGACCGAGACTCAAAATATGGTTACCTCAAAAATTTCTGATATTAACTTAACACCACAAGACTTTAATATAGCAATAAATCACATGTCCACACATTCTGCCCCAGGCCCAGACTCGTGGATCTTCATATTCATGCAAGAAATCTCTTTCTTTAGCCACCAGGCCCGGTGGCCCGGTGGCTAAAGCTCCCGCTTTACACACGGAGGGCCCGGGTTCGATTCCCGGCGGGTGGAAACATTTCGACACGTTTCCTTACACCTGTTGTCCTGTTCACCTAGCAGCAAATAGGTACCTGGGTGTTAGTCGACTGGTGTGGGTCGCATCCTGGGGGACAAGATTAAGGACCCCAATGGAAATAAGTTAGACAGTCCTCGATGACGCACTGACTTTCTTGGGTTATCCTGGGTGGCTAACCCTCCGGGGTTAAAAATCCGAACGAAATCTTATCTTATCTCTTATCTTATGGAGAGAAAGTGTGGACACGGGGGTCATCCCGCAGTCACTAAAAACAACAGACATAGCCCCATTCCACAAAGTTGGCAGTAAAGCAATTGCAAAGAATTATACACTGATAACTCTAGCATCCCACATCATAAAAATCTTTGAAAGGGTTCTAAGAAGCAAGATCACCACCCACCTAGATATCCATCAGTTACACAACCCAGGGCAACATTGGTTTAGAGCAGATCGTTCCTGGCTGTCCCAACTACTGGATCACTATGACATGGTCTTGGATGCTCTGGAGGACAAACAAAATGCAGATGTAGTATACACCTGCAGACCTGGAGTGATCTTGTCAGAGAATCTCACTTTCGAGGACCACAACAATGTGTCTATGGTATCTGCTAGGAAAATTATAGGATAGATAATGAGAACATTCAAAACTAGAGATGCCAACCCCAAATCGCTTGTTCTCTCTAGGCTGGGATATTGCTGTACACTAACGGCTCCTTTCAAGGCACACGAAATTCCAGACCTGGAGAATATACAAATAATTTTCACAGCACGTATAAGTATTACAAAGCACTTAAATTACTGGGGACAGTTCAAGTTCCTTGATTTGTATTTTCTGTACGGCAGGCAAGAGAGATACATGATAATATAGACTTGGAAAATCCTAGAGGGAGTAGTCCTAAATCTGAACACGAAAATCACTCCTTACGAAAGCAAAATACTTCTCAGGAGATTCAACATCCCCCCAGTGAAAAGCAGGGGCGCCACGAGTACGCTAAGAGACAACATAATAAGTGTCAGGGGCCCAAGACTGTTTATCTGTTTTCCAGTATACATAAGGGGATATAACCAATAGACCGCTGGCTGTCTTCAAGAAGGCGCAGGACAGCCACTTAAAGTCAGTACCTGACCAGCCGGGCTGTGGTTTATACGTCGTGTTGCGTGTGACCAGCAGTAACAGCCTGGTTGATCAGGCCCGGATCCACCACGAGGCTTGGTCATGGACCGGGCCGCGGGAGCGTTGATCCCCGAACCCCGCCTCTAGTATACTCCAGGCATATATATAAAATATTTTATTAATAAATATATATATATATATATATATATAATATAAAATATATATATATATATATATATATATATAAAATATAATATATATATATATTCATTGGTTGATTGACTGGTTAATTAACTGGTTCATTAATCAGTATGTTAATTGGTTGATTAGCGGGACTGGTGACACACTGATTGGTTAGGAATGTTAAGAGGAACTGACTGCTTGTAATGTTAATTTTCTTGTTAGTTGTTAGACTGGTTATTAAATTGGCTTTTAGACTGGTTTCTAAATTGGTTGTTAACCTTGTTGTTAACCTGGCTGTTAGACTGATTGTTAGACTGGTTGTTAACCTGGTTAACCTGGTTAACCTTGGTTTGGTTGTTAGACTGGTTGTTAACCTGGTTAACCTGGTTAACCTTGGTTTGGTTGTTAGACTGGTTGTTAACCTGGTTAACCTGGTTAACCTTGGTTTGGTTGTTAGACTGGTTGTTAACCTGGTTAACCTGGTTAATCTTGGTTTGTTTGTTAGACTGGTTGTTAACCTGGTTGTTAGACTGGTTGTTAGACTGGTTGTAAGACTGGTTGTTAACCTGGTTGTTAGGCTGGTTGTTAGACTGGTTGTTAACCTGGTTGTTAGGCTGGCTGTTAGACTGGTTGTTAACCTGGTTGTTAGACTGGTTGTTAACCTGGTTGTTAACCTGGTTGTTAGACTGGTTGTTAGACTGGTTGTTAGACTGGTTGTTAACCTGGTTGTTAGACTGGTTGTTAGACTGGTTGTTAACCTGGTTAACCTGGTTAATCTTGGTTTGGTTGTTAGACTGGTTGTTAAACTGGGTTTTTTAACTGGTTGTTAGACTGGTTGTAAGACTGGTTGTTAACTTGGTTGTTAGGCTGGTTGTTAGACTGGTTGTTAACCTGGTTGTTAGGGTGGTTGTTAGACTGGTTGTTAACCTGGTTGTTAGACTGGTTGTTAACCTGGTTGTTAACCTGGTTGTTAGACTGGTTGTTAGACTGGTTGTTAGACTGGTTGTTAACCTGGTTGTTAACCTGGTTGTTAGACTGGTTGTTAACCTGGTTGTTAGACTGGTTGTTAGACTGGTTGTTATCCTGGTTGTTAACCTGGTTGTTAACCTGGTTGTTAGACTGGTTGTTAGACTGGTTGTTAACCTGGTTGTTAACCTGGTTG
>NC_069474.1:17391579-17404857 GCF_026875155.1 Cherax quadricarinatus
TACACAAATTGGCACAATTAATTGAAAACCCAATAATCACCGGATTTAGGAAGTATTTCTTCAATAAAGGTGTCAGATGACACAACAATCAGATCTATATACAAAAAAACAAAACCAAAAGAATAAGGATGGAAAGATTTTTGGACCACAAGAAACTATGACCACCCGCAACCACAACAGGTGGTACAAACACAAACACACCTAACCCGTTACTGATTTGCCCGAAGCAAAAATCAAGTTAATTTAACTACTTAAAATAAATAAAACCTGAATAAAAAGAACGTTAAAAATTGAGTCAGAGAACAACGTTCAGAAACTGACGTAGTAAAATATTATCTCAGTAAATATTTTAATAAAGTAATAATAATAATAATAATAATAATAATAATAATAATAATATATATATAAATAATAATAAAATTAATAATAATTATATATTATTATTAATATTATTATTATTATTATTATTATTATTATATTATTATTATTATTATTATTATTATTTATTATTATTATATATATTATTATTTTTTGGTAAAATGTATGGTAGAGTTATTATTGAAAGAATTAAGAGTAAGACGGAAAGTAGGATAGCAGATGAACAAGGAGGCTTTAGGAAGGGTAGGGGGTGTGTGGACCAGGTGTTTACAGTGAAACATATAAGTGAGCAGTATTTACGTAAGGGTAAAGAGATTTTTGTGGCATTTATGGATTTGGAAAAGCCGTATGATAGGGTGGATAGGGGGCAATGTGGCAGATGTTGCAAATGTATGGAATAAGAGGCAGGTTACTGAAAGCAGTGAAGAGTTTTTGCGAGGATAGTGAGGATCAGGGTAGAGTATGTAGGAAAGAGGGAGATTATTTCCCAGTAAAAGTAGGCCTTAGACAAGGATGTGTGATGTCACCGTGGTTGTTTAATATATTTATAGATGGAGTTGTTCGAAAAGTGAATGTTCGGTGTTGACAAAGGTGTGGTTTTAAAAGATAAAGAATCTAACACAAAGTGGGAGTTGTCACAGTTTCTCTTTGCTGATGACACTGTGCTTTTGGGAGATTCTGATGAGAAGTTGCAGAGATTGGTGGATGAATTTGGTAGGGTATGTAAAAGAAGAAAATTAAAAGTGAATACAGGAAAGAGTAAGGTTATGAGGATAAAAAAAATAGGTAACTAAAGACTGGATATAAGTTTGGAGGGAGAGAGTATGGAGGAGGTGAATATATTCAGATACTTGGGAGTGAACGTGTCAGCAGATGGGTCTATGAAAGATGAGGTGAATCATAGAACTGATTAGAGGAAAACGGTGAGTGGTGCACTGAGGAGTCTGTGGAGAGAAATAACTTTGTCATGGAAGCTAAGAGAGGAATGTATGACAGTATAGTTATAACATCGCTTTTATATGGGTGTGAAACATGGGTGGTGAATGTTGCAACAAGGAGAAGGCTGGAGGCAGTGGAGATGTTATGTCTGAGGGCAATGTGTGGTGTGAATATAATGCAGACAAACCGTAGTTTGGAAATTAGGAAGAGGTGCGGGTTACTAAAAGTATTATCCTGAGGGCTGAGGAGCGGTTATTGAGATGGTTTGGACACGTAGAGGGGGATGGAACGAAACAGAGTGACTTGGAGAGTGTATAAATCTGTAGTGGAGGGAAGGCAGGGCAGAGGTCAGCCTATGAAAGATTGAAAGGAGGAAATACAGGAGGCTTTGTATGCGAGGGGATTGAACTTCCAGCAAGCATGAGTGAGCATGTTAGATAGGAGCAAATGGAGACAAATGGTTTTTAGAACTTGACGTGCTGTTGGAGTGTAAGCAAGGTAACATTTAATGAAGGGGTTCAGGGAAACCGGCAGGCCGGACTTGAGTCCTGGAGATGGGAAGTACAGTGTCTGCACTCTGAAGGACGGGTGTTAATGTTGCAGTTTTATAAACTGTAGTGTAAAGCACCCTTCTGGCAAGACAGTGATGGAGTGAATGATGGTGAAAGTTTTTCTTTTTCGGGCCACCCTGCCTTGGTGGGAGACGGCCGATGACTTAATAATAAAATATTCTTCTTCTTCTTCTTCTTCTTCTTCTTCTTCTTCTTCTTCTTCTTCTTCTTCTTCTTCTTCTTCTTCTTCTTCTTCTTCTTCTTCTTCTTCTTCTTCTTCTTTTTATTATTATTATTGTTATTAATGATAATAATTCTGTTAATAAAAATAATAATAACTGGCTGTCATGGTGGCCATCAACATGACAGGGAAGGAGTACTCCCCTTCCTTGGATCAAAATTAAAGAAGGTTACGAGTACAACAATCGACAAGTAAACTTTACTGACGTTTCGGACCATGTTGCACCGAAACGTCGGTAAACGGCTGTTTATTTACTATTCCCCACACGATATATGACCCTTACGGGTTTAGCGTGTGTCCATGAAGACAATAATAACAATAATAATAATAATAACAATAATAATAATAGTAATAATAATAATAATAATAATAATAATAATAATAATAATAATAATAATAATAATAATAATAATAATAATAATAATAATAATAACAATAATAATAATATTAATAATAATTTAATATTATTTTTATTATTATATTTTATTATTATTATTATTATTATTATTATATTATTATTATTATTATTATTATTATTATATTGTGACCTGACCCTGAGGGGTGTTGACCCCTGGGAGTCAGGTCACAGCCCAGGTCTCCTGGTTAGTGAGAGAGAGAGATGTAGGGATGCTGGATGCTGTTCCACTTGTGTATGCATAAGTGTTTTTTTGGTCCACACTCTCCCTGCTCCCTTCCACACTCTCCCTGCTCCCTTCCACACTCTCCCTGCTCCCTTCCACACTCTCTCTGCTCCCTTCCACACTCTCCCTGTTCCCTTCCACACTCTCCCTGCTCCCTTCCACACTCTCCCTGCTCCCTTCCACACTCCCTGCTCCCTTCACACTCTCCCTGCTCCCTTCCACACTCTCCCTGCTCCCTTCCACACTCTCCCTGCTCCCTTCCACACTCCCTGCTCCTTCCACACTCTCCCTGCTCCCTTCCACACTCTCCCTGCTCCCTTCCACACTCTCCCTGCTCCCTTCCACACTCTCCCTGCTCCCTTCCACACTCTCCCTGCTCCCTTCCGCACTCTCCCTGCTCCCTTCCACACTCTCTCTGCTCCCTTCCACACTCTCCCTGTTCCCTTCCACACTCTCCCTGCTCCTTTCCACACTCTCCCTGCTCCCATCCACACTCTCTCTGCTCCCTTCCACACTCTCCCTGCTCCCTTCCACACTCCCTGCTCCCTTCCACACTCTCCCTGCTCCCTTCCACACTCTCCCTGCTCCCTTCCACACTCTCCCTGCTCCCTTCCACACTCTCTCTGCTCCCTTCCACACTCTCCCTGCTCCCTTCCACACTCTCCCTGCTCCCTTCCACACTCTCTCTCTCCCTTCCACAACTCTCCCTGCTCCCTTCCACACTCTCCCTGCTCCCTTCCACACTCTCTCTGCTCCCTTCCACACTCTTCCTGCTCCCTTCCACACTCTGCTCCCTTCCACACTCTCCCTGCTCCCTTCCACACTCTCCCTGCTCCCTTCCACACTCTCCCTGCTCCCTTCCACACTCTCCCTGCTCCTTTCCACACTCTCCCTGATTCTTTCCACACTCAGTTTGAGGTCCTCTTCAGCAGGTCTAAGATTATCTCGTAAGTGGCGTCTCAGATTCCGTGGTTAAGTGTTCATGACACTTCCTTCCAGGCATGTGTACACGTGCAAATATATGCACATATGTGCACACAGTATGTGCACACACATACACACACACACATACACATAGGAGACAGGAGCTGTGACTCAACCCCTGCACCCACAAACAGGTAAGTACATACACACACATAGGTACACACATATACACAAGTGTGTGTCCTCTAGCACGGCTCCTGTGGGTTTAGCGCTTCCTCCAAGAAAGATATACTAATTCAAATTACATTCAATGTAAAAATTATTATTATTATTATTATTATTATTATTATTATTATTATTATATTATTATTATTATTATTATTATTATTATTATTATTGATTGTTATTATTATTATTATTATTTATTATTATTTATTATTAATATTATTATTGTTATTATTATTATTATTGTTATTATTATTATTATTATTATATATTATTATTATTATTATTATTATTATTATTGTTATTATTATTATTATTATTATTATTATTATTATTATTATTATTATTATTATTTATTATTATTATTATTATCGTTATTATTATTTATTATCGTTATTATTATTATTATTATTATTATTATTATTATTATTATCGTCATTATTATTATTATTATCGTCATTATTATTATTATCGTTATTATGGCTCTCAGGTTAAAAGTCTGTTGAAAAACACTGTTTTCATTGTTAAACAACGGTGGTGTTTACTGTTGGACAACGGCGGTGTTCACTGTTGGACAACGGTGGTGTTCACTGTTGGACAATGGTGGTGTTCACTGTTGGACAACGGTGGTGTTCACTGTTGGACAACGGTGGTGTTCACTGTTGGACAATGGTGGTGTTCACTGTTGGACAACGGTGGTGTTCACTGTTGGACAACGGTGGTGTTCACTGTTGGACAACGGTGCTGTTCACTGTTGGACAATGGTGGTGTTCACTGTTGGAACAACGGTGGTGTTCACTGTTGGACAACGGTGGTGTTCACTGTTGGACAATGGTGGTGTTCACTGTTGGACAACGGTGGTGTTCACTGTTGGACAACGGTGGTGTTCACATGTTGGACAACGGTGGTGTTCACTGTTGGACAATGGTGGTGTTCACTGTTGGACAACGGTGGTGTTCACTGTTGGACAACGGTGGTGTTCACTGTTGGACATCGGTGGTGTTCACAATTGAACAATGGTGGCGTTCACTGTTGAACAATGGTGGAGTTCACTGTTGAACAATGGTGGTGTTCACTGTTGAACAATGGTGGTGTTCACTGTTGAACAATGGTGGCGTTCACTGTTGAACAACTGTGGTGTTCACTGTTGAACAGTGGTGGCGTTCACTGTTGAACAATGGTGGTGTTCACTGTTGGACAACGGTGATGTTCACTGTTGGACAACGGTGGTGCTCACAATTGAACAATGGTGGGTTCACTGTTGAACAATGGTTGGCGTTCACTGTTGAACAGCTGTGGTGTTCACTGATTGAACAGTGGTGGCGTTCACTGTTGAACAAACGGTGGTCTTCACAGTTGAACACGGTGGTGTTCATTGTTTAAACAACGTGGTGTTCACTGTTGAACAACTGTGGTGTTCACTGTTGAACAGTGGGTATTCACTGTTGAACAACGTGATTTTAACTGTTGAACAACGGCGGTGTTCATTGTTGAACAACTGTGGTGTTCACTGTTGAACAACGCTCTATTTCACTGTTTAATAACGCTCTAGTTCACTGATGAACAACTCTCTAGTTCGCTGATGAACAACGCTCAAGTTCACTGATGAACAACGCTCAAATTCAACGATGAACAACGCTCTAGTTCACTGTTGAACAACTCTTTAGTTCACTGATGAACAATATAGTTTACTGATGAACAACGTTCTAGTTCACTGTTGAACAACGATCTAGTTCACTGTTGAACAACTCTTTAGTTCACTGATGAACAATATAGTTTACTGATGAACAACGTTCTAGTTCACTGTTGAACCACGATCTAGTTCACTGTTGAACAACTCTTTAGTTCACTGATGAACAATATAGTTTACTGATGAACAACGCTCTAGTTCACTGATGAACAACGCTCTAGTTCACTGTTGAACAACGATCTAGTTCACTGTTGAACACCGCTCTAGTTCACTGATGAACAACGATCTAGTTCACTGATGAACAACGCTCTAGTTCACTGATGAACAACGCTCTAGTTCACTGATGAACACCGCTCTAGTTCACTGATGAACAACGCTCTAGTTCACTGATGAACAACGCTCTAGTTCACTGTTGAACACCGCTCTAGTATCACTGATGAAACAAACGCTTAGTTCACTGATGAACAATGTTCTAGTTTCACTGATGAACAAACGCTACTAGTTCACTGATGAACAATGCTCTAGTTCACTGTTGAACAACAGCTCTACATAGTTCACTATGAACAACGCTCTAGTTCACTGATGAACAACGCTCTAGTTCACTGTTGAACACCGCTCTAGTTCACTGATGAACAACGCTCTAGTTCACTGATGAACAATGTCTAGTTCACTGTTGAACACGCTCTAGTTTCACTGATGAACAACGCTCTAGTTCACTGATGAACAATGCTCTAGTTCACTGTTGAACACCGCTCCTCAGTTTCACTGATGAACACCGCTCTAGTTCACTGATGAACAACGCTCTAGTTCACTGATGAACAACGCTCTAGTTCACTGTTGAACACCGCTCTAGTTCACTGATGAACAACGCTCTAGTTCACTGATGAACAATGTTCTAGTTCACTGATGAACAACGCTCTAGTTCACTGTTGAACAATGCTTCCTGTTCACTGATGAACAACGCTCTAGTCACTGATGAACAACGCTCTATTCACTGATGAAATAACGCTCTAGTTCACTGTACATAACGCTCTAGTTCACTGATGAACAACGCTCTAGTTCACTGATGAACAACGCTCTAGTTCACTGATGAACAACGCTCTAGTTCACTGATGAACAACGCTCTAGTTCACTGATGAACAACGCTCTAGTTCACTGATGAACAACGCTCTAGTTCACTGATGAACTCGCTCTAGTTCACTGATGAACAACGCTCTAGTTCACTGATGAACAACGCTCTAGTTCACTATTGAACAACGCTGGATTTCATTGTTAAATAGCATTAATATTCAACAATGTTAACCACCGTTGATATTGACTAATGAAGAATATTTATATATATATATTATATATATATATATATATATATATATAATATATTTATAAATATATATATATATATATATATATATTAACACACATATAATACATATATATATACACATACACTCACACAAAAGTTTCTTGCTCTAACCTCTGTATATTGCAAGTGTCGGGAGTGTCCCTAGGTAGGGACTAAGAGTCTTCCCCTGTGTGTGGGGTAATTTCCTAGGCTGGGAGTGAGAGTGTCCCCGCTGGCAGGGTAATCTCCTAGGTCTGGGGCGGGACCACCGTCTCCACAAGACTTTATCACCAGGGAGCCGAGCAGACACTGGCTACACACTCTCTCTCTCTCTACCCTTTCTCTCTCTCTCTCTCTCTCTCTCTCTCTCTTCTCTCTCTCTCTCTCTCTCTCTCTCTCTCTCTCTCTCCCTACCTCTTCCCCCGCTACTATCCTCCTTCCCTACCCTCCCTGCTCGTCCTCTCCCCATCACCAGGGATGTATCTCCCGCTACCACCCGCCATGGGCGGCTACCACACGCCCACCCACAACACCAACACCCTACCACAGGCACCCTACCTACCAGCTGCCACCAGCCTCCACTTGCTAGCATGAAGCCCTCTCTCTCTCTCTCTCTCTCTCTCTCTCTCTCTCACTCTCTCTCTCTCTGATACACTACAACAGTCCAGGACTTAACTCGAAATGATAGAAGGAAACTTCGAGGTAAGAGAAGCAAAGTGAACGTGGACAAAGTATTTTGTTAACAGAATAACAGCAAAGTGAGACAAATTACCTTCTGTAAGAACTAAACCAACACAGTCCCTAAAGAACTAGGTGAACAAACACTGAAAAAAACGAGATTGAAGTAAATACTATACTGGGAACAACCTGTAACAGACTGGTTCAGAGTGTTCGTTCAGCACTTAAATTGCGACGGGAAAGGTCAGCAGTTTGAACCACTCAGGGGTAACAGTGGTGGTAGTAGTACATAGTATTTTAGTACAGTAGTGCAAATGGGGGCTGTTGGAGGTAATAGTTGAAGTAGTGTTGGTTGGTGGTAGTAGTAGTGGTAGTATTAGTAGTAGTATTAGTGTGGTGGTGATGGTAGTGGTAGTGGTGATAGTGGTAGTAGTAGTAGTGGTAGTAGTAGTAGTGGTGGTGGTAGTAGTAGTGGTAGTAGTAGTAGTGGTAGTAGTAGTAGTGGTAGTAGTAGTAGTGGTAGTAGTAGTAGTGGTAGTAGGAGTAGTGGTGGTGGTAGTAGTAGTGGTAGTAGTAGTGGTAGTTACAACATTGATCGCCGGTTTACTGGTATTTATTGTGAAGTTGTTGATGGTACACAGTTGGTATCCCTCACTACCACTAAGACATCTAGCAGCAGAACTAGTAGTAACTACTAGTAGTACCACTGATACACACACCACTGTGAGTGACACTGTACTAACAAAACTATCCAAACATACTGCTAGTTTGTACACTACCTACTTCCATCACTCATCTTAATAAAAAATAATAAAAATCTTTATTACTGCAATTGCATGATAAATTTCCTTGCTATTTTTTCCATTATTGTACAGTATTTTTTCTCACGTTTTATGGCAGTGACTGGAAGGTGGGAAGAGGCCCTTCTGCTTTATGTCTTGCATAGAACCGCTAGATAACACGCGTTGGTTGTTAATCTGACGCCAGTAGATAGCCCTTTCCCCTTATCTGTCTTTTCTTACGTACCTCCCCTCTTTCTCTCTCTCTCCCCCCCCTCTCTCTCTCTCTCTCTCTCTCTCTCTCTCTCCTCTCTTCTCTCTCTCTCTCTCTTTTTCCCCTCTCTCTCTCTCTCTCTCTTCTTTTCATTACAAGGACCGGCGAGCCATCATTGCATGATAAGGGGAGTTTGTTGTTGGTTTACGATGAGTGTTGGGTGATGGTACTGGGTGAGGGTTTACTGGGTGATGGGTACTGGGTGTTGGTACTGGGTGATGGTACTGGGTGATGGTTACTGGGTGAGGGGTACTGGTGATGGTACTGGGTGTGGTACTGGGTGTAAATGGTACTGGATGATGGTACTGGATGAGGGGTACTGGATGATGGTACTGGGTGAGGGTTTACTGGGTGATGGTACGGGGGATGATGGTATGGGTGATGGTATGGGTGATGGTTATGGGTGATGGTACTGGGTGATAGGTACTGGGTGTTTGGTACTGGGTGATGGTACTGGGTGAGGGGTACTGGGTGATGGTACTGGGTGAATGGTAATGGGTGATTGGGGTACTGGGGTGATGGTATGGGTGGGGATGGAAACTGGGTGATGGGCATTGGGGGGATGGCATTGGGTGATGGTACTGGGTGATGGTTGGGTGATGGCATTGGGTGATGGGCATTGGGTGATGGTACTAGTGATGGTAACCAGTTGATGGTACTGGGTGATGGTACTGGGTGATGGCACTGGTGATGGTATTGGGTGAGGGGTGATGGTTACTGGGTGATGGCACTGGTTGATGGTATTGGGTGATGGGGGATGGTACTGGGTGATGGCACTGGTTGATGGTATTGGGTGATGGGTGATGGTACTGGGTGATGGCACTGGTTGATGGTATTGGGTGATGGGTGTTGGTATGGGTGATGGGTGGTAGGACTGGGTAATGATACTGGGTAGTTTTACTGGGGGGTTGGGTGACGGTATGGGTGATGGGTGATGGTACTGGGCCCTGGGTGATGATAATGGGTGGTAGTAGAGTGTAGTATGGGTAATGGGTGATAGTAGGGAGTTCTAATTTAAACTCACGAGGGAGAGCTAAATAAGTAAGGGTCACACATCCACTGTGAAATGAGTGGCCATCAATAGTAAAACAAACAAACAACAACAAAACAACAACAACAAAACAAAAAAAAATAATAATAATAATAATAATAATAATTTAAAAATAAAATAAAAAATAATAATATAATTAATAATAATAATACCAATAATAAATACAATAATAAAAAATATAATTAAAAATTTTAATAATAATAAAAAATAATAATTTAAAGGTGGTGGGGGGGGTCGTACAAACTCTACGGATATTACTCACCGTTTTTCATTTACCCCCCCTCCTCCTTTTCTTCTAAGGGGGAGGGACGCAGTGATGATGGTGGAGGGCTCTTGATCCAAGGGGACTCTGAGCTATACTTCTCTTCCTCAGATCAAAAAAATATTTACCTCAGAGAGAGATAGAGAAAAAAAGAGAGAGATAGAGAGAGAGAGAGGGGAGAGGGGAGAGAGAGAGAAGAGAGAGAGGGGAGAGAAGAGAGAGAGGAGAAGAGAGAAGAGAGAGAGAGAGAGAGAGGGGAGAGTGAGAGAGAGAGAGAGAAATTCATTGTTCTGGCATTCTTCCTTCTATCTCTCTCTCTCTCTCTCTCTCTCTCTCTCTCCTTCCTTCCCTCCCCAAATTTATCTTCCCTACCCTCGCTTCCCGCTCCTTATCTCATTCCACTTATCTCTGTCTCCCTTTCTCTCTTCCTTCTTATCTTCCTTTGTCTCCCTGCTCCTTCGTAAAAATTTCCCCGGTTATCAGGGTGTTTTGGAATATCCTGGTTATCAGGGCGTGGTTTAGGGAAATATCCTGGTTATCAGGGCGTGGTTTAGGGAAATATCCTGGTTATCAGGGAGGACAAAAAAAAGAAAGGAACAATAAAAAAATAAAGAACAATAAACAATAAAAGAACAATAAAACAATAAAGGAACAATAAAACAATAAAAGAACAATAAAAAAAATAAAGGAACAATAAAACAATAAAGGAAAAAACAATAAGAACAATAAAACAATAAGGAACAATAAAACAATAAAGGAACAATAAGAGGAAAGTGACAATAATAAAACACTTTTATTAACGGTGTTTAAAAGTACAGTAAAAAGTTGTTAATACACCAGTGTTGTTATGTGTAGTACCCCTGTATGTTGGTGGCGTGTGTACCAGGGTGAGGGAGAGAGTGAGGGAGGGTGAGTGAGGGAGAGTGAGGGAGGGTGAGTGAAAGGGGGAGAGTGGGAGGGAGTGAGTGAGGGGAAGTGGGGGGGTGAGTGAGGGAGAGGGGGGGAGGGTGAAGTGAAGGGAGAGAGAGTGGGAGGGTGATGAGGGAAGGAGAGAGGGAGGGTGAGTGAGGGAGAGTGAGGGAGGGTTGAGTGAGGGATGAGAGGGGGGAAAGGGTTTTAGTGAGGAGAGGGGAGGGAGGGTAGTGAGGGGGAGAGAGTTTTTGGGGGGTGAAATGAGGGAGAAGGGGAGGGGGGTGGGGAGAGGGGGGAGGGGGGGAGGGAGGGTGATGTGAGGGAGAGAGTGGGAGGGGGAGTGAGGGGGAGAGAGGGAGGGGTGAGTGAGGGGAAAATGGGAGGGTGAGTGAGGGAAGGAGGGGAGGGTGAGTAGGGAGAGAGTGGGAGGGTTGATGGGAGAGTGAGGAGGTTGAGTGAGGGAGGAGGGGGGGTAGTGAGGGAGAGGAGGAGGGGGGTGAGTGAGGGGAGAGGTGGGAGGGTGAGGAGGGAGAGTGAGGGAGGGTGAGTGAGGGAGAGAGAGGAGGGTGGGTGAGGGAAAGAGAGTGGGAGGGTGGGTGAGGGAGAGGGAGGGAGGGTGAGTGAGGGAGAGAGAGGGAGGGTGAGTGAGGAGAATGGGGGGGGAGTGGGGGAGAGGAGGGGTGGGTGAGGGAGAGAGGAGGGGGTGAGTGAGGGAGAGAGTGGAAAGGGTGGTGAGGGAAGAGAGGGGAGGGTGAGGAGGGAGAGGAGGGAGGGTGGGTGAGGGAGAGAGAGGGAGGGGGAGTGAGGGAGAGAGTGGGAAAGGGTGGTGAGGGAGAGAGAGGGAGGGTGAGTGAGGGAGGAGAGTGGGAGGGTGGGTGAGGGAGAGAGAGGGGGAGGTGAGTGAGGGAGAGAGTGGGAGGGTGGGTGAGGAGGGAGAGGGGGAGTGTGAGTGAGGGAGAGAGAGGGAGGGTGAGTGAGGGGGGAGAGTGGGAGGGTGGGTGAGGGAGAGAGAGGGGGGTGAGTGAGGGGGAGAGTGGAAGGGTGAGTGAGGGAGAGAGGGAGGGTGAGTGAGGGAGAGGAGGGAGGGTGGGTGAGGGAGAGAGAGAGGGAGGGTAAGTGAGGGGAGAGAGTGGTAGGGTGAGTGAGGAGAGAGAGGGAGGGTGAGTTTAGGGAGAGAGTGGGAGGGTGGGTGAGGGAGAGAGAGGGAGGTGAGTGAGGGAGGAGAGTGGGAGGGTGGGTGAGGGAGAGAGAGGGAGGGTGAGTGAGGGAGAGAGAGGGAGGGTGAGTGAGGGAGAGAGTGGAGGGGATGAGGGAGGAGAAGAGGGAGGGTGAGTGAGGGAGAAGTGGGAGGGTGGGTGAGGGAGAGAGAGGGAGGGTGAGTGAGGGAGAGAGTGGGAGGGTGGGTGAGGGAGAGAGAGGGAGGGTGAGTGAGGGAGAGGTTGGAGGGTGAGTGAGGGAGAGAGTGGAAGGGTGAGTGAGGGAGAGAGAGGGAGGGTGAGTTGGAGGAGAGAGGGAAGGGTGAGTGAGGGGGCTCTCTCCCTCATGTTCCAAAAACTCCCCCACGGCTCTATTGTGGGACAAACAACAAACTTAGTTTCTTCCCAACAAAATCCGCATCCCCCTGCGGGTTTATCTCTTCCTTTTTAAAAAAAAAATATATATATCAACTCAGGGTTACTATGGTTTTTTTGTTTTTGCCCCATGGTAAATGTATTTGTGGTTATTTATTGCAAAAAAAAAAATGTTTTTAAATTTTTCGATGTGGAAATTAAAAAAAAGGCTTTTCGGGATTTTATTACTTAATTTACCCCGACAAAATTTTTTTGTACGGAAAATTAGTAAATTTTTTGGCTTAATTTTTGTGGGCTGTTGTTTTTTAGGTTATTTTGTGGGTTATTGTCTTTTATTTGCTTTTTTTGTGGTTACGTCTTTATTTGCTTTATTTTGGAATTTTGTTTCTTATTTGCTTTTTTGTGAGTTCTGTCTCTTATTTCTTTATTTGTTGGGTTACTGTTTTATTTTTTTATTTTGAGTTACTTCCTTTTTTTCCTTTAAATTTTGTGACTTATGTTTTTATTTGCTTATTTTGTGAATTACTGTTTTTTATTTGCTTTTTTTTTGGTTACTGTCTTTTTTTTTTTTTATTTTGTGAGTTCTGTCTCTTTTTTTTTTATTTGTGGGTTACGCCCCTTATTTCCCTTTTTTTTGTGACTTACTGCCTTTTTTTTATTTTTTTTCTGCCCTTTTTTTTTTTTTGTGAGTTACGTATTTTTTCCTTTTTTTTTGGGGAAATGTCTCTTATTCCTTTTTTTTTGTGAGTTACGCTCTATTTGTTTTTTTTGTGACTTATGCCTCTTTTTGCTTTTTTTTGTGAGTTACTGTTCTTATTTC
>NC_069474.1:17405357-17475357 GCF_026875155.1 Cherax quadricarinatus
GGGATAGGAGGGGGGAAAAATTCGGGGTTATAGGGGGGTTTAGGGAATTTGTGGGAATAGGGAGTGAACAAACAAGAAAGGAACAATAAAACATAAAGAAAATATAAACAATAAAGTAACAATAAAACAATAATGGAACATAAACAATAAAGAACAATAAATAAAGGAACAATAAAACAATAAGAGGAACATAAACAATAAGGAACAATAAAACAATAAAGGATCAATAAAACAATAAGGAACGAAAGAGGAAGTGACATAATAAAACATTTATTAACGAGTGTCAAAGTACGTAAATGTTGTTTATACACAAGTGTTGTTATGTGTAGAAATGTAGTGGTGCGTGTGTACCAGGGTGAGGGAGAGTGAGTGGAGGGTGAGTGAGGGGAGAGTGAGGGAGGGTGTAGTGAGGGAGAGAGTGGGAGGGTGAGTGAGGGAGAGTGTGAGGGGAGTGAGTGAGGGAGAGAGAGGGAGGGTGATGAGGGGGAGAGTGAGTGGAGGTGTGAGTGATGGGAGAGTAGAGGGAGGGTGAGTGAGGATGGTAGGAGTGGAGGTGAGTGAGGAGTGAGAGTGGGAGGGTGAGTGAGGGAGAGAGAGGGAGGGTGAGTGAGGGAGAGAGTGGGAGGGTGAGTGAGGAGAGAGAGGGAGGGTGGTGAGGGGAGAGTGAGGAGGTGATGTGAGGGAGAGAGTGGGAGGGTGAGTGAGGGAGAGAGAGGGAGGTGTGAGTGAGGGGAGAGTGGGAGGGTGAGTGAGGGAGAGAGGAGGGAGGGTGAGGGGAGTGGGATGACGTAGTGGGGAGTGGTGTAGGGTGATGGGGGGAGTGAGGGAGTGTGAGTGAGGGAGAGAGTGGGTAGGGTGAGTGAGGGAGAGTGAGGAGGAGGGTGAGTGAGGGAGAGAGTGGGAGGTTGAGTGAGGGAGAGTGAGGGAGGTGAGTGAGGGAGAGAGTGGAGGGTGGGTGAGGAGAGAGAGTGGAGGGTGGGTGAGGGAGAGGGGGAGGGTATGAGTGAGGGAGAGGAGGGAGGTGGTGAGGGGAGAGAGTGAGGAGGGTTGAGTGTGGAGAGTGGGAGGGTGAGTGTAGGGAGAGTGAGGGAGGGTGAGTGAGGGAGAGAGAGGAGGGTGGTGAGGGAGAGAGTAGGAGGGTGGTGAGGGAGAGTGAGGGAGGGTGAGTGAGGGAGAGAGAGGGAGGGTGGGTGAGGGGAGAAGTGGGAGGGTGGGTGAGGGAGAGTGAGGGAGGGTGAGTGAGGGGGAGAGATGAGGGTAGGGTGGTGAGGGAGAGAGTGGGAGGGTGAGTGAGGGAGAGAGAGGGAGGGGTGAGGGAGAGAGTGGGAGGGTGAGTGAGGGAGAGAGAGGGAGGGTGAGTGAGGGAGAGAGTGGGAGGGTGAGTGAGGGAGAGAGAGGGAGGGTGATGGTGAGGGAGAGAGTGGTGAGGGGTGGAGTGAGGGAGAGAGAGGGAGGGTGGGTGAGGGAGAGAGTGGGAGGGTGGAGTGAGGGAGAGAGAGGGAGGGTGGAGTGAGGGAGAGGGGGAGGTGAGTGAGGGAGAGAGTGGGAGGTGAGTGAGGGAGAGAGAGGGAGGGTGGGTGAGGGAGAGAGTGGGAGGGTGAGTGAGGGAGAGAGAGGAGGGTGAGGTGAGGAGATAGTGGGAGGGTGAGTGAGGGAGAGAGAGGGGAGGTGAGTGAGGGAGAGAGTGGGAGGGTGGGTGAGGGAGAGAGAGGGAGGGTGAGTGAGGGAGAGAGAGGGAGGGTGGGTGAAGGAGAGAGAGGGAGGGTGAGTGAGGGAGAGAGGGGAGGGTTGTGAGGGAGAGAGTGGGAGGGTGAGTGAGGGAGAGAGAGGGAGGGTGAGTGCGGGAGAGAGTGGGAGGGTGAGTGAGGGAGAGAGGGGAGGGTGAGTGTGAGGGAGAGAGTGGGAGGGTGAGTGAGGGAGAGAGTGGGAGGGTGAGTGAGGGAGAGAGTGGGAGGGTGAGTGAGGGAGAGAGAGGGGAGGGTGAGTGAGGGAGAGAGAGGGAGGGTGGGTGAGGGAGAGGAGGGAGGGTGAGTGAGGGAGAGAGGGGAGGGTGAGTGAGGGAGAGAGTGGGAGGTGAGTGAGGGGAGAGAGTGTGGAGGGGTGAGTGGGGAGGGGAGAGTGGGAGGGTGAGTGAGGGAGAGAGAGGAGGGTGAGTGAGGGAGAGAGAGGGGAGGTGAGTGAGGGAGAGAGAGGGAGGGTGAGTGAGGGAGAGAGTGGAGGGTGAGTGAGGGGAGAGAGAGGGAGGGTGAGTGAGGGAGAGAGAGGGAGGTGGGTGAGGGAGAGAGAGAGGGAGGGTGAGTGAGGGAGAGAGTGGAAGGGTGAGTGAGGGAGAGAGAGGGAGGGTGTAGTGAGGGAGAGAGTGGGAGGGTGGGTGAGGGAGAGAGAGGGAGGGTGAGTGAGGAGAGAGTGAGGTAGGGTGGAGTGAGGGGGAGAGGAGAGAGGGGAGGGGGTGAGGGAGAGAGAGGGAGGGTGAGTGAGGGAGAGAGTGGAAGGGTGAGTGAGGGAGAGAGAGGGAGGGTGAGTGAGGGAGAGAGAGGGAGGGTGGTGTGAGGGAGAGAGAGGGAGGGTGAGTGAGGGAGAGAGTGGAAGGGTGAGTGAGGGAGAGAGAGGGAGGGTGAGTGAGGGAGAGAGTGGGAGGGTGGGTGAGGAGAGAGAGGGAGGGTTGAGTGAGGGAGAGAGTGGGAGGGTGGGTGAGGGAGAGAGAGGGAGGGTGAGTGAGGGAGAGAGAGGGAGGGTGAGTGAGGGAGAGAGTGGAAGGGTGAGTGAGGGGAGAGAGGAGGGTGAGTGAGGGAGAGAGTGGAAGGGTGAGTGAGGGAGAGAGAGGAGGGGTGAGTGAGGGAGAGAGAGGGAGGGTGGGTGAGGGAGAGAGAGGGAGGGTAAGTGAGGGAGAGAGTGGAAGGGTGAGTGAGGGAGAGAGAGGGAGGGTGAGTGAGGGAGAGAGTGGGAGGGTGGGTGAGGAGAGAGAGGGAGGGTGAGTGAGGGAGAGAGTGGGAGGGTGGGTGAGGGAGAGAGAGGGAGGGTGAGTGAGGGAGAGGAGGGAGGGTGAGTGAGGGAGAGAGTGGAAGGGTGAGTGAGGAGGAGAGAGAGGAGGTGAGTGAGGGAGAGAGTGGGAGGGTGGGTGAGGGAGAGAGAGGGAGGGTGAGTGAGGGAGAGAGTGGGAGGGTGGGTGAGGGAGAGAGAGGGAGAGGTGAGTGAGGGAGAGAGTGGGAGGGTGAGTGAGGGAGAGAGTGGAAGGGTGAGTGAGGGAGAGAGAGGGAGGGTGAGTGAGGGAGAGAGGGAGGGTGAGTGAGGGAGCTCTCTCCCTCACTGTTCCAACACTCCACACGGCTCTATTGTTGACAAACAACAATACTCTAGATTGTCTTCCCAACAATATCCGCATCACCCCTGCGGGTTTATCTCTTCCTTATTAATAAAAAAAATATATATATATCAACATCAGCATAGCAACTAAAAAAAATAAAAATATATAAACAAAATATAGCACTCCTGAACCAACTTTAAACTCTTTAAAAAAAAAAAAACCTATTTTATCCATAAAATTTCTTTGTTATTATTATCCGAAAAAATCTTTTACTATGGTTATTTGTTTATTGCTATGGTAAATGTATTATGTGGTTATTTATTGCAATAAAAAAAATGTTTAATTTTACCGACTGTGGAAATTAAAAAATGGCTGACGGGATTTTATTACTTACATTTACCTGACAAAATTATTGTACGAGAAAAATTAGTAATTTATTGGCTTAATTTTGTGGGCTGTTGTTTTTATAGGCTTTATTTTGTGGGTTATTGTCTTTTATTTGCTTTATTTTGTGAGTTACTGTCTCTTATTTGCTTTATTTTGTGAATTACTGTTTCTTATTTGCTTTATTTTGTGAGTTACTGTCTCTTATTTGCTTTATTTTGTGAGTTACTGTCTCTTATTTTTTTATTTTGAGTTACTGTCTCTTATTTCCTTTATTTTGTGACTTACTGTTTCTTATTTGCTTTATTTTGTGAATTACTGTTTCTTATTTGCTTTTATTTTGTGAGTTACTGTCTCTTATTTTTTATTTTGTGAGTTACTGTTCTTATTTTTTATTTTGTGAGTTACTGCTCTTATTTCCTTTATTTGTGACTTACTGTCTTTATTTGCTTTATTTTGTGACTTACTGCCTCTTATTTGCTTTATTTTGTGAGTTACTGTATCTTATTTCCTTTATTTTGTGAGTTACTGTCTCTTATTTCCTTTATTTTGTGAGTTACTGTCTCTTATTTGCTTTATTTTGTGACTTACTGCCTCTTATTTGCTTTATTTTGTGAGTTACTGTATCTTATTTCCTTTATTTTGTGAGTTACTGCCTCTTATTTCCTTTATTTTGTGAGTTACTGTATCTTATTTCCTTTATTTTGTGAGTTACTGCCTCTTATTTCCTTTATTTTGTGAGTTACTGTCTCTTATTTCCTTTATTTTGTGAGTTACTGTCTCTTATTTGCTTTATTTTGTGACTTACTGCCTCTTATTTGCTTTATTTTGTGAGTTACTGTCTCTTATTTCCTTTATTTTGTGAGTTACTGTCTCTTATTTCCTTTATTTTGTGAGTTACTGTCTCTTATTTGCTTTATTTTGTGAGTTACTGTCTCTTATTTCCTCTATTTTGTGAGTTACTGTCTCTTATTTCCTTTATTTTGTGAGTTACTGTCTCTTATTTCCTTTATTTTGTGAGTTACTGTCTCTTATTTCCTCTATTTTGTGAGTTACTGTCTCTTATTTCCTTTATTTTGTGAGTTACTGTCTCTTATTTCCTCTATTTTGTGAGTTACTGTCTCTTATTTCCTTTATTTTGTGAGTTACTGTTCTTATTTCCTATATTTTGTGAGTTACTGTCTCTTATTTCCTTTATTTTTGTGAGTTACTGTCTCTTATTTCTCTATTTTGTGAGTTACTGTCTCTTATTTTCTAATTTTCTCTTATTTTGTTTTCCTGACACTGAGAAAAATGTTCTCTGCCTGATTGTCGAAGAATGACATCGTTGCAAATTTTGGATCTTTATTGTGGATACATTTCGCCAGCCAGTGAGACTTCTTTCGTTTATATAGAGAATAACAGGCAGATGGGTTGTGGAGTCAGTCCTGAACCCTGGATACTGTTTATGTTACCTCATCCTTATTTCCATGGTTGGTGGTGATGATGTTAGTGGTGTTAATGGCTGGTGTTAGTGATGGTGTGATGGTGGTGTTTAGTGGTGGTGTTGATTGTGGTGCTACCACCATTTTTCATACTTTTCACCAGTCAGTTGCCTCTTTGAAGCTTGAAGTGCAGATGATCCTATTGTTTGTTTGGTGTGTGTGTGTTGTTGTGTGTTGTGAGTGTTATTTGTGTTGTGTTTGCTTACCCTGAGTTTGTTTGTTGAGTCACTCTGTTTGTTTACTACCTTTCTGTCTGGCACTCTCTATCTTATCGTTCTTGGCCACCTCTTATCTATAGTCTTTTGACATGTTCTGTCTAGCATTTCTATCTATCAGCTGGCCCCTCTTTATTATACAGTCCATGTAATTCTGTCTAGCATTATTCTGATCTATACTGACCACCTTATTCTTTGATTCTCCTGTTTATTAGTATGTGTCTTTTTCTTCGAGCAGTGCAGAACAATCGTTTTGCCTTGACGCGCAACACAACACTAAAACATGTTTCATTCACGTTTGCTTCTTTGTTTTTAAATGCAATACTGCAGAATGGAAATAGGCGTGAGTGATGATTGGAGGAGGAGGAGGAAATGGAGGAGCTGGAGGAGGAGCAGAGCAAAATCAGGAAGAAGAGAATAAATAAGAAGAGAAGGAGGAAGAGAGGAAAGAAGATAAAACAGAGAAGATTATTAACGAGGACATTAAACAACGGAATAACAGGAAGAGGAGACAGAAAACAACGAGGAGGCACAGGAGAGAAGGACGAGAATAAGAAGTAAACTGGAAAAGAAGAAGAAAGGGAAGCAAAGTAGGTAAGTGAAATATAAGGAGGTGTGGCAAGCCAAGGAATAAAACTTACGTAATATATTAAAGTTTACCCTCTCAGCTGTAAGAAAATGGGAGGGAGAGTGAGAGAGAGAGAGAGAGAGAGAGAGAGAGAGAGAGTAAGTAAGTAAGTAAGTAAGTAAGTAAATTTATTCAGGTATACACAATACAGTTACATAGTAAATTATCATACATAGCATGCATATGTGTAGAACCTGGATAACCAAAAAAGTCAGCAGTAGTGATTATTTCCATTGGGGTCCTTTTACCTTATTATTATAATTAAAGGTTTAATATATTTCTTATTATTCTATAATGAAGATAACACTTATTATCATACTAAAAAATTTCTTACACGAGGGTCATTTAGACTATCTACTAATACGAGGGTCATTAAGACTATTCTACTACCGAGGGTCATTAAGACTATCTACCATTACGAGGGTCATTACAGGGATAAGGTAAAATTTACACGTATTTTAGCTAAAAAATAGAAAATATTCCCTCCTATCTGTTGCTTCATTCATCAGGACACTTTTTGGCAGTCTTCTTGAGTGGTTCAAGCTATGACTGGCCTGACATTTGTGGGTAAGGGTATCCATTCCTTTATTGCTGTAAAATAAAGGTATTGAAGCCTGGCAAGAGGTGTGGGTTACAAGGATGTAGCTCTACCCCTAAGATATTATTGCTCTGGTTCCACCTTGACAATGAATTGACAGAAGATATTCGGACAATGTTCGGAGCAATTTATAACATGATTTAGTTCAGTTGTTTTACTCTGTTTCAACATTCAGCATATCCAACATATCCAAGAGAGAGAGAGAGAGTGAGAGAGTGAGTGAGTGAGTGAGTGAGAGTGAATGAGACTGCCTGACTTTCCCCTGAAGACTAATAACCCAGCATAACCCAATCAAGGTGGCTTATTTCAGACAGAATAAAATTCCCCTGCCCTTCCCCAGGATGCCACCCACGACATTCAGTCAGCTGACTCCCACATACCTGTTTACCGTTAGAAAAGACGAACAGTTAGGTAACACGAACCGTTAGGTAACAGGAGACTTGCCCTTACGTCTACCCTCGTCTAGGGGTCGAACTGGGGTCCTCTGGGATGTAATAACCAAACCCACTACCAGGGTGAAGGGATGTGGGTTGGTTGGTTAATGGAGTTTGAATTCTATCTGCTTCACTACGGCCATTAAAGATCCGCATGTCACATGTTCTCAGTGTATATACACTGAGAAATACGTACACCTCTTGTATATATTCTCTGAGATATACACTTCTCTGTGTGCATACAGTGAGAGATACACACCTCTTTGTGTATACTCTGAAAGATATATACATCTCTGTGTATATACACTGAGAGATATACACCTATTGTATATATACTCAGAGATATACACCTCTCTGTGTGTGCACACTGAGAGATATATACCTCTCTGTATGTATACACTGAGAGATATATACCTCTCTGTGTATACAATGAGAGATATATACCTCTCTGTATGTATACAATGAGAGATATATACCACTCTGTGTATACACTGAGGGATATATACCTCTCTGTGTATAAACTGAGGGATATATACCTCTCTGTATGTATACACTGAGAGACATATACCTCTCTGTGCATACACTGAGAGATATATACCTCTCTGTAGTATACATGAGAGACTTACCTTTTGGGGCTCATAAGGGTTATAAAACCCTCTGTATGTATACACGGAGCATAACCTCCTGTTTTTTCATGAGAGATTTTAAAACTCTCTGTTTTTTAAACACGGGAGATTAACCTCTTGTTAACACTGAGAATATAACCTCTCTGTATGATCCCTGAAGAATACCCCTTCCTGTGAATACACTGAGGATTATACCCTCTGTTGTATGTTCTGCTGAGGGGTTGTACACAGGACTGGTCTTTGTTTTAAGTGAGGAGCTTTGAAAGATGCTGTGGAAAAAACCCCAGGGTCAACTGTGTGAAAAAGGGACCCGGGGTCCACGTTGAAACAAGACCCAGGGTCACACGTGTGAAAAAGCCCAGGGTCCCCTGGTGAACAAGACCCGGGGGTACCCTGTGTGAAAAAGCCCCAGGGTCCCCCTGTGTGAAAAAGACCCGTCCCAGGGGTCCACGTTTAACAAGACCGGGGTACATGTGGAACAAGCCCCGGGGTCACACTGTGTGAACAAGACCCAGGGTCACACTGGTGAAAAAGCCCAGGGTACACGGTGAAAAGACCCAGGGTCACACTGTGTGAACAAGACCCAGGGTCACACTGTGTGAACAAGACCCAGGGTCACACTGTGTGAACAAGACCCAGGGTCACACTGTGTGAACAAGACCCGGGGTTCAACTGGTGAACAAGCCCCAGGGTCACTGTGTGAAAGCCCCGGGGTCACACTGTTGAACAAGACCAGGGCAATGTGTGAACAAGACCCAGGGTCCATTGTGAACAAGACCCAGGGTAACACTGTGGAACAAGCCCACGTCCAGGGGTCAATGTGTGAAAAGGGACCAGGGTCACACTGTGTGAACAAGACCCAGGGTCACACTGTGTGAACAAGACCCAGGGTCACACTGTGTGAACAAGACCCAGGGTCACACTGTGTGAACAAGACCCAGGGTCACACTGTTAAAAACAAGCCCCCGGGTCACACTGTGTAACAAGACCCAGGGCACAGTGGAAAAAAAGAACGGGGTACACTTTTGAACAAGACCCAGGGCCACACTTTTTGTGAAAAAGACCCAGGGAACTGTGTGAACAAGCCCCAGGGTCCACTGTGTGAAAAAGACCCGGGGGTCAACGGTGACAAGATCCGGGGGTCAACGTGTAACAAGACCGGGGTCACACTGTGTGAACAATCCCCAGGGTACACTGCGTAAAAAAAACCCGGGGTTCACACTGTTGAACAAGACCCAGGGCCCAAACCCTGTGTGAACAAGACCAGGGTCACACTTTGTGAACAAGCCCGGGGGTCCCCACTGTGTGAACAAGCCCGGGGTCACACTGGTAACAAGACCCGGGTCCACTGTGGAACAATCCAGGGTCACACGTGCGAACAAACCCCAGGGCACACTGTGTGAAAAGCCCCAGGGTCACATGTGGAAAAAGGGCCCAGATCACACTGAGAAAAGACCAGTCCAGGGGTACACTGTGGAAAAACCCCCAGGTTCACACTGGGGGAAAAATTTCCAGGGTCACACTGTGTGAACAAGACCCGGGTCAAGTGTAAACAAGAATGGGTCACAGGGGGTTGAACAAGACCGGGTCACACGGGGGAAAACAAGACCCAGGGTCACATGTGTAAAAAGAACCGGTCACCGGGGGAAAGCAAGACCCAGGGGTCCACTGGGTAAACAAGCCCAGGGGTCACACTGGGTGAACAAGTCCCGGGGGTCAACTGGGTGAAAGCCCGGGGTCCACTGTGTGAAAAAATTTCCCAGGGGTCACATGGGGGTGAAAAAGTCCCAGAGTATACTGTGTAAACAAGTCCCGGGGCCCCCACTGGGGGAACACGTCCCGGGGGTCCACGTGGAAAAAGTTAAACACACGGGTGAAAATCCGGGTCACCGGGTGGAACAAGACTCAGGGGTCACACTGGAAAACGATCCAGGGTCAACTGTAACAAGACCCGGGGTCCACTGTTTGAACAAGTCCAGGGGTCCACGGGGTGAACAAGTCCCAGGGGTCACACTGGTGAACGATCCCAGGGGTCAACTGGGGAACAATCCCAGGGGTCAACAGGGTGAACAAGCCCCCAAAAAACATTGAGAAGAGACAAAATAAGTTTTTTTTAAAATTTGGGATCAATTTGGGCCTTATCAAATCTTCAGAAAATTTCCCAGAGCTCATAAAAAAAATAATTATCAGTATTTGGTAACGTAATGTAAATGGGGTAAAATTGATCTGTTTCTGCCGTGGTTTGTTCTGATGGTGGCTGTTCGAATCATTTCCTTCTATGTTTGTCCCCCCTCTGTCAGGGTAATTTGGGTTGCGGAGGTATTGTGTTGATTTGTGCATAATGTTTGTGTCATGAAGAAGCTGTGTCTCTCTCTATCTCTCTATGTCTATCTACCTTCCATCTATCTATTATCTTCTATCTATTTTTGTCTGTTATCTATTACCATTTCAAAAAAAATCTTTCGAACTCCTTCTAAGCCTTTACTGTGAACTTCACTTCTTCCATCCCTTTCTCCCCCCTTTCCCCCCCTTTCTTTTCCCCCTGCACCCTTTTCCCAATTCATTTTCCCTTCTTATTGGGGATGTAGTGAAAATTTTTCAAAAATGTGGAGAGTTGTGTGGCGTCCGCGTGTGAGCATCACCCCAGGTTGGAGATTGCACCCTGAGTGCCCTTTCCTTTTCCCTCTCATGTCGCGGGGGCCCAGTTGGGGGTTGGCGGGGTGGTGTGGTGGCCCAGTTGGGGGCTGTCTTGTGGTTTTGGGTGTTGGTGGGGGGTGGTGGTGGTGGTGGGGGTTTGGTGGTGGTGGTGGGGTGGTGGAGGGTGGTGGTGGGTGGTGGTGGGGGGTTGGGGTACTGGGGGAAAGGGTGTTTTTGTTGGGGGTGGTGGGGGTTTGGGTTGTTGACTTTCCCGTTTGACCCTTTCCCATTACCCCCCCCTTTTCCCCTACCCCCCATTTCTTCAATGACCTGATCCTTTTTTTTTGAAGAAAAAAAAAAGGATAAGGGTGGAAAGGGATCAGAAAGTACGGGATGGGGGAAAGGGGAACGGAAGAAAAGAAGGGAGGAGGAGAACGTGTTTAAAATAAATAAAGGGAGGCCCATCCATTTTTACGAGATCTTGGAAAGGGTTTTGTGTCGGGTGCACTGAGAGGGTCATGCCAGGAAACGAGTCCAGTCACCCTCTATCTTTCTTTTTATTCAAAACCGTTTTTTTTTACTGTGTTGATACATCACACACACACACACACACAACCACACACACACACAACAAACACACAACCCCAAAACAAAAAAAAATAACACGATAAGGGGGGCCCCACCCCATACGAAAACGACAAGCTCAAAAAGTCAAGCTGATGAACTGTTGATGCCACATCAGGGCGAAACAAAAGTCACGACCAGGTATTCAGGCTGAGGAAAGAAAGGGGGGGAGTTCAAAGAAAAAGATCAAAAGTATGCGGGAGCTAACATGAGTTTAAGGAAGTATTTTTAGTGGGTTACCCCGGTGTCCTCACGTGTTTCCTGAGTTTCCCCCCGGGGTTCCTCACGTGTTCCTGGTAGTGTTCCCCTTTGGGGTTCCCACAGTGTTCCTGGTAGTGTTCCCCCGGTTTCCCCGTGTCCCGGGGTGTTCCCCGGTGTTTTCACAGGTTTCCCGGTAGTGTTTTCCCCCGGGGTTCCTCACAGTGTTCCCCGGTAGGTTCCCCTGGTGTTCCTCACAGTGTTCCTGGTAGTGTTCCCCTGGTGTTCCTCACAGTGTTCCTGGTAGTGTTCCCCTGGTGTTCCTCACAGTGTTCCTGGTAGTGTTCCCCTGGTGTTCCACAGTGTTCCCGGTAGTGTTCCCCCCGGGGTTCCCCAAGTTTTCCTGGTATTTTTTCCTGGTTTCCCTTGGTGTCCTATGCTCACATCAGCAATGTAATAATTTATTCAGGGGCTGGGTCAGGTGTCATCCAGTCGTCATGCCACTGGATCAGTCGCATCCTGGCTTGTATCTCATCATGGTTTAATCCACATGGGGTAATGTATCGTCACCCCTCGCGAGGGGCAAAATCTTACTAGGGGAAACGTACGTACCACTTTGTGATGGTAAGGGGGACTTAAGTGTCCCTATCAATAAAAATACAGAAGGTCTTGGGTTAAGCACAGCACAGACCTGTAAAAACTGTCCTCAAAGATCGTTAGATTTTTTTTAAGGCTGAAGATGCAAAGACCTGGACTTCACCTTCAAACAGGCAAAGCAAATTTCAACATAAATTTTGGGGCATGGTCTTAGGGGAAAATGGAATGTTATAGGGACAGGGCATGACGCGCCCAGAATTGTCTGAATTTTATTTTTTCCTTTAATTCGTTTCCTATGTCTAGTCTGACACTGAGGCATAGTGTTGTGGGTACACGAAGGTCCCCACTGTCTTTGTGGGTATTCGAGACGAAATGTTTTGGGCGATGTTTTGGTCCGCTGGGTTTAAAAACTGTTTACTTTGTCAGGTCGGCAGCTGTGGAATTTAAATCTTACCATCCTTCATCGTTCCTTCACCATTCCTTACCGTTCCCTTTACTCGTTCCTTCATCATCATTCACTAGCTCCTTCATTTCTCATATACCCTTCCTTCCTACTTCATCCCTCACTCCCTCCATCTTTGATGCTTCACCAGATGCCCCTTGTTTGTTTTTTTATGGTTACCCTGGGGAAATTACTGGCAAAATTTTTTCCCCCTCCTGCTGGGTGAACGTTAATACTTCTTCATAAGAACCAAGAAAGGAGGAAAAACGCAGCCGGCCTAGGGCTGATTTTTTGCCACTAGGGCCGCTGCGTGTTCCCCCTCTTTGGTTCTTAGTGGCCTAGGGCCACTAAAAACACAAGAAAAGGGGGAGCATAACCCACCCTTTACGGGGAGCGTTACTCCACCCGGAGGGGAGCAGTATATCCCCCTTGGTCAGACTCAAAATTAAAAAACCGAGGTGTTTCACTTTTTTTCTTTCGCGAAGCTTGGTGGATTTTTAAAAAGTTTATTTGTTTTTATTTTTTTTCATTTTGTTCCTCCCCTTCTCTCCTCCTCCTCCGCCCCGCCTCTTTCCCCTCCTTCTCCCGTTCCCCTTCCTCCTTTTTTTTATCAGGGTTTCCAGGAAAAACGTACGAGTTCCGTAAGGGGAGGGTAAAAAAAACAATCAAGTAAATGACAAACACCCGTTTGTGACAGAAACACAGTATAAGTGACAAAAACAAACACAATACAGGAAACCCCCTATAAGGGGACGAAAAAACCCCCGAAAGTGACGAAAAAACCCCGTATAAGTATAGAAACACAAGCTAAGTACAAAAACCCAGTATAAGGGACAGAAACCCAGCATAGTGACAGAAAAAACAATGTGTGACAGAAAACACAAGCACAAGTTTCAAAAAAAACCCCAGTATAATGACGAAAAAAACCATATAAGTACAAAACAAAAATTTTAAATGACAAAACACAAAACACAAGTTTCAGAAACCCCAGTTTAATGACAGAAAAAACCATATAAGTGACAGAAACACCATATAATGAAGAAACACAAGCTAAGTAAAAAAACACCATTAAGTATAGAAACACAAGCTTTAAATGACAGAAACCCCAGTATAATTCAAAACCAGTATAAGTGACAGAAAAAAGTGTAAGTGACAGAAAAACAAATTAAAGGGCAGAACCCCCATATTTAGTGACAGAAACCAGTAAAGTGGACAAAAAAAACCAGTATGAGTGCAGAAACACAAGTTTTAAATGACGAAAAAACAAGCAAAGTGCAGAAAACAAGTATAAAAAAACAGAAACACAAACTAAGGACAAAACCCCCAAACAAATACGAAACACCGTATGTTGTCAAAAACACCAGCAAAGGTCAAAAAAACACCCGATAAAATGACAGAAACAAAGCAAGTGACAAAACCCCCCTTATAATTACAGAAACTCTATAAGGACAAAAACACAAGTATAAAATACAGAAAAAACCAGTATAAGGGAAAAAACACCAGATAAGTTTTTGAAACCAAGCAAATAGAGAAACACTGTAAAGGACGAAACCAAGTATAAAATTACAGAAACACTAGATAAGGACAGAAAAAACCCAAAAATGATAAACACCCTATAAGTGGTAGAAACAAGTAGTGACAGAACCCAGTATAAGTACAGAAACACCCCGTATAAGTGACAGAACACAAGAAAAGTTACAGAAAACCCAGATAAGTGACAGAACAAAGTAAAATTTTCAACCCCGTATAAGCGTCAAACACCCCGTTAAGTGACGAAACCAGAAAGTGACGAAAACAAGCATATAAAACAGAAGCAACACAATAACACAACGTACATGTTGGGTTAGGGATAAAATCCCATTTTGCCCCTGTGTTTTCCCCCCCACCATTATAAAATTTACCTTGTAAAAAAAAATTTGGCACTGTGTCAAAAATGATAGAGAGACACACTCTGGCACGCCAGGAAAAGTTAAAATAAAACTTACTGTTTCATTGACGCTTCACCGTAAAAAGTAGTGACTTGAGCTAAAAAAAATTAGGGTGTTTTACTAGTGTTGTTTGCTGGTGTTGTTTGGGTGTTGTTATCTGGTGTTGAGGGGGGTTAGGCTTGGGGGTTTTTTAGCTGGATTTTTATCTGGTGTTGTTACTTGGGGTTTTTAGTCTGGGTTTTACCTTTGGTGTTTATTGGTGTTGTTTCTGGTGTTGTTAGTCGGGGTTGTCTGGGTTGTTAGTTGGTTTTGTTGTTGGTGTTGTTAGTTGGTGTTGTTATCTGGTGTTGTTAGTCTGGTGTTGTTAGTCTGGTGTTGTTAGCTAGTGTTGTTAGTCTGGTGTGTTGTTAGTCTGGTGTTGTTGGCTGGTGTTGTTAGTCTGGTGTTGTTAGTCTGGTGTTGTTAGTTGGTGTTGTTAGGTGGTGTTGTTAGTCTGGGTGTTGTTAGTCTGGTGTTGTTACTCTGGTGTTGTTAGTTGGTGTTGTTTAGTCTGGTGTTGTTGCTAGTGTTTTTAGTCTGGTGTTGTTAGTCTGGTGTTGTTGGGTGGTGTTGTTAGTCTGGTGTTTTTTGTCTGGTGTTGTTAGGCTGGTGTTGTTTTAGTCTGGTGTTGTTAGTTGGTGTTGTTAGTCGGGTGTTGTTAGTTGGTGTTGTTAGTCTGGTGTTGTTAGCTGTGTTGTTAGTCTGGTGTTGTTAGTCTGGTGTTGTTAGGCTGGTGTTGTTAGTCTGGTGTTGTTAGTCTGGTGTTGTTAGTCTGGTGTTGTTAGGCTGGTGTTGTTAGTCTGGTGTTGTTAGTCTGGTGTTGTTAGTCTGGTGTTGTTAGGCTGGTGTTGTTGAGGTGGTGTTGTTAGTCTGGTGTGTTTAATCTGGTGTTTTTTGTCTGGTGTTGTTAGTCTGGTGTTGTTGCTAGTGTTGTTAGTCTGGTGTTGTAGTCTGGTGTTGTTAGTCTGGTGTTGTTGGCTGGTGTTGTTAGTGGTGTTGTTATTTGGGGTGTTGTTAGTTGGTGTTGTTAGGCTGGTGTTGTTAGGCTGGTGTTGTTAGTTGGTTTTGGGTTAATTGGTGTTGTTAGTCTGGGTGTTTTTAGTCTGGTGTTGTTAGCTGTGTTGTTAGTCTGGTGTTGTTAGTTTTGGTGTTGTTAGGCTGGTTTGTTAGTCGGTGGTTAGTTGGTGTTGTTAGGTTTGGTGTTGTTAGTCTGGTGTTGTTAGTTGGTGTTGTTAGTCTGGTGTTGTTAGCTGGTGTTGTTGTTGGTGTTGTTAGCTAGGTTTGTTAGTCTGGTTTGTTAGTTGGTGTTGTTTAGGCTGGTGTTGTTAGTCTGGTGTTGTTAGTCTGGTGTTGTTGTCTGGTGTTTTTTGGCTGGTTTGGGTTAGTCTGGTGTTGTTAGTCTGGTGTTGTTGTCTGGTGTTGTTGGTGTTGTTAGGCTGGTGTTGTTATTGGGTTGTTAATCTGGTGTTGTTAGTCTGGTGTTGTTGTCTGGTGTTGTTGGTTGGTGTTGTTAGGCGGGTGTTGTTAGGATGGTGTTGTTAGTCTGGTGTTGTTAGTCTGGTGTTGTTAGGCTGGTGTTGTTAGTCTGGTGTTGTTAGTCGGGTTTGTTGTTAGTTGGTGTTGTTAGGCTGGTGTTGTTGGGTCTGGTGTTGTTAGGCTGGTGTTGTTAGTTGGTGTTGTTAGGTGGTGTTGTTGGCTGGTGTTGTTAGTCTGGTGTTGTTAGTCTGGTGTTGTTAGTCTGGTGTTGTTAGTCTGGTGTTGTTAGGCTGGTGTTGTTAGTCTGGTGTTGTTAGTCTGGTGTTGTTAGTCTGGTGTTGTTAGGCTGGTGTTGTTAGTCTGGTGTTGTTAGTCTGGTGTTGTTAGTCTGGTGTTGTTGTTGGTTTTGTTGGGTCTGGTGTTGTTAGGTTTGGTGTTTTTTGGTCTGGTGTTTTTTGGCTGGTGTTTGTTTAGTCTGGTGTTGTTAGTTTTGTGTTGTTAGTTGGGTTGTTAGTTGGTGTTGTTAGTTGGTGTTGTTAGTCTGGTGTTGTTAGGCTGGTGTTGTTAGTCTGGTGTTTTTTAGGCTGGTGTTGTTAGTCTGGTGTTGTTAGGCTGGTGTTGTTAGTCTGGTGTTGTTAGTTGGTGTTTTTTAGTCTGGTGTTTGTTAATCTGGTGTTGTTAGTCTGGTGTTGTTAGGCTGGTGTTGTTAGTCTGGTGTTGTTAGGCTGGTGTTGTTTGACTGGTGTTGTTAGTCTGGTGTTGTTAGTTGGTGTTGTTAGTTGGTGTTTTTAGTCTGGTGTTGTTAGTCTGGTGTTGTTAGGTGGTGTTGTTAGGTGGTGTTGTTAGTCTGGTGTTGTTAGGTCTGGTTTTGTTAGTCTGGTGTTGTTAGGCTCGTGTTGTTGGCGGGTTTGTTGTTAGTTGGTGTTATTAGGTGGTGTTGTTGGGTCGTGTTGTTAGTCTGGTGTTGTTAATATGGTGTTTTAGTCGGGGTTTGGGTTGGTTGTTGTTAGGGTGTTGTTAGGCGGGTGTTGTTGGTGGTGTTGTTAGTTGGTGTTGTTAGTCTGGTGTTTTTTAGTCTGGTGTTGTTAGGCTGGTGTTGTTAGTCTGGTGTTCTTTGTCGGTGTTGTTAGTCTGGTGTTGTTAGGCTGGTTTTGTTAGTCGGGTGTTGTTAGTCTGGTGTTGTTACTCTGGTTTTGTTAGTCTGGTGTTGTTAGTAGGGTGTTGTTAGCTGTGTTGTTAGTCTGGTGTTTTTTGTCTGGTTTTGTTAGGCTGGTGTTGTTAGTCTGGTGTTGTTAGTCTGGTGTTGTTAGGCTGGTGTTGTTAGTCTGGTGTTGTTAGTCTGGTGTTTTTTAGTCTGGTTTGTTAGTCTGGTGTTGTTAGTTGGTTTTGTTAGTAGTGTTGTATTGGTGTTGTTAGTCTGTGTTGTAGGTGGTGTTTAGTTGGTTTTGTTGTCTGGTGTTGTTAGTCTGGTGTTGTTAGGCTGGTGTTGTTAGTCTGGTGTGTTAGTCTGGTGTTGATTGGTGTGTTAGGCTGGGGGCTGTTAGGTTGGTGTTGTTAGTCGGGGTGTTGTTAATCTGGTGTTGTTAGTCTGGTGTTGTTAGTCTGGTGTTGTTAGCTAGTGTTGTTATTGGTTTTGCAGTCTGGTGTTGTTAGTCTGGTGTTGTTAGGCTGGTGTTGTTAGTCTGGTGTTGTTAGTCTGGTGTTGTTAGTCTGGTGTTGTTAGGCTGGTGTTGTTGGGCTGGTTTGTTAGTCTGGTGTTGTTAATCTGGTGTTGTTAGTCTGGTGTTGTTAGTCTGGGTTTTGTTAGCTAGGTTGTTATTTGGTGTGTTAGTTGGTGTTGTTAGGCTGGTGTTGTTAGTCTGGTGTTGTTAGTCTGGTGTTGTTAGGCTGGTGTTTTTAGCTGGTGTTGTTAGTCTGGTGTTGTTGTCTGGTGTTGTTAGTCTGGTGTTGTTAGTTGGTGTTGTTAGCTAGTGTTGTTAGTCTGGTTTTGTTGGGTCTGGTGTTGTTAGGCTGGTGTTGTTAGTCTGGTGTTGTTAGTCGGTGTTGTTAGTCTGGTGTTGTTAGGTGGTGTTGTTAGTCTGGTGTGTTATTTGGGTGTTGTTAGTCTGGTGGTTGTTAGGTGGTGTTGTTAGGCTGGTGTTGTTAGTCTGGTGTTGTTAATCTGGTGTTGTTAGTCTGGTGTTGTTAGTCTGGTGTTGTTGGTCTGGTGTTGTTAGGCTGGTGTTGTTAGGTTGGTGTTGTTAGTTGGTGTTGTTAGTCTGGTGTTTTTTAGGCTGGTGTTTTAGTCTGGTGTTGTTAGTCTGGTGTTGATAGTCTGGTGTTGTTAGGCTGGTGTTGTTAGTCTGGTGTTGTTAGGTGGTGTTGTTAGTCGGGTGTTGTTAGGTGGTTTGTTGGGGGTGTTGTTAGTCTGGTGTTGTTAGTCTGGTGTTGTTAGTCTGGTGTTGTTAGTTGGTGTTGTAGGCTGGTGTTTTTTGTCGGTTTGTTAGTCTGGTGTTGTTAGTCTGGTGTTGTTAGGCTGGTGTTGTTAGTCTGGTGTTGTTAGGCTGTGTTTGTTAGTCTGGTTTGTTTAGTTCTGGTGTTGTTAGGCTGGTTTTTGTTAGGCGGTGTTGTTAGTCTGGTGTTGTTAGGTGGTGTTGTTAGTCTGGTGTTGTTAGTCTGGTGTTGTTAGTCTGGTGTTGTTAGTCTGGTGTGTTAGTTGGTGTTGTTAGTGTTTTGTAGGCTGGTGTTGTTAGTCTGGTGTTGTTGGGGCTGGTGTTGTTATTTGGGTGTGTTAGGCTGGTGTTGTTTAGTCTGGTTTTGTTAGTCTGGTGTTGTTGTCGGGTGTTGTTAATCTGGTGTTGTTGGGTTGGTGTTGTTAGGCTGGTGTTGTTTAGTTTCTGGTGTTGTTAGGCTGGTGTTGTTAGACTGGTGTTGTTAGTCTGGTGTTGTTGTTGGTGTTGTTAGTCTGGGTTGTTAGTCTGGTGTTGTTAGTCTGTGTTGTTAGGCTGGTGTTGTTAGGTGGTGTTGTTAGTCTGGTGTTGTTAGTCTGGTGTTGTTAGTCTGGTTTAGGTCGTGTTGTTAGGCTGGTGTTGTTGTTGGTGTTATTAGGCTGGTGTTGTTAGGCTCGTGTTGTTAGTCTGTGTTGTTAATATGGTGTTGTTTAGTCTGGTGTTGTTAGGCTGGGTGTTGTTAGGCTGGTGTTGTTAGGCGGTGTTGTTGGGGTGTTGTTAGTCTGGTGTTGTTAGTCTGGTGTTGTTAGTTTTGGTGTTGTTAGGCTGGTGTTTGTTGGTGTTCTTTGTTGGTGTTGTTAGTCTGGTGTTGTTGGGCTGGTGTTGTTAGTTGGTGTTGTTAGGTGGGTTGTTAGTCTTGTTGTTAGTCTGGTGTTGTTAGTCTGGTGGTTGTTAGTTGGTGTTGTTAGTCTGGTTTGTTAGGCTCGTTTTGTTAGGCTGTGTTGTTAGTCTGGTTGTTTAGGCTGGTGTTGTTGCTCGTGTTGTTAGTCTGGTGTTTTTAAATTGGTGTTGTTAGTTGGTGTTGTTAGGCTGTGTTGTAGGTGGGTTTGGGTTTGTTGGCTGGTGTTTTAGGTGTTTTTTTTAGTTGTGTTTTGGGTTGTTTTGTTAGTCTGGTTTTTTCTTTTGTTTAGCTGGTGTTGTTAGCTGGTTGTTGTTAGTTGTGTTGAGCTGTTTTTTAGTTGGTGTTTTTTAGTCTGGGTTTGTTAGTCTGGTGTTGTTAGTCTGGTGTTGTTTTTCTGTGTTGTTATTCTGGAGTTGTTAGTTTTGGTGTTGTTTAGTCTGGTGTTGTTAGTTTGGTGTTGTTGGCTGGTGGTTGTTTGTCTAGTGTTGTTAGTCGGGTTTGTTGTTAGTTGGTGTTGTTAGTCTGGGTTGTTAGGCTGGTGTTGTTAGTCTGGTGTTGTTAGTCTGGTGTTGTTAGGCTGGTGTTGTTGGGTCTGGTGTTGTTAGTCTGGTGTTTTTTAATCTGGTGTTGCTAGTCTGGTGTTGTTAGTTGGGGGTTGTTAGTCTGGTGTTGTTAGTCTGGTGTTGTTAGGTGTTGTTGTTAGGCTGGTGTTCTTAGGCTGGTGTTTTAGGCTGGTGTTGTTAGTCTGGTGGTTTTAGGTGGTGTTGTTAGTTGGTGTTGTTAGGCTGGTGTTGTTAGTCTGGTGTTGTTAGGTGGTGTTGTTAGTCTGGTGTTGTAGTCTGGTGTTGTTAGTTGGTTGTTGTTAATCTGGTGTTGTTAGTCTGGTGTTGTTAGGCTGGTGTTTTAGTTGGGGGTTGTTAGGCTGGTGTTGTTAGAGGGTGTTGTTGGTCTGGTGTTGTTAGTCTGGTGTTGTTAGTTCTGGTGTTGTTAGTTGGTGTTGTTGTCTGGTGTTGTTAGGCTGGTGTTGTTAGGTGGTGTTGTTAGTCTGGTGTTGTTAGTTGGTTTTGTTAGTCTGGTGTTGTTAGGCTCGTGTTGTTAGGTGGTGTTGTTAGTCTGGTGTTATTAGGCTGGTGTTGTTAGGCTCGTGTTGTTAGTCTGGTGTTGTTAATCTGGTGTTGTTAGTCTGGTGTTGTTAGGCTAGTGTTGTTAGGCTGGTGTTGTTAGGCTGGTGTTGTTAGGCTGGTGTTGTTAGTCTGGTGTTGTTAGTCTGGTGTTGTTAGTCTGGTGTTGTTAGGCTGGGGGTTGTTAGTTGGTGTTCTTTGTCTGGTGTTGTTAGTCTGGTGTTGTTAGGCTGGTGTTGTTAGTTGGTTGTTGTTAGGCTGGTGTTGTTAGTTGGTGTTGTTATTTCTGGTGTTGTTAGTTGGTGTTGTTAGTCTGGTGTTGTTAGTCTGGTGTTGTTAGTCTGGTGTTGTTAGGCTGGTGTTGTTAGGCTGGTGTTGTTAGTCTGGTGTTATTAGGCTGGTGTTTTTAGGCTCGTGTTGTTTAGTCTGGTGTTGTTAATCTGGTGTTGTTAGTCTGGTGTTGTTAGGCTTGTGTTGTTAGGCTGGTGTTGTTAGGCTGGTGTTGTTGGCTGGTGTTGTTATTTGGGTTTGTTGTTAGTCTGGTGTTGTTAGTTTGGTGTTGTTAGGCTGGTGTTGTTAGTCTGGTGTTCTTTGTCTGGTGTTGTTAGTCTGGTGTTGTTGGCTGGTGTTGTTAGTCTGGTGTTGTTAGGCTGGTGTTGTTAGTCTGGTGTTGTTAGTCTGGTTTTTTTTGTCTGGTGTTGTTAGTCTGGTGTTGTTAGTCTGGTGTTGTTATTCTGGAGTTGTAGTTGGTGTTGTTAGTCTGGTGTTGTAGTCTGGTGTTGTTAGGCTGGTGTTGTTAGTCTAGTGTTGTTAGTCGGGTGTTTTTTAGTCTGGTGTTGTTAGTCTGGTTGTTGTTAGTTGGTGTTGTTAGGCTGGTGTTGTTAGTTGGTGTTGTTAGTCTGGTGTTGTTAGGTGGTTTGTTAGTATGGTGTTGTTAGTCTGGTGTTGTTAATCTGGTGTTGCTAGTCTGGTGTTGTTAGTCTGGTGTTGTTAGTTGGTGTTGTTAGTCTGGTGTTGTTAGGCTGATGTTGTTAGGCTGGTGTTCTTAGGCTGGTGTTCTTAGGCTGGTGTTGTTAGTCTGGTGTTGTTAGGCTGGTGTTGTTAAGCTGGTGTTGTTAGTCGGGTTTTTGTTGTTAGGTGGTGTTGTTAGTCTGGTGTTGTTAGGCTGGTGTTGTTAGTCTGGTGTTGTTAGGTGGTGTTTTTTGGCTGGTGTTCTTAGGCTGGTGTTCTTAGGGCTGGTGTTGTTAGTCTAGTGTTGTTAGGCTGGTGTTGTTAGTCTGGTGTTGTTAGTCTAGTGTTCTTAGTCTGGTGTTGTTAGTCTGGTGTTGTTGGCTGGTGTTTTTTAGTTGGTGTTGTTAGTCTGATGTTGTTAGGGTGGTGTTTTTTAGTTGATTTTGTTAGGCTGGTGTTCTTAGGCTGGTGTTCTTAGGCAGGTGTTGTTAGTCTAGTGTTGTTAGGCTGGTGTTGTTAGTCTGGTGTTGTTAGTCTAGTTTTCTTAGTCTAGTGTTGTTAGTCTGGTGTTGTTAGGCTGGTGTTGTTAGTCTGGAGTTGTTAGTTTGAGTTGTTAGGTTTGGTGTTGTTAGTCTGGTGTTGTTAGTCTGGTGTTGTTAGTCTGGTGTTGTTAGTCTGTTGTTGTTAGGCTGGCGTTGTTAGTCTGGTGTTGTTAGTTGGTGTTTTTTAGTTGGTGTTGTTAGTCTGGTGTTGTTAGTCTGGTGTTGTTAGTCTGGTGTTGTTATTCTGGTGTTGTTAGGTTGGTGTTTTTTAGTCTGGTGTTGTTAGTCTGGTGTTGTTAGTCTGGTGTTGTTAGGCTGGTGTTTTTAAGTCTGGTGTTGTTTGTCTGGTGTTGTTGGTCTGATGTTTTTAAAGGGTGGTGTTGTTAGTCTGGTGTTGTTAGTCTGGTGTTCTTAGTCTGGTGTTGTTAGTCTGGTGATGTTAGTCTGGTGTTGTTAGTCTGGTGTTGCTAGTCTGGTGTTGTTAGGCTGGTGTTGTTAACCTGGTGTTTTTTAGTTTTGGCGTTGTTAGGCTGGTGTTGTTAGTTGGTGCTGTTAGTCTGGTGTTGTTAGTCTGGTGTTGTTATTTGGTTGTTGTTAGTCTGGTGTTGTTAGGCTGGTGTTGTTAGTCTGGTGTTTTTTGTCTGGTGCTGTTAGTCTGGTGTTGTTGTCTGGTTGTTGTTAAGCTGGTGTTTTTTGTCTGGTTTTGTTAGTCTGGTGTTGTTAGTCTGGTGTTGTTAGTCTGGTGTTGTTAGTCGATGTTGTTAGGCTGGTGTTGTTAGTTGATGTTGTTAGGCTGGTGTTCTTAGGTGGTTTCTTAGGCAGGTGTTGTTAGTTTCTAGTGTTGTTAGGCTGGTGTTGTTAGTTGGTGTTGTTAGTCTAGTTTTCTTTAGTCTGTGTTGTTGTTGGTTTTGTTAGGCTGGTGTTGTTAGTCTGGTGTTGTTAGTTTGATGTTGTTAGGCTGGTTTTTGTTGTCTGGTGTTGTTAGTCTGGTGTTGTTAGTCTGGTGTTGTTAGGCTGGTGTTGTTAGTCTGGTGTTGTTAGGCTGGTGTTGTTAGTCTGGTGTTGTTAGGCTGGTGCCAGTAAATTGAATTTTTAATTTGGGCAAAAATCTAATTACAGGATCAATTAGAGCCCCGTGTTTATTAGGTTCCTTCACAGGGACCCGTCACCTCTCACAGGGACCCGTCACCTCTCACAGGAACCCGTCACCTCTCACAGGGACCTGTCACCTCTCGCAGGGACCCGTCACCTCTCACAGGATCCCGTCACCTCTCACAAGGACCCGTCACCTCTCACAGGGACCCGTCACCTCTCACAGGGACCCGTCACCTCTCACAGGAACCCGTCACCTCTCACAGGGACCCGTCACCTCTCACAGGGACCCGTCACCTCTCACAGGGACCCGTCACCTCTCACAGGAACCCGTCACCTCTCCAGGGGACCGTCCCCTCTCACAGGGACCCGTCACCTCTCACAGGGACCCGTCACCTCTCACAGGGACCCGTCACCTCTCACAGGGACCCGTCACTTCCAACAGGGACCCGTCACTTCTCACAGGACCGTCACCTCTCCCCGGGGATCCGTCATCTCTCACAGGGACCCATCACCTCTCACAGGGACGCGTCACTTCTCACAGGGACCCGTCACCTCTCACAGGAACCCCTCACCTCTCACAGGGACCCGTCACCTCTCACAGGGACCCATCACCTCTCACAGGGACCCGTCACTTCTCACAGGGACCCGTCATCTCTCACAGGGACCCGTCACCTCTCACAAGGGCCCATCACCTCTCACAGGGACCCGTCACTTCTCACAGGGACACGTCACCTGACAGGGACCCGTCGCCTCTCACAGGGACCCATCACCTCTCACAGGGACCCGTCACTTCTCACAGGGACCAGTCACCTCTCACAGGGACCCGTCACCTCTCACAGGGATTCGTCACGTCTCACAGGGACCCGTCACCTCTCACAGGGACCTGTCACCTCTCACAGGGACGCATCACCTCTCACAGGGACCCGTCACCTCTCACAGGGACCCGTCACTTCTCACAGGGACCCGTCACCTCTCACAGGGACCCGTCACCTCTCACAGGGACCCGTCACCTCTCACAGGGACCCGTCACCTCTCACAGGGACCCGTCACCTCTCACAGGGATCCGTCACCTCTCACAGGGATCCATCACCTCTCACAGGGACCCGTCACTTCTCACAGGGACCCGTCACCTCTCACAGGGACCCGTCACTTCTCACAGGGACACGTCACCTCTCACAGGGATCCATCACCTCTCACAGGGACCCGTTACTTCTCACAGGGACCCGTCAACCCTCACGGGGACCCCACACAGGGGACCCTCAATACAGATCATTATCAGTGGACCATGAAGCAGTTCACAAACTCTTCCTGGCGAATATATTGATAAAGCTGGGACACAGCCACCTCTCTCTCTCTCTCTCTCTCTCTCTCTCTCTCTCTCTCTCTCTCTCTCTCTCTCTCTCTCTCTCTCTCTCTCTCTCTCTCTCTCTCTCTCTCTCTCTCTGTGGTGTCCGAATATAGAAGTTGTTTTAGGTAAATTAGGGTTTAATACAATTTAATCTGAGCAGAGTTTGTTTATGACACGTATTGAACATGAACCTTGTGTTCATGACAGGTATAGAACATGAACCTGGTGTTCAAGACAAGTAAAGAACACGAACCAATTATTAAAGACTCGTTCAGAACACGAACCAATAATTCAAAAATCGTACAGAACACGAGCCAGGTGTTCAAAAGACGTGAATAACATAGTTGAGGTGTTCAGTACAGGTGTGGTGGCGGGAGAGCTGTGTGAGAGGTTATATATAGTTGTTGTGATGTGGCAGCTGCCCTCTGATGTCTTCCCTATCTTGATTAATATTCTCTCTCTCTCTCTCTCTCTTCTTCTCTCTCCCCTCTCTCTCTTTCTCTCTTTTCTCTCTCTCCCCTCTCTTTTCTTTTCTCTCTTTTCCCCCCTTTCTTGTCTTTTCCTTTTTCTCTTTGAAAACAAAATTGAAAATGGTTTTCTTGAAGGAGAAAACCTGAAGGGTGTTTTTGGGGGGTTCAACGCCCCCGCCCCCCGGTTTCCAAAAACCAAACCTCTGGGGGACAGGGGTTTGATCGCCCAGGTTTTTACGGGTGGCCCCCAAAAAAAAACCCTGTCCCGAACCAAAATTTGGGGCCTGTAGGTACTGTTTTTCAAGTGCCTGCCCCAGGCCTTCTTAAAAGACACCGGGGTCTTGAAGACAGCCAGGGGCCCTTGAAGGGCCAGGGGTCTTAAAAAACAGCCGGGGGGCTTTTGGAAATATCCCCTTATATATCCCGGGAGGCTGTTGAACATTTTGGGCCCCTGACACTTACGGGTTTTGGCCTTAGCGTACTCGGTGGTGCCTCTGCTTTTCACTGGGGGGATGTTGCACCCCCCAAAGAGTCTTGCTTTCGTAACGGGGTGATTGTCGTGTGGAGTTTTGGGGACTAGTCCCCCTGGGATTTTCCAAGTGAAAATTTTTAAATGTACCTTTCCCCCTGCTTTCCAAAGGGATTACGGGTAAAAGGACTTCCCCCCTTTGCAAAATTTTGGGGTGTTTTGGGTTTTACTTGCAGTGAAAGTTCTTGTTATTCTCCGGGTCTGGAGTTTCGCCTTCCCCTTTGGGGAAAGCGCCCTTTAAAGTATCCCAGAAATTTCCCAACCCTGGGAGAAAAAAAACCCGATTTGAAGAAAATTTCGTCACTGGTTGGGCCCATCCCTATTTTTGAAGGTTTTTCTTTATCCTTCATCTTTTTCCTAGTAGATGTGATAAAAAAACATTGTTTGGGGGGGGGGGGGGGTTTTAAAATTTAGATACTTGACATGATCACTCCCGGGTCCTTTACCTTATTTTGTCGTTCTATTGTTAGTTGGAATTTTTTTTATACCCCGGACCCTTTTTTTATTTCCTCGAGTAATTGAAATTTTCTTCATCGAATTTCCCATATTGCTTTCTCAACCCCCATTAAAGGGAAAATTTTAATTCTCCCTCGAGATTTGCATGTCCTCAATGGGGACACGGTTTTGAAAACTGGTTCATCAAAAAAGGGGACACGGGGGGCTGTGGCTTACATCTTGTCATGTCAGATATGAGGAAAAGGATGGAAGGAGTACTGTCCCTTTGTGAAACGAGCTTTTCACTTGGGCCCGCCTCTGTTTTTAAATCTTTTTTCTATTACCTATGTGTTCATTTTTTAGGAATTTTAAAAATTTTATCTACCCACTTTTCCTTTTAAACCCTTTAAAATAGTCGTTTGGTGCCCTTTTAAACACCTTGGTCCATTTTCCCGAAAAGCCCTGTGTAAAAAAATCTTGAAATTTTGTTTGTCCCCAGAGAAACCCAAAGCCCCCCCAATTCATAGTGACCCCAGTATTGGGAAAAGCCGGGAAAAGGATTGTCAAAAACCCAAGGGTGCCCTGGGTTGTGAAACTAATGGATATCAGGGGGGTTTGGTGATTTTGTTTTCTTAAAACCCCCTTTCCCAAAAAATTTTTTTGATGTGGAAACGTTAGTGCTATGGGTTTTAAGTTTTTTGCAATTTTTTTAAACTCCCAACCCTTGTGGAGTGGACTATATCAAATTTTTTTATTGCCCTTTTGGGGAAATGCCAAAATTTAAACCACGTTTTTCTCTCCATAGAAATATTTAAAGGTTCCTAAAAGAGGTTTTTTCTTTTCTTTTTTTAAAAATAACACGGATTTCCACGAGTCTGGGCCTGGGGGGGGTGTAGGGACATTTCATTTGTTGTTTTTTTCAAAGGTTTTATATTTTTTGGATTATATCCAAAAATTCTTAAAATTAAACCCAAAATTTTTTAAGTCTGGGACAAAAAAAAACTCTTTAGCTTGTCGCCCTTTAGTCGTTTAAGGGGCTCAAAAAAACACCGGCTTTAAGGGGCTTCAGTATTTCACTCATTTTCTTTACTTTTCATTTTTTTTTGGCCCAAAAACCCCTTTAAAGCGGGGGAGTCCAATACGGTTTGTTTTTTTCCCCTAGATTTAGCACAAGAAAAAAAATTTTTTTGGGGTTTTTTAAAACCCAATTTTTATTTAGGGCTTAAATTTCCCTTCCCCTGTGTTTCTTGTCCCCTGAAAGTTTCCCTTTAAATTGTTTTCGATATCTTTTTCTCTAACATGCCCCTTTTTGGGTATCCCCAGGTATATGGTCCCCCCCAAACCGCTGTGTGATTTTTCACCTTCGCCTGAAAGGGATAAGCGTGGACAAAACGTTTCACCACGAGTGGCGAAAGGTTCCTCAAATTTAAATGCCCCAAAAAGTACATAATTTGTTTTTTCCCACTAAAAATAAAAAGGGTTTCTGCCCAAAAAAGGGAATTATGTCCTCCTTTGAGTCAGTTTTCTCCTTCTCTCCTCTACTTATTTCCTCTGTAATTTTCCCCATATTTCTCTTAAAACCATGTGGGTTTATTGATCCGTCCGTATTTTTTCCGTGAGTCATCTGGAGTCAGTTTGAGTCAGTCGGGGGTCGATCCTTCACTGACCCCCCACCCACATGTGTGTTTTACTCACCTAGTTGCGGTTCCAGGGGTGATTCACATTCCCGGCCCCCCCTCTTTTACTTTTTCCCCTTTTGATCCCTCTCCCCCCTGCTCCATGAGCTTTAAACGGGCCCCTTTCCCCAAAAATATGTATGGGTCCTCCCTACTGCAAACACTCTCCCAAAATGGTTTTCCCCTTCCGGGCAACCCATGACTGAAGAAGAGGGGTTTTTGTGTGTGTGTGTGGGGTGTGGTGGTGTTTGGTTTTTTACTCACCAATTGGGGGTTGCAAAGGGGCGAGAAACAGCTCCCGGCCCCGCCTCTTCACTGATTGTAAAAAGGTCCTTCTCTTCTTGCCCTTTCCCGAGCTTTTTCATACCTCTTCTTAAAATTTTTTTTTGGGTCCCGCCTCCAAAACTTCCTTGCTAGGCTATTTTCCCCTTCCCGACAATCTAAAAGCCCGAAGAAAAACTTCCTAAAAGTCCCTTTTGACTCGTCTGGTCTTTAAACTTCCCCTTTTTGACCCCTTGTTTCCCGTGTCCCCCCCTCCCGGAACTTTCCCTTTTCTGCCCAACCCTTTTCTATTCCCGCATTTTCTTGTATGTCCCCTTTTTCATGGGAACCCCTGACCCCTTTTGTTCCTTTAGTGTCCCTCAGTCCGATTTCCCTCAACCTTTTTCCTTGGGGGGGGGGGGGGGGGGGGGGGGGGGGGCCCCCACTTCCCGGGGACTAGCCCCTTGTTTTCAAACCTTTTTCCCAACTTCTTGACGTGCTTGAAAAGGGGTGGGTTCCAGGGCTGGGGCGCATACCCAGTATGGGCCAAAAATACACAGTGTACAGTGCTTGAAAAAGTTTCCCTTATTTAAAGGTTTTCCCGGAAAAGTATTTTCAGGGTTTGCCCCCCGCCCGTAAACGTGCAGCGGGTTGTTTGGGGTTTATGTGTGCCTCCGGTTTAGTGCTGGTGTTAAGGGCACCCCCAAAGGCTTTCTCCCTGGTTAGGTCTGAATCTTTTTTCCCAAACCCCGCCTATGCTCTTTTCTGCCCCGGGGGTGTTGTTGTGTGTGGTTTCGTGTGTGTTTGTGTGTGTTGTGTGTGTGTGTGGTGGGTGTGGTGTTTTTTGTGTGTTTTGGTGGTGTGTGTTTTGGGTGTGTGTGTGTGTGTGTGTGTGGTGTGTGTGTGTGTGTGTTTGTGGTTGGGGGGTGTGGGTTTTTTGTTTGTTTTTGTGTGTTTGTTTTGTGGTGTGTGTGTGTTTGTGTGGTTTTGTGTGTGTGGTGTGTGTGTGGTGTGTTGGTGGGGTGTTTTTGTTGTTGTTGTGTGGGTGTGTGTTGTGTGTTTTGTGTGGGTTTTTGTGTTGTGTGTGTGTGTTGTGTGTGTGGGGTGTGTGTGTGTGTGTGTGTGTGTGTGTGTGGTTTTGGTGTGGGACCCCCCTATTTTTTGGTTGCAGGGTTTGAAATCCCTAGCTCCTGGCCCCCCCCTTTTTATGTTGCTAATAGGTCCTCTCTCTCCCCGCTCCATGACTTTATCTTTCCTCGCCTTTTAAAATATGTATGGTTCCCGCCCCCACACTTCCCCTTTTGGGGAAATTTCCCCGGCCCGAAAGAAAGATATTTCTTCCTTTAAAAATCCCTTTGATTCATCTGGGGGTTTCAAATTCCCAAAGTGTCCTTCTTTTGTGTTTTTGTGTCCCCTCCCTCATCCCTTTTTTTTTGTCCCAAACCCTGTCTAAATTCCAACCCCATTATTTTTATTGTCCTTAATTTATGTTTTTCCCCTTTTAAACCCCCCAAAAGGGCCTCCAAATGTTTTAAGGGCCGGAAAATTTTCCCCCCAACCCCCCCTGGAAAAACCCCCCGTTACCCCCCTTTTCTGTCTTGTTTTTACAAATTGACTTTCCCCCAACTTGAACGTGCTTTGCTGGTTGGAAATTCCAAACCCCGGGGTGTTTTCCCCCCCAAATATGGGCCCCACGAAATTTTTGGGGAAAACAGACAACCTTCCCCCCTTTCTTTTAGGGTATCCAAACCCTAAAAGTATTTTTTGGGCCAAAAGGCGGCCCCCTATTGTGGACAGGGTTTTGATTAATTGGGGGTTTAAAAAGATTTTTTTCTTTTATAATCACCCCCAAGGAATTTTTTCCTTAGTGAGGTTTTTGCCCCCGGGCGGCCATCCCAAAATATAAGGGGGTCTGCGTCCTTTTGGGGCCCCCCCCCCGGGGGGGGGTTTGTTTCTCCCTTTTTAACCAAATATTTTGTGGGCAAGATGAGTCTTTCCCCGGGGCCCAGATTCACCGTTTCGCTTGGGTTTCTTCCCCCCTCAAGACTTTTTAAACCTCGGGGCTTTAAAACTTTTTTATGGTTTCCCAGGGTCCAACCCTTTTTTGCTTCCCGGCCTGCCCTCTTGTCCCCGAAACATATTTCCTTTCCCCCGACTCATTTGGCTTGGGTTAATGTCCCTTTTGTTTCTGTGGCCCCTCCCGCTCCTTTCCCCCTTTGGTCCACCCTTTTCAATTCCCGGGAATTAATTTTTATCTTCTCCCCCGCCCTCCCTTTTCCATGTCTTCGGGGGTTCCCCTTAATCTTTTCCTAGGGCTTTTCCCCTTGCCTGGAAAATTAATTTTCGAAATTTTTTTTCCCCCTTTTTTCTTGACCGTGCTTTATTCCCAAGTGGCCCGGGTTCCCAAAAATCTGCTTTCCCGTTTTTCCCGGAATTTTAAGGGGGTTTTCAGTTCCCCCAACCTTTCCTTCGGGTTTAAGTGTTTTCAGGGTTTCCCAACCCCATTCTTTTAAGGCCCTTATCTGGAAAAAATTTTGAAAATTTTGGAACCATTTTTTTTTGGGGTTTATTTAACCCCAAGGGTCTTTCTCCTTTTGGGTGGAAAGGTTCAGGGCTTGGCCACCTTTGGTTTTACTCTGTTTGGTTTAGGGCCCTTTAACTTTCATTTATTTTCTTTGGGCAGGGTTTTTAAACCCCCGAACCTTTTCCCTTTAAGGTTTCCCCGTCTTTTTCCAGGCCCCATTTGGGTCCTTTCCCTTTTCCTTCTTTTTTGGAGGTTTTAAACCTTTTCTTCCCTTTATTTTTAATTTTCCTCATCTGAAACCCAAACAAAATTCTAAACAACCCTTTTCCCTTCCCTTGTCGTTCACATATACCAAAAATTCACGGGGCCCGGGCCCACCCCCCGTGGGAACCCCCCTCGTCACAGGTGCCCACTGTGATACATCATTAAAGTACCAAAGAAATCGTTTTTGCCTCCCTGTCAGGTATTTTTCTGATCCATTTCAGTGCCCTTTCCCGTTTTGCGCCTGATTTCTCTAAACCTTTTTGCACTAATCTTTGGAGGAAAAAATGTCCCAAAAAACCTTCTTGCCCGTCCAAGAAATGCAATCAAACCCCACCCCCCTCTCCGTGTTTCTTCTTTATTTTATCATAAAACTCCAGAAAGTTTGTGACAAGGATTTGCCTTCCCTGAATCCGGTGGTTTTGGGATTTATACCTTGGGTTTCCGTTCCAGGTGCCCCAAACCCCTCCCCTGATAATCTTCCCATAAACCCTTTTCATACTATACACGCAAGACACAGGTCTAATATTTAGTGCCTCTTTTCTGTCTCCTTTTTTAAAAATGGAAACTACATTTGCCGTCTTCCATACCTCAGGTAGTTGCCCAGTTTCCAGGGACGTGTTGAAGATTGTGGTAAGTGGCACGCACAACATATCTGCTCCCTCTCTAAGGACCCACGGGGAGATATTGTCCGGTCCCATTGCCTTTGAGGTATCGATGTCCCTTAGCATTTTCTTCACCTCCTCCTCATCTGTATGTATGTCGTCCAACACTTGTTGGTGTATCCCTTGCTGGTGTTCCCCATCTGGTCTGTCCCCCCAGAGTCCTTCCTGTCTCAACTGTAAATACTTCCTTAAATCTCGTGTTGAGCTCCTCACATACCTCTTGATCGTTTCTTGTGAGTTCTCCACCTTCTTTCTTCAGTCTTATCACCTGTCCTTGACTGTTATTTTTCCCTCCTAATGTGGCTATACAGCAGTTTCGGTCAGATTTGACTTTCGATGCTATGTCGTTTTCATACTGTCGCTGGCCTCCTCCTTATCTGTGCATACTCGTTTCTGGCTCTTCTACTAATCTCCTTGTTTTCCTGGGTCCTATGCCTCCAGTACCTTTTCCATTCTCTGTTGCACTTAGTTTTTGCCTCCCTACACCTTCGGGTAAACCAAGGACTCGTTTTGGTCTTCCTATTATTTCTGTTTCCCTTGGGAACAAACCTTTCCTCTGCCTCCTTGCACTTTGTTGCCACATATTCCATCATCTCGTTTACTGATTTTCCTACCATTTCTCTGTCCCACTGAACCTCCTGCGTGTGTGTTTTATCCTGCCTCAGCCCATACATAGACTATTTAAGGTGAAGTACCACCCACACTGGACGACTAGCACCTATCTACTGTTAGGTGAAGAAGGTTAAGGAGCCATGCCCAACGCCTCCTCCTCCCTCCCCAGGATTCAAGCCGGGCTCACTGGCTGTGAGCCCAAAGCTCTCTATTGTACAGATAGGTAGACATACAGCCTACTACATCTAACTTGTTCTCTTCAGTCTGTAGGCCTATAGTTTATCATGTCTACATCGAACACCCTAAGTGCATTTGAATATAGGCCTTTTATTATTATTATTATTATTATTATTATTATTATTATTATTATTATTATTAATTATTATTATTATTAATTATTATTATAATTATTATTACTATAATTATTATTATTAGTATTAGTAGTAGTAGTAGTAGCAGTAGTAGCAGTAGTAGTAGTAGTAGTAGTAGTAGTAGTAGTAGTAGTAGTAGTAGTAGTAGTAGTAGTAGTAGTAGTAGTAGTAGTAGTAGTAGTAGTAGTTGTAGTAGTAGTAGTGGTGGTGGTGGTGGTATTAGTATACCTGGAGTATACCTGGAGAGGGTTTCGGGGGTTATCGCCCCCGCGGCTCGGTCTGAGACCAGGCCTAGTGGTGGATTATTATTATTATTATTATGTTCATGGGAAAGCGCTAAACCCGTAGTAACACAGCGCCTAGGGAACAGGAGGAAATCAAGTTCAATCCTAGGAGTGAATCATATTCCTGGGATCAAGAGCCCTTGACCGGCATCAAAGTTGGCCACGCTGATTGGCTGGGAATTCGACATTAACGCGAAAATTCTGGGCTTAAAAAAACGGGAAAGAGTATAGTGGCCTGTTAAATACTAAATAAATTTTAATTTCCTGCCTCGTGTGTATAAACACGAGGACTGATAAGAGTTAATTAAAATAGATAATCCAGTATAATCAAAAAATATTGTTGTGGTAAGTGAGTTGAGGCACGGGCTAGGCTGCCTTGTTTGTTTTCTTTCTATGTACTGTACTTTAGCCCAAGTTTATTTAGGTACAGGTGCACATAAGTACAATTATCATATATAGTGACTCACGAAATCGTAATGACACGATTGCAAACAAACCATACCACGGGCGGGATTTGAACCCGCGGTCAGAGAGTCTCAAAACTCCAGACCGTCGCGTTAGCCACTGGACCAGCTAGCCAGTGGCTAACGTGACGGTCTGGAGTTTTGAGACTCTCTGACCGCGGGTTCAAATCCCGCCCGTGGTATGGATCATATATAGTGACACGTGTAAAAAAAAAAGTCAGACAAAGTGACTTATTTCCATTGAGGTCCTTGACTTATTTCCATTGGGGTCCTTGACTTATTTCCATTGGGGTCCTTGACTTATTTCCATTGGGGTCCTTGACTTATTTCCATTGGGGTCTCGCAGTGTGTATACACTGAGAGATTACTTTAATCCCCCTTTTTTAAAGGATTAAAATACTCTTGACTGGTTGTGAACACGTTCCGTACAACCTTAATGGCCCACGTGCAGTCGACAGACTTTAAAACCCTTTTTAACCATCTGTCTTTCCATTAGCACAGGCGGAGGATCGAGCCTCCAGCATTCCCTGCATGACCCATACGGATTTTGCGCTTCACATGACGCATATAAAAAAAAATGCGGGGACATTCTGCAAGCCGCATCTCTCAGCTGACTTTGCGATCAATGAGCTCCCACAATGCACCGCGGCGCCTCCACCCTAACTCTCACGGACCTGACAGCATCTCTCTTTTCCCATATATATCCTAAAACTCCACCATTGTATTTATAATATAATCAGTAATGTTTATGAAGCATCGAATTTCGTATAAACGATAATAAACCCATTAGTTACATGCGTATATATATAATTATATTACTTTTTAAAACTGCTATATCAATATCATTGAATTAAGAGAGTAGGACTGGCATTAGTACACTAGTAGTGAATTCCGCAATACCACACACATAATTATAATTAATGAATAACATGGTTTGATACAGAGCATCAGTATTTCTGTAAAATTTTGGTAAAAGTGAGATAATTCCTAGTCGAGACCCTCACACAGTGACACTCGCAGCAGTGGCCGGCCAGGCGCACACTCCTCCTTCATCTTCTTCCCTTATTTACACTATCCCAGTGGACTTACCCTTGTCAGGAGACACCACACCCGACACTGTAGTCTTTCGTGATGCTTCATGTCAATGTGCAACAGCAAATAATCCGGTGAAGCGTAAGAAGAACGTGAAATAAGAACGAGCTTTAGAGTCGGGGAGCTGTAACAGCTGCTACCACAATCTGGTAAGTGGGCTCACTCCTTCTGCTCAGAGTTTTCTCATATTTGGGATATTTAATCATGCTGACCAAGAAGAAAATCTATGGCAGTGGCTTCAACAGTGTAAACAATGTCCATGGAAACAGCAGACAACGTTACACTATTGATTTTTCAGGTATCTAAAGCTTCTTTGATCAATAATCTGGACATCTTCCATGCTTGCGTCTGGAGGGGCCGGGTTTTCTTAGGATATATACCATACATTAACAAGTATATCTAATATATATTGGACTAAATTGCCAAGTTCCATCATTAAAATGAATACTTTCCATGTATAGGTTTAAGGCTGAGCTGCACATACAAGAGAATGGATAGGAAAAAACCTTGTCAGAGACTGGCCAGTAAGCCTATAGCTGTGCTTATCTTACAAGATTAAATAAGTTATGTAGTAGGCCTACTGACTCATGCTAAGCAGGTCCTACTCACTTACACTTTCCCAGTTCTAGTATTTGCCTAACCTATCTTTTAAAGCTGCCCTAAGTGTTCGCTTCAATAACCTGCTGGGAGAGAACTGGATTAAAACACCGACTATATGGACACAGCCATGTTGTGTAAGAGAGCCTTTATTGACAACGTTTCGCCCCCACACAGTAGACTTTTTCAAGTCACAGAGAGAGGGAACGAGTGTAGGGTAAAAAAAAAAAGACAAAAATACAAACACTAGGATATTTTAACGGAATCGCTAAGGTCCTGGTACCTTAAGTCACATTTGGAGTGATCAAGGTCCCAGGACCGAAACGTTTTCAGTAAAATGCCCTGATGTTTGCATTTTGTCTTTACCAACAGCCTGTCAGTGTCACATAATATTTTTACTAACAACCTGTCGTTGTCACATAATATTTTTACCAACAACCTGTCGTTGTCACAATATTTTTACAAACGTAGGTAAAGTTTTTTTAACCAGTCTTTATAGTAAGGTTTTTATGCATAACAATTTATCTGAAGCTAATTTATGCCCTTTATAGATACAAGAATTATGCTGCAAAATATTTCCTGCTCATACTTCTTGATATAAGTAATATCTGGAGGGGGTTTCAGGGGTCAACGCCCCCGCGGTCGGTCCATGACCAAACCTCACGATGGATCAGGGCCTGATCAACCAGGCTGTTACTACAAGGAGTCTTATGGCTAGTGTGAGTTAAAGGTAACAGGAGAGTGTTTACCTGCAGCAACCAATGCACTGTTGATTTTGTTAGCTTATTCCTCTGAAATATGACCTGACGAGGTCTTCGTCAGCAGATGAGGTTATTTAGGTACAAATACACATAAGTACAATTATCATACATAGTGTATGCCTAATAAACTTACTAATATGGGCCAACAGGTCTGCTCCAGAGTTCCTTTTTTATGTTCTTATAGCCCAGAAAAATCAGATAAAGTCGCTTCTCAAACATATCCCATTATTCCCGTATAAAGATTCTGTGAGGAACCACAGGAAAGGGATTATGCATTATGAAAATTGTGTTCCAGGTATCTATAATAGGCCATTTGGACTGATTACCTCCAGTAGCCCTTCTGGAAATCACCTGAGAGAGAGAGAGAGAGAGAGAGAGAGAGAGAGAGAGAGAGAGAGGTGCCAGCAGGGAAGTGTGTCCACACGGTAGTATGGTGTGCCCGATATCGTGCTAGAAAAGAGTCAGATTATCAGTGTTAAAGACTCGTGAGCAGTAACTTGTTTGACTTTCTTAGTGACAGTGAAACGCTGATGATTATTAAGAGAAAAGGATGCGGTCTGGTCTGTGAACTGAATCTATGATTCTAACAGCACCTGTGACCACTACTACTGCTGCTGCTGCTGCTGCTGCTGCTGCTGCTGCTGCTGCTGCTGCTGCTGATGATGATGATGATGATGATGATGATGATGATGATGATGATGATGATGATGATAATAATAATAATAACAATTTTATTTCATATACAAAAATACAAAATAATTTGAAAGCATTTCGAGGAAGATGGGTGAAAACCTGAGGAATTAACTGTGGCATATGTCAGCCATGAATTCAGTCAAAAACATTAGTCACCATTATAAGGTCTCGTGGATGGGGTGGTATAGGCTTCAACTTGAACTCGGAGAGACTGGGGTTCGTTCCCCAGCACGAGAGGAAAGATTGGACGTGTTTCCTTACACCTGTTGCCTCTGTTCACATAGTACACACCTATTTGTGGTTGCAGGGGTCGAATCTAAGCTCCTGACCCTGGGTATTAGTTTTCTATCTTATGCTCTCTATACCCATGATGTGGGTATGGAGTTGCTGAGTTGAGTGAAGCCTTAAATACTGCACGGCGTGATGCCAGAGCCGGTCATCTATTAGCTTATTATACTAATATAATAATAAATAATAATAATAATAATAATAATAATAATAATAATAATAATAATAATATATTTACTACAAGCACGTTAAGAGACCATACAATAAGTGTCAGGGGCCCGAGACTGTTCAACTGCCTCCCAGCACACATAAGGGGGATTACCAACAGACCCCTGGCAGTCTTCAAGCTGGCACTGGACAAGCACCTAAAGTCAGTTCCTGATCAGCCGGGCTGTGGCTCGTACGTTGGTTTGCGTGCAGCCAGCAGCAACAGCCTGGTTGATCAGGCGCTGATCCACCAGGAGGCCTGGTCACAGACCGGGCCGCGGGGGCGTTGACCCCCGAAACTCTCTCCAGGTAAACTCCAGGTACAAGGTATACACCCCTAGCTGACATCAGTGGCATACTACTATACTGAAAGCCGCTTGTTATACTGAGCATTTCGGACAAATTAGGTCAATTTGACCATAAACAGAAATATCAATCTCAATCTTAAAATAATGAATCCTAACTAGTCATAAGTTGGCCTGTGATACTCCAATACTGAAACTATGTATTGTGCCAAAACAAAAGCATTCACATTGCTAAACTCACAAACTAGTATTTAGTCACTTAGCCATAATACCAACTTACCTCATAATTTGCAATATTTTAAATTTAAGAATTAATCTAAGTCTGCCCGAAATGCCTAGCCATGCTAGGTGTTCTAGTGGTACACTCTGTAATTATTATTTTACTACATGTAAACCACACAATAACCAAATTCTGTAAACTCAGCATTGTAATCCTTATTCAAATTCAAATTCAAATTCAAAGTTTATTCTCTATAAAGATTACAATGTTGAATTTACAGAATTTGGTTGTTGTGTGGTTTACATGTAGTTAAATAATGATTACAGAGTGTACCACTAGAACGCCTAGCATGGCTAGGCATTTCGGGCATACTTAGTTTAATTCTTTATTTTAAAATATTACAAATTATGAGGTAAGTTGGTATTATGGCTAAGTGACTAAATACTAGTTTGTGAGTTTAGCAATGTGAATGCTTTTGTTTTGGCACAGTACATAGTTTCAGTACTGGAGTATCATAGGATTCATTATTTTAAGATTGAGATTAATATTTCTGTTTATGGTCAAATGGGTGAGTGAGTGTAAGTGTGAACCCCAGGGGGTATTCGTGAAATTTAGTTGATGGGGTTTATCAGGGAGATAAGATGTTTTCTAATGGTAGTTTTGAAGTGATGAATGTGTCGCAGTTCTAGAGTTCTCAGGTAGGGTTTTTCCCAGATTTTAGGGCCTTTGACATACATTGAATTTTTGTAAAGGTTTAGTCAGACATGGGAATGTCGTAGAGATGTTTGTGTCTGGTGTTATCCCTGTGGGTTCTGTCACAACTATCAAGAAAGCCTTTTAGGTCAAGGTTGATATTGGAGTTTAAGGTCCTGTAGATGTAGATTGCACAGTATAAGTGGGATGTACGAACAGGGAGTAAGTTTAGATCTATGAAGATGGGAGGGGGGGTGTTGCCAGGGATGGATTTAGTGATTATTCTTACTGCAGCTTTTTGTTGGGTTATTATTGGCTTTAGGTGTTTTTGCTGCAGTTGATCCTCAAGCACAAATAGCATGGTGAGGTATGGATAAATAAGTGAGTGTTATAGTGTGAGAAGGGCATTTTGCGGCACGTAGTATCGTATCTTGGAGAGGATCCCAACCGTTTTGGATACTTTTTGGTTATATGCTGGATATGGGTGCTGAAATTCAGGTTGTTGTCAAGGTATAAGCCTGGGAATTTTCCCCCATTATTTCGGTAATTGAGTGTTGTCAATCTTAATGTTAATTTGGGTGCATCTCCTGCTCTGCTACCAACATAATATAGTAGGTTTTGTCAGTGTTAAGCGTAAGTTTATTGGCTGTCATCCAAGTCGATATTTTAATCAGCCCCTCATCACAATGGTGTTGAGGGTGGCAAGATTAGGGTGAGAGATGACATAAGTCGTGGTCATCAGCAAAGAGAATGGGTTTCAGGTGTTGGGATACGTTTGGAAGGTCATTGATGTATATGAGGAAGAGCAGGGGACCAAGGACACTTCCTGCGGAACCCCAGTATCAAGTGGCCGTGTTGCTGATGCGTGTCTTTAATGGTGACGTACTGATACCTATTAGTAATGTAAGTTTGAAATAAGCAAGCGCATGGCCTCTTATACCGTAATGATCAAGTTTGGGAGTAGGATGTCGTGGTCTACTGTGTCAAAAACTTTTCTTAGGTCAATAAAATTCCTATGGATATTCCTTATTTTCCAATACTGTGTAAAGAAGATCTAGCATTTTTATGATTGCATCATTAGTGCTTTTATTTTTCCTGAATCCAAATTGGCAGGGTTGAGTATGTTTTGAGCCGTTATAAATGAATACAGTCTCCTCTGCACGAGTTTTTTCAAAGATTTGGATTTGCAATGGTAAGTTAGATATTGGCCTATAGTTGTTTAAGTCTGTAGGGGCACCACCTTTATGTATTGGTGTAACCCTTGCCATCTTGAGTAGTTTCGGGGAAAGGGGCTAGTCTCTAGTGACTTGTTAAAAAGTAATGAAATAGCATGCGAAAGGACATGGGCCGCTCCTTGTACAGTAATGGTGGGACATGAGACAGATTCCCCGAGTTATTTTTAAGTGACTTTATAATCTCAATGACTTCCCTGGGCTCAGTTGGTGCAAGATAGAAGGAATTAGGGAAATTCCATCTAGGTAGTCCCCAGCATGGGCAATTTGGGATGTGGGATTTTACTGGCGAGATTAGATCCTATGTTTGAGAAGAAGTCGTTTATCTTGTTAGCTGTGTCAGTGGGATGTAGTGGTGTTTCATTAGGTTTAGTTAGGACAATATTTTTGGTTTTTCTCAGTTTGGGGGGTCCCTAGAATATGAGAGAGTGTTTTCCAGGTCTTTTTTATATCTCCTCTAGTATCTGTGAATCTACTGGAGTAGTATAGTTGTTTGGCTTTCTTTATTACTTTGGTGAGAGCTGATGAATAGTGTTTAAGAGTATCTTTGGTATTAAGCCCTGCTATATTGCTTTTCATATTGGTGTTTCTTGTCAATGGATTTCAGAATGGTGTGGTTACCATGGACAACCAAGCCGTTTGTTTGTGATCTGTTTTGTTTTTATAGGACAATGTTTGTTGTATAGTCTAAGTAATTTGTTAAGAAAAATTCTGTCTTGTCATCCCAAAACCATTGGCCTTGGAGAATTCTGTAGGCCAATCAACAGTCTCTAGGTCAGCTGTGAACTTCCTTATTGAGGCCTCATCATGGAGTCTAAATGGACTTTGTTGTATTCAAGTGGTGGTTTATTAATGTTTGTCAGGAGGAAGGTTGGGTAGTGGTCTGTAGTGCTATCTGTGATTATCCCTGATTTAAGGGGGCTGTATATTGGTCCATATGTGGTCTATTTTGGTTGCACTTGTCTCAGTGAGCCTGGTTGGTTTAGTTATTGTTGGTATGAGAAGTGTGTTGTTCATATTGTTGAAAGAAATCAGTTACAGGCTGATCATCTAGTAAGCCAAGGTTGATGTTGAAGTCTCCAGCTAAGAGAAGGTGGTGCTTATTCATTTGTCTGTTTGTTATTAGTGACTTTAATTTCTCACTGAAATTTGGGATGTTTGTGTGAGGTATCCGGTAAATGGCACCGATTGTTATAGGCGTCTTAAGGTTTTTTACAGTAAAATTAGCAAAAATGTATTCCCCATATTCATCACTAAAGCAAGTGGTGCTAATACAAGATAATTGGTTAGAGTAATAGATTGCAATACCACCCCCAACTTGGTTTGGTCTGCAGTTGTGAATTGCTGTGTATCCTGGTAGAGGGTAGATATCTATTGTGTCAAGTATCGCCGAGTGATAAATTTGCAATATATTATAAGTTTATTTAGGTAGAGATACACATCCAGTGGATAACCAAAATAGAAAAAAAAAGTCAGGAAAAGTGATTGTTTCCACTGGGGTCCTTGTTATTGGTTATAAATCCAGATACATGTATACATACACTCTCAGTAAAATATATATAAATTAATCTCCAAAATATTGAAGTATGCTATTACCACTTAAAAAATAGACATTATTGGGTTTCAGTTTCTTCGAAAATAATTCATTCATCTAGTAGACTCAAAAAAAGTGGGAAGAATCTCAAAGATAAGAGATATCATTAACACCTGGCAATATTTTGCTATATCCTGAGTAATTTTGGATACTTACACACGTAAGTAAGTTTATTTAAACACAGATACACCTAAATACAGTTATCTTACCTGGTATAAATTACCAAGCATTACCTAAAAAAGTCTAAGTGACTTATTTCATTGTGGTCCAGGGTTTAGCGCTTAGTTATGATTATAATAATAATTAATGTCCCGCAGTTTGATTGCTAGGGCACTCAGCTCACACACTGTGGTCAGGGGTTCGATCCCCGGTACGGTTGGAAACATTAGGAAGTATTTCCTTAAGAGATTTGCTGTCGACTGGTGTGGGTCGCATCCTGGGGATAAAATTGACCTAATTTGCCCGAAATGCTCTGTATAACCAGGGGCTTTTTTTATATAATATGTCACTAATGTATATGTTGTATATGTATTTGTAGAAATAAAGATTATTATTATTGGGGTCCTTGAATTATTTCCATTTCGGTCCTTGAATTATTTCCATTTCGGTCCTTGACTCATTTCCACTGTGTCCTTAACAATCCCAACACTAGTAATTTTTCCCCTAAAATAATGTACTTTAGAGGGTGAATTTATTTAAAAATATCAATAATTTGTGTTGCTGTGATATATAACGCCAACAAGATTATGGGTGATTGCCTCTTTCATTTGCTTCTTTCATTTTTAAGTAAATAACGTAAATAATATTATCCAGACATTTTGTACATAGCAAAAATTGAGTACATGAGTAGTGCTGTTAGGCTATTAAGTCATATACAAGATGGGTCACGGGATGGGTCACATACAAAAATTTTTTTGGGTTCTCCTAGGTAATCTACACATCTATGTATGACAATTTATGTAACTGTTTTTATGTGTACATGTACCTGAATAAACTTACTAACTTAAGGACTACACTGCCAGTAACCGTAACCATTACTTGCTTAAAAATATATAATATAATATATATATATAAAAATATATATATATAATATATAATTTTATATATATATATATATTATATATATATAAAAATAAAATATATATATATATATATATATATATATATATATTTAAACCAAGGATCACAAGGCAGCCAGCTTCCTCTTTCAGAGACTCGGTGCTATGATCCAGAGGGGAAATGCCTGCAGCATTCTGGGCATGCAGCCCACCGCCGGGTAGCTGGACGAAGTATTCAAGATGTAGCTCTGAGATGATGTTATCTATATACATGTATATAGAACATTAAACATATACAAACAACAAATTTCTTATGTGTACCTGTGCTTAAATATACTTACTTGCTTACTTACTTTACTTACTTTACTTGCTCCCCTCAAGTGAGGTTCCTTGATGCTGGTGAAGGGCTCTTGATCTATGGAATTGGATCTGATCCATTTCCTTGCAATAAGTCTGAATACCTTCCACATCCCCTCCCCCACAGGTGCTGTATAATCCTATGGGTTTAGCGCTCCCCCATGATTATAATAATGCTTACTTACGAACCTAACAACCTTGGAGGCAGATTAAAGTTGGTGATAACAATTTAACAGCTGATAATAAGATAAGATAGTCCCGAGGGGTGTGTAATGTGCTTTTTCAGTGATTTTATATTATAAAGAGTTTTGAACTCTAGCCAGTCCTGTGCTCCATAATGTAAGGTATGAGTCTTTGTGGTGGATAAAGTATGTAGTACATGATTATTACACACATGCTAGTAATAATAATAATAATAATTTTTATTTTGGCATAATACATAGTTGTACAAAGGAATATAATAGTTGGGTGTACATGCCAAAAAGCCCCTTTGTATGCAGAGCATTTCAGGCAAACTTAAAACTAACTTAGGATTAATAAGGCAATAACAGTTCATATGGTCATTAGATGAGTTACAATGAGTACAAGAGAATTGAGTATTCTATAAGGTAATGCTATATGGCTTTAATAAGTCTAGTAGAGCAATTTGGTACAGAATAATAACAGTTTTGATATAGTTTATAAAAAGTACAATTCAGAACAAGTTCAAACAGTTTACAGTATGAAGTACTGTACTACAAGTTAGTACATTTTAAAACAATGAGATTGAAATATTTTTGATATAGTTTATAAAAGTACAGTATTGTAAAGATAGCCAGATGTTGCACATGTGTCTTAATTTCATCAAAGTACAGAACAAGTTAAAATAATTTACGATGTACAAATTTAACTTAATATATAACCCAAAAAGCCAAGTAGTTTATGCTTGCTAAAAATGCACTGGATGACTAAGGGGCTTTCCATGTGATTGATGTAATGTCAGCCAACTTTGTACAAATGATATATGTATGCAGAAATAAATATCGATTGATTGATTGATTATTTAAAATGTGTGGCTTTAAAATTAATACATATAACTTGATGAGTCACATATAGGTCAGGTGGAACATTGCTCTGAACTTGTTAGGTTTAGCGCTTCTTTTTTATTATAATAATAATAATCTGAACTTGTTAATATGCTTTTTTTTTTTAGTTTTCTTATATAACTTAAAAATTTGACAATGGTGATATTTAGACATTATGGAGAAAGTAACCTAAGCTAACTCAATAAAGTTGAACTATGTGACTTATATTGTTAAACTTAACAATATAAGTCACATAGTGATTTTATTATACAGTACAGTATTTGTTCCATGCACAACTAACCCACACATGAATGAAACTTACGATGTTTCTGGTCTGATTTAGACCATTAACTAGTCGTATGTGCGGGTTATTTGTGTATTGTTCTGGTCATGGTATTGTGCCTTTTTATTCTTTATTTGTACTATAATTAAGCCTACCTTTAACTGATATTTTAATTAGTTAAACATTTGCAGCAGTTGTAATATGATTCCCATTCATTTCCAACTTGTTGATTTCATATTGTCCATTTGAGAAGCCCTTTTTAAAATATTATAAAGCCATTATGTATACTGTATATATTCTGTTTAGGCTGTAATATAATCAGAGACTTATATTTTAAGTTTCATATCACACATCCCTTATATTTCTCTCATGATCAGTCTTGAGTCATTATTAAAGTTACATGGCTTTATGTGGCTATCCTAATCTAAGTGACTTTTTTACAAGATTAGAGGAAGAATTATGTTTATATCTATTGTAAATAAATATTTCCAGCAGAAGATGTGGTAACTACATGAGCAGTGCGTAATGGAATGGTTAGCTAAGAAAGTAGTCGCTGCTTTGGTTAATCGATTCTTTGGTCAGTATCTAGAGGATATAAATACACAAGAGGTAAATGATGCCCTTCTCTCAGGTCAGATCAACCTCACAAACCTCAAGATCAGAAGAGATGCTCTGGTGAGTTCAATGTTTCATAATGAAAGCAGCATCAGATACAATACACTGTGAGTAAGCAGATACTTATAAATATGCAAAAAGATATGAGAACTTTACCTATGATATACCTACAGTTTCTGAAAGAAATATTTCCATGAGGATTCTTATGTTGTATCTCTGTAATAAATTGTATATCTATAATAAATTACAATCTCTCCCATTTCCAACAGTGTTTTCTTGACGTTTATTATGGAAGTCCGCTCCCCATAGAAGTGAAAAAGGGTGTAATTGGCAGGATATCACTCACTATTCCGTACAGTAGTTTCTTCACACAACCAGTGGTGATCAATATTGAAGTGAGTTCTTTTTGTATTTCATTATTTAGTATGGAATGTAATTTTTCCATGATGATATGTACTATATATAACCTTTAATAAACCAGGGAACGGGTGGGGTTTGAACCCATGGCAAGTGAGTCCTAAAACTCAAAGCCAGTGTGGAAGCCACTCAGCCAGCTGGCTACAATTGTAACCAACTAAACTTGTAGCCAGCTGTTCTGTGGTTTGTTTACAATTGTATTATTACATTTCATGAACCCTTAGTAGTTTAGCACTTCCCTGTGAATATATGTAATAACATTAATACAGTGGACCCCCGGTTAACGATATTTTTTTACTCCAGAAGTATGTTCAGGTGCCAGTACTGACCGAATTTGTTCCCATAAGAAATATTATGAAGTAGATTAGTCCATTTCAGACCCCCAAACATACACGTACAAACGCACTTACATAAATACACTTACATAATTGGTCGCATTCGGAGGTAATCGTTATGCGGGGGTCCACTGTAATTCAAACAGTAATGAATGAAGTATAAATGATATTGAGTACTATTATGCTGCTAGATAACTTGATACCTATGAGTCTGTATAAAAAATATTCATAATAAAAATGGATCATATAGAAAAATAACACATATCTTTAAAATTAAGTGATACACCATTATCAAGCCTTTTTAATTTTAACGTTTGAGAGAAAGTTAATAGATGTACCTGCAATGTATAATTTGCAGGATGTGTTCATACTGGTAACACCAGTGCTAGAGTATGATGCAGAACGGGAGAGAGACCTGGACCGTGCCAGGAAGCGGCAGACTCTGGCATACTTGTTTCCCGATCCATTGCCCATTGATGACATACAAGATTCTACAAGTCTCTGGGGTATGTTTTAAGTATATTTTTTACTTTTCTATGTTAGTATGAGTATTGTACTGTAAACCAAACCATACCCCGGCCAGGATTGAACCCGCGGTCAGAGAGTCTCAAAACTCCAGACCGTCGCGTTACTGTACTTGTTATTATTCTAATAGTAGTTAAGAAGCGTGGTGAACATGAAGAATTGAACAAGGAAAAATATACATAAACTGAAGATCCTTACCTTTTTGCTTTATTAAGGTACTATGTAGATTAGTATCAGAATTTTCTTGGCATGCTATTTTTCCCCTCTTATTTTAAGCTTTATATTACCCATATCTTTCATCTATGGCAAGAGTTCTTAACTGGGGATATCCATATCCTCTGGGGATATGGGACTTGATCTTTGAACATTTTAAAAAAAAAGTTGTTAGATTAGAATAAGCTATCAGCTGTTATGGTTTAGCTATCCATATGTAAAGTAAAACCAAGCTGTTGACATCTTTTGAAGTCATATTGGTACCTAATAGGACTGTTGATGGTGGTGGTAATTTCCACAGTCAGATGAAGGTGGTATAAGGACATTTCGGGCAATCCATTGGGGGGGTTCTGTAATCATAAAAATAAGTACCCCTGACCCACAGTATTCATTATACATGGGGATTAACATAATATTGTACAGTAGATAAGAGATTATAATTATTGATAGTAATACTGTACATGTGAGGTTATACACTGAAGCACCAAAATTTATCAAATATTTTAATAATTTCAGGTTTACTATATAACAGAATATGGAACAACCTAGAGCTGCACATCAACAATGTTCATATTCGGTATGAAGACACTTATTCGTGTCCCGGGCCACTCATCATTGGAGTTTGCTTACAATCTCTATCAGCAGACACAACAAACCAGTAAGTTTGTTAAGCTTCTGATTAGTAATTTTTAAATCCATTTTCAGTATACAGGTCGGCCATCACTAATCCGGCATCATTGGGACCTGCAGTGTGCCGGACTAGTGAGTTTGCCAGATTACAGAGTGGTTAGGTTAGAATACACTTAATTAACCTATCAATAGAGACACTTTCTGCTACATCTTCCTCATTTTCATCACTGCTTTCTCCTCCACTGGCTTGCTGCTGTTTACTTACAACCATCTGCACAATTTCTGAGTCAGTATAATGAAGAAATATGAAATTATGCTAGCTGAAATTAGTGCTGGATTACTGATGGAACCGGATAACTGATTGCCAGATTAGTAATGGCCGACCTGTACCTATTTATATGTATGTGAAACTTGCCAGACTTGTGGTACAGTATGTAAGGTCACACAAAGCTGTATTATTTGTGGTGTGTCATCAGATATTTGCTTGTCACTATACAGTATCTGTTTTAAATGTGTATATACCTTGTTTCCTCTTTGAACACCATCCTTCAGAGTCTGACTTTGCATAGAGTCTCCAATAAACATTTCAGTTACCTTTAGTGTTAACATTAGCTACCTGCTATACGTGATGCTGTATTCTACATTATCTGTCTTGTATTACTTTACAGATAAGGTTGAAAATTAATACAATAAAATCCAGAGTTTTTTTTCCAAAATTGGAGCTCTTTAGCTGCATTATTATATATTATTTTTCCCCCTTAGTTTTTACCTTCTTGACTATACTAGTGTCAAAATAGGTCACAGATAGCCCCATAGCTAGTAGTATAAAGAGTTAATACCATTCTTTGTTGATATAAAGATGAAAAAACTGTTAAACTATGGAAAGAGTTGTGTCAGTGTGAAAGCTGGATGGCACTTTGTAACAGATCTTGACTCACGAAATCATAACATGATTGCAAATAAACCATGGAATGGGTGGGGTTTGAACTCACAGTGAGTGAGTCTTAAAACTTCAAGCCAGTGCCTAAGCTGCTTGACCAGTTAACTGAATGGTTTACACACTGGCATGGAAGTCATATGAACCTTGCTGTTGGAACTTGGGTGCCATTAACAGACTGACCCAGCCCTATGTTTGTGTAACAAAAAAGGCTAATTTTTCTACCACATAGACTGTGGAAAAAGATACCTATGTACAGTTCAGGACACTTATCAGAAGAAATGTTTCATCACATGTGACGAAATGTTTCCTCTGATAAACATCCCAAACTGTACATAAGTGTCTTTTTCCACATCTTGTTGGTATTAACATACCATTTTTCACCACATAGTCTGTTTCGGATACTAGTCCATAATAGGGTATCTGAATTTATTTAGTTCCTCAAAATTAAGAAATCCTGAGACTGTGCAAAGTCTCAGCCCTGAGGGTGGTGAATATGAGAGTTTAGGCTGTTCAGTAATGCTGTGATGTGTCTTGGCCCTGAGGGTGGTGAATAAGAGGGTTTAAGTTGTTCAGTAATGCTGTGAGGCTTTCAGTGTTTTGATTTGTTAATTATGCAGTGATACTGTTTATGAATGCATCACTGGTTTTGATTCATATTTCAGTAAGTGGAAAAAGGCCCAAGTTGATGGAAATGCAGCAACAGTCAACAAGGTTGTAGATTTTGTATCTGCCTCGGTGTACATTAATCCTGGAGGTGAACATCAGCGTCTAGTTAAACCTCACATCAGTTCTGAACTATGGCATCAATATCTACAAGAGGGGCTTAAGACCTTTTCCATTAATGATGAGCCCTTTCAGTTTGGTACGATTATGAAAAGTATAAATTTTAAAGTTAAAATAAAATGCTTGTGATATTGATAATACTTTGTTTGATATTGTCAATTGAAGAAAGAATATGTATATAAAGATTTTTTTCTAAATATTGCATACATTTAAAAGTATGATTCATGGTCTCTAACTTTATTTTTCTCCTTAGTTCTTCAGCCTGTACGATGTAAGGTAAAGATGAGACAGCAGATGAAGAGAGAAGCCAGAGTTCCTGGGCTTCTGGTAGATGCTGTAATCAAGGATGCTGCTCTTGCACTCTCACATCGTCAGTATGTTGCTCTCACAGAGTTAGCTGAAGTCTTCACCTTTGTTAATACCAACAGGTAACTTATCCAGTTTTCTTTATTACTATTACTGCTGTAAGAATTTGTTCACAGTTAGATATAATCTCATAAATTGAAGATGTTCAGGTATTTCTTGGGCACAAAGGCACAATACCGTAACTGGAACTATGCACAAATAACCCGCACACAGGAGAAGGAAACTTTCGATGACATTTTGGCCCAACTTGGACCATTAACCAGTCACATTGACTAGTAATGATGGACTGATTACATCGACTCTAGGCCGAGGGACTGATTACCTCAAACTCCTCATCTTCAACCATTCTCCTCTGTATTGGACTGAGAAAGTCATTATGTGGCAAAGTGTTTCCACAATAAAGATACCCAAGTGTTGCACATGTGTCTAATTTATCAGTTACTGTGTTGGTTTCAGAGATACTTATTTGACACAAGTGGATGGGTCACCTTTATATTACTCATATTTCAGTAGTAGCACTTTTAGTCCATAACCAAAAGAACCGGGCTGAATCCTAGATGAGTTGAGACGTATTGGTAAGTTAGGTAAAAGGACACAAGTGCAACTAATGTGACATTTTATTGTGGCACCGTTTCACTCTCCAGAAGCTTTGTCAAGCCTTTAATGGTTTGACAAAGCTCCTGGAGAGCAAAACGTTGCCACAATGTCACATTAGTTGCACTTGTGTCCTTTTACCTAACATATTGTCGGTAATTCTGTCAATACTAATACATGTATCGGTAAGTTGATCTAACAGTAAATAGATACCTAGGTTGGCTGAGTGGTTAACGTACTGGCCTGTGAGTTTAAGGACTCACTTGCTGTGGGTTCAAATCCCACCCTTTTCCTGGTTTAGTTATCTAGGTGTTAGCTAACTGTTGTGATGGTATTCTGGGAAGTGGTAGTACAAGTATACCTTAGACAGCTGAGCCTTTGAAGAGATGAGGTAGGATTACATCTCTTAGCTAGTAAATTCAACAGAATATAAAAAATATTTTTACCCTTCTCCTCATGGAAAACAAGCTATCTAAAGTTTTGCATATTTCTAGATAGGTTAGGTTGTTAGGTTAATTGTATTACAAAAATACAGTATTGGAATGACTTGATTTAACTATTTTCCTTTGGGAAAGTGAATTTTCAGGTTATCTAAGTGGACTTCATAATGAGGATTTATTTTAATTGTAACTGTAACATGATTTTCAAGAGTTGCAGCATTCATTATGACCTTCCAGGCGCTTTTTGAAGTATCGACCTGCAGTGCCCTTAAAGCGTCATGCAGAGGAGTGGTGGCAATATGCAACTAATGCCATAATTCAAGAACAGATTAGACCTTTCTCATGGGAGAACATTAAGAAGCACAGGTAGGAAAAAAAATTGTGATATTTTTTCAATAATTGATGTAATAGGCTTGTGTTAGCCTGTTAGATAGGAGTAAGTGGAAGCAAGTGTTTTGTATGATTTGACACACTGTTGGAATGTAAGCAAAGTAACATTTATGAAGGGATTCAGGGAAACCAGTTAGTTAGCTGGACTAGAGTCCTGGAGGTGGGAAGTGTGGCACCTGCACTCTGTAGGAGGGGTTGGGGTGTTGCATTTAGGAGGCTCATCTGAGCTGTGATGTCAGAATGCTTTGGGCAAGACTGATTGTGATAGAATGAATGACAGTGAAACTGTTTCTTCTTTTTCTGGTCAACCTGCCTTGATAAGAGATGGCTGTTGTGTTAAAAATAAGGTGAATATTAATAATTAATTATTTTTTAACACAGTGGCCATCTCCCACCGAGGCAGGGTGACCCAAAAAAGAAACACTTTCAACATCATTCACACATAATCACTGTCTTTGCAGAGGTGCCCAGATATGACAGTTTAGATGTCACTCCAAACAGCCAATATCCCAAACCCCTCCTTTAAAGTGCAGGCATTGTACTTCCCACCTCCAGGACTCAAGTCCGGCTCACCGGTTTCCCTGAATCCCTTCACAAAATATTACCCTGCTCACACCCCAACAGCTCGTCTAGTCCCAAAAACCATTCATCTTGATTAATAATATTAGAAAATTTACATAATGATTTTAACTTTAATGTGAAATTTAGTGGATGACCTCCTGGTCTGTGGAAAGATCATCATTCATTCCTGAAGTACACAGAACTACTGGAAATGCAGGCATGTAGGAGCTGGTAACAATAGTAGGATACAGTTGAATCATGACAGAAATGTTAAAAGCAGGGGGGGATATAGTGTTGGAGTGGTTGGTACTTTTGTTTAATAAATGTATGAAAGAGGGGAAGGTACCTAGGGATTGGCGGAGAGCATGTATAGTCCCTTTATATAAAGGGAAAGGGGACAAAAGAGATTGTAAAAATTATAGAGGAATAAGTTTACTGAGTATACCAGGAAAAGTATACGGTAGGGTTATAATTGAAAGAATTAGAGGTAAGACAGAATGTAGAATTGCGGACGAGCAAGGAGGTTTCAGAGTGGGTAGGGGATGTGTAGATCAAGTGTTTACATTGAAGCATATATGTGAACAGTATTTAGATAAAGGTAGGGAAGTTTTTATTGCATTTATGGATTTAGAAAAGGCATATGATAGAGTGGATAGAGGAGCAATGTGGCAGATGTTGCAAGTATATGGAATAGGTGGTAAGTTACTAAATGCTGTAAAGAGCTTTTATGAGGATAGTGAGGCTCAGGTTAGGGTATGTAGAAGAGAGGGAGAATACTTCCCGGTAAAAGTAGGTCTTAGACAGGGATGTGTAATGTTACCATGGTTATTTAATATATTTATAGATGGGGTTGTAAAAGAAGTAAATGCTAGGGTGTTCGGGAGAGGGGTGGGATTAAATTATGGGGAATCAAATTCAAAATGGGAATTGACACAGTTACTTTTTGCTGATGATACTGTGCTTATGGGAGATTCTAAAGAAAAATTGCAAAGGTTAGTGGATGAGTTTGAGAATGTGTGTAAAGGTAGAAAGTTGAAAGTGAACATAGAAAAGAGTAAGGTGATGAGGGTATCAAATGATTTAGATAAAGAAAAATTGGATATCAAATTGGGGAGGAGGAGTATGGAAGAAGTGAATGTTTTCAGATACTTGGGAGTTGACGTGTCAGCGGATGGATTTATGAAGGATGAGGTTAATCATAGAATTGATGAGGGAAAAAAGGTGAGTGGTGCGTTGAGGTATATGTGGAGTCAAAAAACGTTATCTATGGAGGCAAAGAAGGGAATGTATGAAAGTATAGTAGTACCAACACTCTTATATGGATGTGAAGCTTGGGTGGTAAATGCAACAGCGAGGAGACGGTTGGAGGCAGTGGAGATGTCCTGTCTAAGGGCAATGTGTGGTGTAAATATTATGCAGAAAATTCGGAGTGTGGAAATTAGGAGAAGGTGTGGAGTTAATAAAAGCATTAGTCAGAGGGCAGAAGAGGGGTTGTTGAGGTGGTTTGGTCATTTAGAGAGAATGGATCAAAGTAGAATGACATGGAAAGCATATAAATCTATAGGGGAAGGAAAGAGGGGTAGGGGTCATCCTCGAAAGTGTTGGAAAGAGGGGGTAAAGGAGGTTTTGTGGGTGAGGGGCTTGGACTTCCAGCAAGCGTGCATGAGCGTGTTAGATAGGAGTGAATGGAGACGAATGATACTTGGGACCTGACGATCTGTTGGAGTGTGAGCAGGGTAATATTTAGTGAAGGGATTCAGGGAAACCAGTTATTTTCATATAGTCGGACTTGAGTCCTGGAAATGGGAAGTACAATGCCTGCACTTTAAAGGAGGGGTTTGGGATATTGGCAGTTTGGAGGGATATGTTGTGTATCTCTATACGTATATGCTTCTAAACTGTTATATTCTGAGCACCTCTGCAAAAGCAGTGATAATGTGTGAGTGTGGTGAAAGTGTTGAATGATGATGAAAGTATTTTCTTTTTGGGGATTTTCTTTCTTTTTTTTGGGGGTCACCCTGCCTCGGTGGGAGACGACCGACTTGTTGAAAAAAAAAAAAAATAATAATAATAATAATATTTTATATCAGCATGATACAGTGGTTGTACAAAGGAGAATGACAATAGGTGTACATTCCAGAAGCCCTTATATATGCAGAGCATTTCGGGCAAACTTAAGACTAACTTAAGATTAAGAGGGCAATAACAATAAGTTGTGAATCTAGGAGTTTACAATCTATTAGTCGTCTTAAGTTTTTCACGACACATGGCAAACTTATAACATCTTTTAGGTTTGGACAAGTCCCAATTCTCCCATGACTCACATCATGTATCATTCATGCCAAAGAACATTTCCACACAGTCAATACATGTGTCCTGTACAGAACAACAATCTAAATGCAGTTCTCTACTAATGCTCAGTGGTGGTCCTCCACTCTTCTTCATCTTAACACTCATCAAAGTGAGAAAACAGCAGTTAACACAGTGGTTTACCTGTTTCTGCCTCGGTCAAATTAAAAATTTTTTTGAGGTCAGTAACTGTTTTTATGCTAAAGGTGGACATGGGAGACTGTCGCTCCATAACATATAACAAATACTTAAAGCTTCTTAGTTTATAGATCAGGTAGTTATATAAAAATAATATCTTCAGGAAATTTATTCCTTATTATAATATATAATTTTTTACACTGTATAAAAATGAATTTCCTATGGGGGTTTTGTCACCTAATTCAAAATGCTCATACATTATTCCTGTCATACAAGTTAACCTGTTTAGCTTTGAATTGGGGAGAACAGTATACATTATCTTAAATAATATTAAAATACAATTGTAAATGTCTTTGTCTCTGTTTTATATGGATTCTAAAAATTGCCGACCAATTACAGGTCTATATATAAGGAGTATACAAGTCTGTATATGAAGCATCTTCTGGAAGGATACACCAGTGAACTGGAAGCTGATTTAATGAAGTTAGAAGACACATTAAATCTCACCAACATTGTGCTGGCTCGCATGCATGCCAAAATAAAGGTGGGTAATAAATGAGCAAAATTTGATTTAAGGAAAATATGTGCTTGAGCAGAGTAATATTTTGTAAAGGGATTCAGGGAAACTGGTTAGCTGGACTTGAATCCTGGAAATGGGAAGTACAATGTCTGCACTTTAAAGGAGGAGTTTGGGATATTGGCAGTTTTGAGGGACATCTAAACTGTCGTATCTGAGCGCCTCTGCAAAGACTGATTATGTATAAGTGATGGTGAAAGTGTTGAATGATGTTGAAAGTTTTTTCTTTCTTTTTGGGTTTCTCTTTCTTTTTTGGCCACCCTGCCTTGGTGGGAAACAGCCGACATGTTAAAAAGAAATGCTTATCTTACCCTCAGGTATGGTGCAGACATACAACAGGTAATTATATACATATGTTATGAAAAAGTATCATCTGAATATACCGATAGTAAGATAAGATTTGTTCGAGGGTTAGCCACCCAGGATATCCCAGGAAATTCAGTGTATTATTGAGGAATGTTGGTCTTGTTTCCATTGGGGTCCTTCAGTCTTGTCCCCCAGGATGTGACCCACACCAGTTGACTAACACCCAGATACCTACTTACTGCTAGGTGAACAGGGGCAGCAGGTGTAAAGAAACATGCCCAATGTTTCTACCCATGCCAGGGATTAAACCATGGACACTCAATGTGTGAGGTGAGAATGTTGTCTACCAAGCCAGCAAGCCACAATCATATTTATTTCTTAAGTAATACAACTTAAATGTGTCATCGTTTATCATACATCAGTGTGTGTCTACACTCAGGACCATATTTACACTGTAGGTTTGTATCTGATTTTAATGCTTACTAAACCACAATCTTAAAATTTTACTTTCATACTCAACTTCTCAAGATATTAGACCATCATGATAATTTTAAAGTACAAAAATAAACTAAAAAAAATATTTAAGATGGAGAAGTAGCATCATCATTATGGCATATTACATTGCCTCTTCCAGCTGAAGAGTTCTTCTGACATGGTATGATGCTGCTTTTCTGCCTTGTTAAGTATTTGTTTTTATCAGACTTCAATTTACATAATAAATTTTTTCCTGTTTCAATAGCATTCCAGTTTCCAGTAACTAAATAAGGGTATTTATTACTTAGAAATGCCTTTCTTTCTGAATGTAGATTTCTCAGGATGAGCCAAGTCTGGTGCATCCAGTGGAGCCATCTGGTGCAGGCTGGTTCTCCTGGCTGTGGGGGAGTGATGGTGTTAGTGTCGAGGATGAAGATGATGCTGTAGACATTGTGGGGTCTCGTAGAAAGAATGGACCATTTACTTCTCTGACAGAAGATGAGAGGAGGCAGCTTCGCACAGCTCTTATGCAGATGGATGGACCTGGGGATGATGTGCATCGAGATGATATTGGTATGTTATAAATAAGGTAAAGTGATTGTGTGGCGAGCATGATAGGAAGAGATTATGTAATGGGTTAAACTAAGGAAATGGTACTTTACTGTAGTAGACTGAGTGATTTCAGTCTCCCTTGGAAACTGCCCTTTTTTTTTTCAACATACCAGCCATCTCCCACCAAGGTAGGGTGAGACCCGAAAAAGAAGAAAGCTATAAACTTTATCTTCTTACATTTAGTAATTTATATAGGCGAAGGGGTTACTAGCCCCTTGCTCTGAGTGTTTTGATCTGCCTCTTATGATATAGTACCTAGATATAATTATTTATTTGTAACTACAGGAGCAAAGCTAACCTAAAATGCCAGGAGCATTTATTCTAGCACCATTTTTTTAAGACTTCCATTGGTTGTACCTCTTGCCTCCTCCTTGTCAACCATTCCATTGTTCAGTCACAGCAAAGAAAAACTGTTCTAGTGTCTTTTTAGCACATCTTGCTTATGCTTCTTTTTCTTTGGCTACACCCATTGTAGTGCTTCTACATGATTTTCCCAATTTTTGCATCTCCATAGTGTCCCTCATTGTTTCCTCATTCTTTTCTTCATCTCTATAACTTGTGTCTTTCTGTCATTACCTGTTTTTCCCTTATTTTCTCACTTGAAAGTTCTTGCTGGGGCAGCTACCTCACATACATTATAGCCAAACAAATGTTGAATTATTTGAGTAATAATTTATGTTTCTTTACTTGTTAACACCTAACATATTGTAGGTGTTTCTTCACATGTTAACACCTGAAAATCTGTGAAATGTCTGGAGATGATTCTGTATTACAGCACATTCTGAGAGGGATGGTCTTCAGAAGGAAAATTTTTACCTGATGTGGATCAAAAAGAAGCTCTAAACCTACAAGGGTAATACAGCGCAGCACATATCAGTTTTACAAAATAATAAGTTTTTAAAATTTTAGGAGAAAGTCCATGATGTATATTATGTGAAACATATATGTAGGTAGTAGGTTGGTAGACAGCAACCACCCAGGGAATTACTACCGTCCTGCCAGATGACTGTGAAACAGAAACCTGTAACTGTTTTGCATGATGGTAGGATTGCTGGTTTCTTTTTCTGTCTCATAAACACGCTAGATAACAGGGATATCTTGCTACTCCAACTTACACTTTGGTCACACTTCACAGACGTGCACATGCATATATATATACATACATCTAGGTTTTTCTCCTTTTTCTAAATAGTTCTTGTTCCTCTTTATTTCTTCTATTGTCCATGGGGAAGTGGAAAAGAATCTTTCCTCTGTAAGCCATGCGTGTCGTATGAGGCGACTAAAATGCCGGGAGCAATGGGCTAGTAACCCCTTCTCCTGTAGACATTTACTAAAAAAGAGAAGAAGAAAAACTTTATAAAACTGGGATGCTTAAATGTGCGTGGATGTAGTGCGGATGACAAGAAACAGATGATTGCTGATGTTACGAATGAAAAGAAGTTGGATGTCCTGGCCCTAAGCGAAACAAAGCTGAAGGGGGTAGGGGAGTTTCGGTGGGGGGGAAATAAATGGGATTAAATCTGGAGTATCTGAGAGAGTTAGAGCAAAGGAAGGGATAGCAGTAATGTTGAATGATCAGTTATGGAAGGAGAAAAGAGAATATGAATGTGTAAATTCAAGAATTATGTGATTAAAGTAAAGGTTGGATGCGAGAAGTGGGTCATAATAAGCGTGTATGCACCTGGAGAAGAGAGGAATGCAGAGGAGAGAGAGAGATTTTGGGAGATGTAAGTGAATGTATAGGAGCCTTTGAACCAAGTGAGAGAGTAATTGTGGTAGGGGACCCGAATGCTAAAGTAGGAGAAACTTTTAGAGAGGGTGTGGTAGGTAAGTTTGGGGTGCCAGGTGTAAATGATAATGGGAGCCCTTTGATTGAACTTTGTATAGAAAGGAGTTTAGTTATAGGTAATACATATTTTAAGAAAAAGAGGATAAATAAGTATACAAGATATGATGTAGGGCGAAATGACAGTAGTTTGTTGGATTATGTATTGGTAGATAAAAGACTGTTGAGTAGACTTCAGGATGTACATGTTTATAGAGGGGCCACAGATATATCAGATCACTTTCTAGTTGTAGCTACACTGAGAGTAAAAGGTAGATGGGATACAAGGAGAATAGAAGCATCAGGGAAGAGAGAGGTGAAGGTTTATAAACTAAAAGAGGAGGCAGTTAGGGTAAGATATAAACAGCTATTGGAGGATAGATGGGCTAATGAGAGCATAGGCAATGGGATCGAAGAGGTATGGGGTAGGTTTAAAAATGTAGTGTTAGAGTGTTCAGCAGAAGTTTGTGGTTACAGGAAAGTGGGTGCGGGAGGGAAGAGGAGCGATTGGTGGAATGATGATGTGAAGAGAGTAGTAAGGGAGAAAAAGTTAGCATATGAGAAGTTTTTACAAAGTAGAAGTGATGCAAGGAGGGAAGAGTATATGGAGAAAAAGAGAGAGGTTAAGAGAGTGGTGAAGCATTGTAAAAAGAGAGCAAATGAGAGAGTGGGTGAGATGTTATCAACAAATTTTGTTGAAAATAAGAAAAAGTTTTGGAGTGAGATTAACAAGTTAAGAAAGCCTAGAGAACAAATGGATTTGTCAGTTAAAAATAGGAGAGGAGAGTTATTAAATGGAGAGTTAGAGGTATTGGGAAGATGGAGGGAATATTTTGAGGAATTGTTAAATGTTGATGAAGATAGGGAAGCTGTGATTTCGTGTATAGGGCAAGGAGGGAACAACATCTTGTAGGAGTGAGGAAGAGCCAGTTGTGAGTGTGGGGGAAGTTCGTGAGGCAGTAGGTAAAATGAAAGGGGGTAAGGCAGCCGGGATTGATGGGATAAAGATAGAAATGTTAAAAGCAGGTGGGGATATAGTTTTGGAGTGGTTGGTGCAATTATTTAATAAATGTATGGAAGAGGGTAAGGTACCTAGGGATTGGCAGAGAGCATGCATAGTTCCTTTGTATAAAGGCAAAGGGGATAAAAGAGAGTGCAAAAATTATAGGGGGATAAGTCTGTTGAGTATACCTGGCAAAGTGTATGGTAGAGTTATTATTGAAAGAATTAAGAGTAAGACGGAGAATAGGATAGCAGATGAACAAGGAGGCTTTAGGAAAGGTAGGGGGTGTGTGGACCAGGTGTTTGCAGTGAAACATATAAGTGAACAGTATTTAGATAAGGCTAAAGAGGTCTTTGTGGCATTTATGGATTTGGAAAAGGCATATGACAGGGTGGATAGGGGGGCAATGTGGCAGATGTTGCAGGTGTATGGTGTAGGAGGTAGGTTACTGAAAGCAGTGAAGAGTTTTTAGGAGGATAGTGAGGCTCAAGTTAGAGTATGTAGGAAAGAGGGAAATTATTTCCCAGTAAAAGTAGGCCTTAGACAAGGATGTGTGATGTCACCGTGGTTGTTTAATATATTTATAGATGGGGTTGTAAGAGAAGTAAATGCGACTTCAAGAGTGTATCAGTCTGTAGTGGAAGGAAGGCGGGGTAGGGGTTGGCCTAGGAAAGGTTGGAGGGAGGGGGTAAAGGAGGTTTTGTGTGCGAGGGGCTTGGACTTCCAGCAGGCATGCGTGAGCATGTTTGAAAGGAGTGAATGGAGACAAATGGTTTTTAATACTTGATGTGCTGTTGGAGTGTGAGCAAAGTAACATTTATGAAGGGGTTCAGGGAAACCGGCAGGCTGGACTTGAGTCCTGGAGATGGGAAGTACAGTGCCTGCACTCTGAAGGAGGGGTGTTAATGTTGCAGTTTAAAAACTGTAGTGTAAAGCACCCTTCTGGCAAGACAGTGATGGAGTGAATGATGGTGAAAGTTTTTCTTTTTCGGGCCACCCTGCCTTGGTGGGAATCGGCCAGTGTGATAATAAAAATAAAATATATAGTAGTGGTGTATAAATATGGACTTGAGCCCTGGAAATGAGAAATACAGTGCCTGCACTGTTTGGTTTTGGGATTTGGGATATTTGCTGTTTAGAGTGATTTCTAAACTGTCGTATATGTATACCTCTGGCAAGACAGTGATAGTTTACCGGGAGAGAGTTCCGGGAGTCAACGCCCCCGCGGCCCGGTCTGTGACCAGGCCTCCTGGTGGATCAGAGCCTGATCAACCAGGCTGTTACTGCTGGCTGCACGCAAACCAATGTACGAGCCACAGCCCGGCTGATCAGGAACCGACTTTAGGTGCTTGTCCAGTGCCAGCTTGAAGACTGCCAGGGGTCTGTTGGTAATCCCCCTTATGTATGCTGGGAGGCAGTTGAACAGTCTCGGGCCCCTGACACTTATTGTATGGTCTCTTAACATGCTAGTGACACCCCTGCTTTTCATTGGGGGGATGTTGCCACGTCTGCCAAGTCTTTTGCTTTCGTAGTGAGTGATTTTCGTGTGCAAGTTCGGTACTAGTCCCTCTAGGATTTTCCAGGTGTATATAATCATGTATCTCTCCCGCCTGCATTCCAGGGAATACAGGTTCAGGAACCTCAAGCGCTCCCAGTAATTGAGGTGTTTTATCTCCGTTATGCGCGCTGTGAAGGTTCTCTGTACATTTTCTAGGTCAGCAATTTCACCTGCCTTGAAAGGTGCTGTTAGTGTGCAGCAATATTCCAGCCTAGATAGAACAAGTGACCTGAAGAGTGTCATCATGGGCTTGGCATCCCTAGTTTTGAAGGTTCTCATTATCCATCCTGCCATTTTTCTAGCAGATGCGATTGATACAATGTTATGGCCCTTGAAGGTGAGATCCTCCGACATGATCACTCCCAGGTCTTTGGCGTTGGTGTTTCGCTCTATTTTGTGGCCAGAATTTGTTTTGTACTCTTATGGAGATTTAATTTCCTCGTGTTTACCATATCTGAGTAATTGAAATTTCTCATCGTTGAACTTCATATTGTTTTCTGCATCCCACTGAAAGATTTGGTTGATGTCCACCTGGAGCCTTGCAGTGTCTGCAATGGAAGACACTATCATGCAGATTCGGGTGTCATCTGCAAAGGAAGACACGGTGCTGTGGCTGACATCCTTGTCTATGTCAGATATGAGGATGAGGAACAAGATGGGAGCAAGTACTGTGCCTTGTGGAACAGAGCTTTTCACCGTAGCTGCCTCGGACTTTACTCTGTTGACGACTACTCTCTGTGTTCTGTTAGTGAGGAAATTATAGATCCATCGACCAACTTTTCCTGTTATTCCTTTAGCACGCATTTTGTGCGCTATTACGCCATGGTCACACTTGTCGAAGGCTTTTGCAAAGTCTGTATATATTACATCTGCATTCTTTTTGTCTTCTAGTGCATTTAGGACCTTGTCATAGTGATCCAATAGTTGAGACAGACAGGAGCGACCTGTTCTAAACCCATGTTCCCCTGGGTTGTGTAACTGATGGGTTTCTAGATGGGTGGTGATCTTGCTTCTTAGGACCCTTTCAAAGATTTTTATGATATGGGATGTTAGTGCTATTCGTCTGTAGTTCTTTGCTGTTGCTTTACTGCCCCCTTTGTGGAGTGGGGCTGCCCCCTTTGTGAATGATTTTGAAAGTGTTTCTTTTTTGGGTCACCCTACCTTGGTGGAAGATGGCCAGCATGTTAAAAGAAAAATCTATTAAAAATGAAAGGAAGAACTAAGGAAATAGTAAATTCAAAAGAGTTATTGAAAATGAAAACATGAGGTGATACTTGCTGAGATCTGAGTACCTGACTTGTTTGGAGACAAAAAGTTTTGATCCTTTAATTAAGATGTGCAGAAAACTGTTACATAGATTCAGAATCTGATGAAGAATTACTGTAATATAAAGGATGAGGTCTCAAAACAAGGAAACCCTAGTTTGTGGAACTGTTGGGAATGTCAGTCTCCAGGACTCAAGCTACTAACTGTCCCCACCATATCTCCATCACTTATTTTACATAAAATAGTTTTGACAAATTCTAAAATTTATTTAATATTTAGTGAAGGGATTCAGGGAAACCAGTTATTTTTATATAGCCGGACTTGAGTCCTGGAAATTGGAAGTACAATGTCTGCACTCTAAAGGAGGGGTTTGGAATATTGGCAGTTTGGAGGGATATGTTGTGTATCTTCATATGTATATGCATCTAAACTGTTGTGTTCTGAGCACCTCTGCAAAAACAGTGATTATGTGTGGGTGAGGTGAAAGTGCTGAATGATGATGAAAGTATTTTCTTTTTGGGTCACCCTGCCTCAGTGGGAGACGGCCGACTTGTTAAAAAAAAAAAAAATCTAAAATGGATGAAATCATGGCAAAGCTGGATACTTTGGAAATTTAGACAAAAGCCTTATAAGAGCAAGTATCTGATGACTGTCATATTGTCAGCAAGATAAATTCACACTTAGAGATCTTACTGTGTCAACTGGAGTCACAAACACACTTAGAAAATTTATCATAAAACTATAAGGTTATTCTTCATTTAAAAGTTTTTTTTAACACATTGGCCATCTTCCACTCAAAAAAAAGAAACAAAACTTTTTTTTTTTTTAACACACCAGCCGCATCCCACTGAGGCAAGGTGACCTGAAAAGAAAAATGAAAGTTTTCATTTTTAAATTTAAATGCTCCTGGCACTTTAGTTGCCTCTTACGACACACGTGGCTTACAGAGGAAGGCTTCTTCACTTCCCCATGGAATTTAGAAATAATATGGTTATACAGTGGGACCGCTGTATCAATGGGGGGCTTCGTTCCAAGACCTACCGCAGATACCCGAAACCACAGATAGTAGCGAACCCTCTATTTAAGTAATTTTTCATTTACAAACATACCTATGATAAAGTTTAATTGATTAACTATGGACAGTAAGTTGAGAATTAATACTTTTTCACTGATGGAAACACTACATAACTTCTCTTAGGCTTTAAAGAACTCTCACCATCACTACTTTTGCATTTTAGTTTCATTATTAAGCAAAATTAAGGGTTATTTTCAGGCCAGGGTAAACCGAGGATAATTGAAACTGCAGAAACCAAACCCACGGATACGACAGTCCTGCTGTATTACTATCAATGGCGGATGGTCAAAACTTTGATGAATTGGAAGAATGATGTTTGAGCTGGCAGTGAACTGTGTGTGATTCCATGATATTTTTAAGGGACAAAAGAAGTAAAGTCCCTTTCCTGTGCTCAGTATCTTCAAGGTCATTTTCAAGGCTTGTTTTCACACATTCTTGAACATCAGTTACTGTTGTACAGGCAGCCCCGCTTATACAGCAGGTTAGATTCTGGGCTACCTCTGTGAAACAAAAATTGCTGTAAAGTGAATCATAACCTTTTTTTACTTTCAAATGGATATAAAAGCCTGATAACAGTTTTAAATTATTATTATTATTTATTTTTTTATTATCACACCGGCCGATTCCCACCAAGGCAGGGTGGCCCGAAAAAGAAAAACTTTCACCATCATTCACTCCATCACTGTCTTGCCAGAAGGGTGCTTTACACTACAGTTTTTAAACTGCAACATTAACACCCCTCCTTCAGAGTGCAGGCACTGTACTTCCCATCTCCAGGACTCAAGTCCGGCCTGCCGGTTTCCCTGAATCCCTTCATAAATGTTACTTTGCTCACACTCCAACAGCACGTCAAGTATTAAAAACCATTTGTCTCCATTCACTCCTATCAAACACGCTCACGCATGCCTGCTGGAAGTCCAAGCCCCTCGCACACAAAACCTCCTTTACCCCCTCCCTCCAACCCTTCCTAGGCCGACCCCTACCCCGCCTTCCTTCCACTACAGACTGATACACTCTTGAAGTCATTCTGTTTCGCTCCATTCTCTCTACATGTCCGAACCACCTCAACAACCCTTCCTCAGCCCTCTGGACAACAGTTTTGGTAATCCCGCACCTCCTCCTAACTTCCAAACTACGAATTCTCTGCATTATATTCACGCCACACATTGCCCTCAGACATGACATCTCCACTGCCTCCAGCCTTCTCCTCGCTGCAACATTCATCACCCACGCTTCACACCCATATAAGAGCGTTGGTAAAACTATACTCTCATACATTCCCCTCTTTGCCTCCAAGGACAAAGTTCTTTGTCTCCACAGACTCCTAAGTGCACCACTCACTCTTTTTCCCTCATCAATTCTATGATTCACCTCATCTTTCATAGACCCATCCGCTGACACGTCCCCTCCCAAATATCTGAATACGTTCACCTCCTCCATACTCTCCCTCCAATCTGATATTCAATCTTTCATCACCTAATCTTTTTGTTATCCTCATAACCTTACTCTTTCCTGTATTCACCTTTAATTTTCTTCTTTTGCACACCCTACCAAATTCATCCACCAATCTCTGCAACTTCTCTTCAGAATCTCCCAAGAGCACAGTGTCATCAGCAAAGAGCAGCTGTGACAACTCCCACTTTGTGTGTGATTCTTTATCTTTTAACTCCACGCCTCTTGCCAAGACCCTCGCATTTACTTCTCTTACAACCCCATCTATAAATATATTAAACAACCACGGTGACATCACACATCCTTGTCTAAGGCCTACTTTTACTGGGAAAAAATTTCCCTCTTTCCTACATACTCTAACTTGAGCCTCACTATCCTCGTAAAAAACTCTTCACTGCTTTCAGTAACCTACCTCCTACACCATACACTTGCAACATCTGCCACATTGCCCCCCTATCCACCCTGTCATACGCCTTTTCCAAATCCATAAATGCCACAAAGACCTCTTTAGCCTTATCTAAATACTGTTCACTTATATGTTTCACTGTAAACACCTGGTCCACACACCCCTACCTTTTCCTAAAGCCTCCTTGTTCATCTGCTATCCTATTCTCCGTCTTACTCTTAATTCTTTCAATTATAACTCTACCATACACTTTACCAGGTACACTCAACAGACTTATCCCCCTATAATTTTTGCACTCTCTTTTATCCCCTTTGCCTTTATACAAAGGAACTATGCATGCTCTCTGCCAATCCCTAGGTACCTTACCCTCTTCCATACATTTATTAAATAATTGCACCAACCACTCCAAAAACTATACCCCCACCTGCTTTTAACATTTTTCTATCTTTATCCCATCAATCCCGGCTGCCTTACCCCCTTTCATTTTACCTACTGCCTCACGAACTTCCCCCACACTCACAACTGGCTCTTCCTCACTCCTACAAGATGTTATTCCTCCTTGCCCTATACACGAAATCACAGCTTCTCTATCTTCATCAACATTTAACAATTCCTCAAAATATTCCTTCCATCTTCCCAATACCTCTAACTCTCCATTTAATAACTCTCCTCTCCTATTTTTAACTGACAAATCCATTTGTTCTCTAGGCTTTCTTAACTTGTTAATCTCACTCAAAACTTTTTCTTATTTTCAACAAAATTTGTTGATAACATCTCACCCACTCTCTCATTTGCTCTCTTTTTACATTGCTTCACCACTCTCTTAACTTCTCTCTTTTTCTCCATATACTCTTCCCTCCTTGCATCACTTTACTTTGTAAAAACTTCTCATATGCTAACTTTTTCTCCCTTACTACTCTCTTTACATCATCATTCCACCAATCGCTCCTCTTCCCTCCTGCACCCACTTTCCTGTAACCACAAACTTCTGCTGAACACTCTAACACTACATTTTTAAACCTACCCCATACCTCTTCGACCCCATTGCCTATGCTCTCATTAGCCCATCTATCCTCCAATAGCTGTTTATATCTTACCCTAACTGCCTCCTCTTTTAGTTTATAAACCTTCACCTCTCTTTTAAATTATCATATATTAACTGAGCATTAGACCTAGGCCTAAAAAATGCATATACAGTACATACATTACTTACCTTAAAATATTTTCATCCTTAGTTTAAAGTGAGTGGCAAATATATTTATTGTAGGAAGTGCGAATAAATGAAGAATGGGTATAATTGAAAGCCACTGTATTAGTGAAACGCTGTAAAGCAAAACACTGTAAAGCAGGGCATGCCTGTGTTAATAATACCTTGACTGTTACTTAATTTTTTTTTTTTTATGTTTCAGATCACAAGGCATATTTGTCCTTGCAAAATGTGAACCTGACCCTCAGGAACGACGTGCACGATGTTGCCCTGGCTTCCCTCTCGGGATTTGTCATGAGCGCAGAAAATCGCTTTGGTGTCAAGTACCAGAAATTATCCGTGAAGGCAGAATCTTTTAACTTAGAAGCTTCAAATGTTGAGCAAGAGTTGGTTTATGTTATGAAGTTAGTGGATGGCACTCCATCTGCAGGTAATAATATTCCTCATGCTAGTTCTGATACGCAGCTTATACTCTGATGTTACTTGTGATGATAGTGGATGGCTTGTTTGTACTGCAGTGGTGAGTTACTGTAGAGTATATGGGTGAAGAGAGAGAGAACGGGAGAGAGAGAGAGAAGGGAAAGAGAGAGAGAGAAGGGGAAAGAGAGAGAGAGAGAAAGAGAGAGAGAGAGAGAAAGAGAGAGAGAAAGAAAGGGAGAGAGAGAGAGAGAGAAGGGAATATGAGAGAAGGGGGGTAGGTGTACAGATAGAGAGAGAGAGAGAGAGAGGAGGGAAGGGAAGAGGATATGTGGAAGGCAGAGGAACACCAAGAAAACCAGAATAGACGTAGGGACATTTTTTTCCTAAAAGAAAAAAATGCTATTTTGAAATAAATTATACTAGGACACTAGGAATATCTCCTGATATTATTATCATTATCATTGTATTAATGTAGTAGAATTACTGACAATATGTTAAGTAAAAGGACACAAGTGCAACTAATGTGACATTTTATTGTGGTAATGTTGCCACAATAAAATGTTACATTAGTTGCACTTTTGTCCTTTTATTTAACATCATTATCATTATAATTATCATTAATGTTATCATTATAACAGTCATTATCATTATTGTCATTATCATCATTATCACCATCATCATTCCCTGAGTGACCACAGAAGCCTCATTGCGGGACTAAATCTTCCTCTGTTTCTTCAGTGGCAGGTGTTCTTTTTGACAGTAGGGGAAGGAAGGCGGGGTAGGGGTCGTCCTCGAAAAGGTTGGAAAGAAGGGGTAAGGGAGGTTTTGTGGGCGAGGGGCTTGGACTTCCAGCAGGCATGCATGAGCGTGTTAGATAGGAGAGAATGGAGACGAATGGTATTTGGGACCTGACGATCTGTTGGAGTGTGAGCAGGGTAATATTTAGTGAAGGGATTCAGGGAAACCGGTTATTTTCATATAGTCAGACTTGAGTCCTGGAGATGGGAAGTACAATGCCTGCACTCTAAAGGAGGGGTTCGGAATATTGGCAGTTTGGAGGGATATGTTGTGTATCTTTATACATATATGCTTCTTAACTGTTGTGTTCTGAGCACCTCTGCAAAAACAGAGATTATGTGTGAGTGAGATGAAAGTGTTGAATGATGATGAAAGTATTTTCTTTTTGGGTCATCCTACCTCGGTGGGAGACGGCCCACTTGTTATTATTTTCATGATTATTGTCACCATCATTGATGTCTTATCTGCAGGTTATGGGATTGCCTTTTCAGTCGACCTGGAACGTAACCCCCTGAACGTGGCTTCAGATTATGCTGTGACAATGAAGCTGGATCCTCTGGAACTTCTTTACAATCAGGTGCTTGCGATATTTTTTTTTTTTTTTACCAAATTTACTTACCTAAAATTTATTCCTGTACTTAATATTGATCTTGACCTCTTTTGGTTAGTGTTAAAAACATTTTTTTAAGTACCAATATATGAGGCTGTGTAGGATATTAAATTTGCTTTCATGGTAATTTATTCAGATGCTGTTGAAGTGTTCTTAATCCAGGGAGTTAGAATTATCCTCCCCTTGGTTAGAATCTATTTTTTCCCATTCTCCATGCACTGGATAAGCCCTACTGGTTAAGTGCTTTCCCATGAATTTCACTATTTTTTTTTAACACCCTAGCCATCTCCCATCAAGGCAGGGTTACCCAAAAAAGAAGCACCTTCATCATCATTCACACTGTCACTGTCTTGCCAGAGGTGTGCAGTAATATTAATATTAATTTGTTTTAACAGCATGCTTGTGCCGAGATGGTCTGCTTCTTCAGAGTGCCTAATACGGAGTACCGACGCTTCGAAGACCTGGCTAAGGATACACTCAGTGAAGTCGTCAACACAGGAAGGGCTGCCATGGACTATGCCATTGCTAGACACAAGACAGTCAATTTAGACATTGATATTAAGAGTCCTTACATTGTTTTACCAGAATATGGCTCGATTCAGAAAGGTGGAAATGTGTTGGTTTTAGATATTGGTGGCTTGAAAGTTAATAGTGAAATTGGTGGGCAAACGGTAGACTTGGAAGATGCAACGAGAATGGAGTTGGAGGAACGACTCTATGACCGTCTAACAATTACGGTAATGCAGCTGCAAGTTTTGTTTGCAGATTCTGGGGATGAGTGGAGAGTCCATAGAACAAGAGATGATTCAGATTCTCACTTACTCCCCAGAGTAAGAGTGAAGATTGATCTTGCGAACAGTATTCATCCGGAATATCGGCAGCAGCCAAAGCAGAAAGTTGATATTCATATAACTCCTCTTAAACTTAATCTTTCAGATAACAAATTAAGTCACTTGGTGGAATTTGCACACCACTTACCAGTGATACAAACAGACATGATTGTTTCAGATTCTGTTGATAGTTGTGTATCAAAGAGACATCAGTTGGACCCTTACTATTGCTTATTAGATCCAAATGTTTCAGAATTAACATACATTAGAAACAACCTCTCAAACAAGCTCCAAAAGAAAAAACTTGTTGCAGACTCTGTGGATACTCATTCAACTCCACCTTTGCTCAGGCACGTTCGGCCACTCTCACAGAGTGACACTATATCACAGACAAGCCTGGAACTTGAAAGATATTTCTCCACATCTGATAACAGTGATGACGAAGGGGAATCATGGGGCAAGCCAGTTGATTTACCAGGGTTTGAAGATAACACTTCTCCTAAAAACATGATCACTGTCTTATCTCGGTTTTGTATCGATGAAATTGTAATTGGCATATCTAGATCAAGTGAACATGGAGATAGACCCTATTTGATGATCAGAGCAACTCATTTAGTAGTAGAATCAGCAATGATGGATTATGGTCCTGCTGTACAAATAACACTTAGTTCGCTGCATCTTGTTGACAAGTATCATCACAGCCCAACAGGTGAATATTTAGAGTTAGTGTCATCACCACAAGTGGGCAATACATGCATTGCTACTCTACTCTACCGCAAAGTTCGTGCGAATTGCCCAGACTTTAAAACGCATTTTCATTCCTGTGAACAAAGTTTGGTCTTGGATTTTGCAACCCTTAATGTTGTTTGGCATCGAGGATCTATCATAACTCTAACAAATTTTCTCACATTGCTTGCAGCAAAACTGGGGCACATAGAGCAACATATTCCCAAAATCAGTATTCCAAATAGCTTTATAGTATGGTTAAAGTCTGGTCCTGAAGATCCACCAGTTCCTACAGGAGCATCCAAGTGGTCCTTTGCCTCACACCTTCACACACTTAATCTCAAACTCTGTGATAATGAAGTGGACTTCCTACAAGCCAAGGTTGGGGGTTTCCAGGGAGAATGCGTTTTTAAAGCTAACGAAAAGAAAATCTTCCGTGCATCACTATCTGAATTGTCCGTCGATGATGTATCTGATATAACTCTTCACTCACGAATTATTGATATTGAAGAAGACAGAGTGTTTGATGTGAAGCTTGTTCATTTTAGCCCCACGCACAAAGGTGTAGATGAAATAGACACTTCTCCCCAAGCAGTTGATCCAGATGCTTCCCTGAGGATCAGAATTGGTAGAATACAGTGTATATTCCTCTGTAAGTTCTTTGCTGATCTTCAGCGATTTATGGAACCTCTTCTAAACAGAGAAGGCACACAGGTTGCTCTCAAGCAAGCTGAGAAAGTAGCAGAAGCAGGTATTGAAGGATTTGTCTCTGGAAGAAAATTAAGTTTAAGCATTGATATTCATGCTCCTACTGTTCTTGTCCCACAGAAATCTGATTCTCCTAGTTTATTGGTATTTAGCCTTGGTTATTTAAAGATAGATAATCTGTTTAAAGTGGCACATACAGGTGGAGGAGGAGTCATTGAAAATATTTTATTAGAATTGGGACCCATGCATGTTTGCCGAGCTGTGATGACTCTTGGGGGCGGATTAGAGATGCAGGAGGATATACTGGAGCCTGCCACTCTTAGAGCAGATATCAAACGCTCACTCATACCTCAGTGCCGAGATCTTCTCTCATGGGATATTAGTGTTCACATGGGGGTTCTCTGTATTAACTTAGGACAACGAGATCTCAACACCATATTGGCTGTTATGTCTCAAAACAGAGCAGAAGCCCAGTTCTCAGACACAAGTATCCATTCTCAACCATTATCACCAGTTGAACTCGGGACACCTCTTGCTGGCAGTGATGACAATATGGGTAAACTACAAGCTTTCTTAACACACTCAATAGACATATACCGTATTGCAGATGCTCTTGTTTCTTTAGATGGACTAACTCTTACACTTTATACTGATATGGATGAAGTACTGAGTTCACCAGTTCGTGATGCAGCAACTGCATTATGTCGCTTAGAAGTTGGAGAAATTGAAGTACACGGTGATATGAATAATGATCGAAGTATGGATATGAGACTCACTTTGCAGTCCTGTGATTTGTTCGATGTAAGGCCTGACAATGATTACCATGTAGTTAAAAAAATATTTGGGCACTATAATAATGAAATGCAGATGGCTTCTGGAAGATTTAGCGTAAGTGTCCCTCCAATGATGGATCTCATGTACAAAGTTAGTCCAAGTGGAGATGCGGCAGTAGAAATAAGCATTGAAAGAACTAGATTGAATATGTCTGTTGGCTTTGCATTAGCCCTCTACAAATATATTAATGATGCAATTCCTAATACAGGAAGCATAAGTGGAGGGATTTTAAATCCAGGCTTTGTGGGTGACTTGGGTACAACTGTTGATGGTGTAAGAGTCATTCGACGTCCTCCCAGTTCTGTAGATAGTACTAGTGGCTACCTCTCAACTGTAACTAGTAACACGGATGAGCAAAAAACAATTTCCATTTCTTTGAAGGTAAAACATCCAGAAATAGTGTTATTTGCTGACCCTGAAGAAAGGAGTAGTAGAGTACTGGTCGTGAGATGTGAAATTCATATTGATTATTCTCGACACCCTGGCAACGAGAGCTTTCACATAACTTTAGACGGGTCTCAGGTATTTGCCACTACATATACTCATGCTGGCCAGAGTCCATATTCTATCATGGAGCCATCTGATATTGAAGGCTCTTGGATATTCCGTAGTGTTGAGGAAGGCGTCAAAGCAGAGTTAAAAGTTTCTCACATAAATCTTCACCTGAATCCTCCTGTAGTTCACCTCCTGATGGATGTGGTGGAAGAACTTACCACAAGTCTTAGTCCACAGTTTGTACCCATAAGGCTTCACCTCCCATCGGCTGACTTAGAAGACTTGTGGTCTCCTAAACAACTTGTTGCAACAATTTCTCCAATAAATCCAGAGGAAGAAGTGTACATTAAGCCTGAGTACCCATCAAGTAAGCCACAGCAACACTTGACTATAAGAGTTCCAGCAGTTACAATGTCACTTGAAAAGCAAGCAATGAAAACAGCAGTACCTGTACTTTTACTGAAGGGATCTGCAAGTGCAGAGGTTAATGACTGGTCCAAGCTGATGTACACCAAAGCAGAAATT
>NC_069474.1:17480357-17607009 GCF_026875155.1 Cherax quadricarinatus
CCGAGGATGATTCTTGTGCTGAAAGGTATGAAATCATCTTAGATTTTGATTATGGTAATTCTGTATTGATAAGATTATGTTTGCATTTTGCATTCACAATGCTACTTATAACAGCAGGAAAGAAATGAAGGAAATCTAAAACTGAGAGATAGTGTGACACTTGAAGGCCTAGGGAAAAGGAATTAACGTACAGTTGCTATGGATCCAGTCACACATTGGATTACTCCTTCATGATAAAGTTGTTATGTTAGCCAAGAAAAGTAGTATATCTGTGTCTAGCATTAGGAATAATATTAGGAGAGAAGTAAATAATGAAAATGAATGTTATAGGAATGCACTTAGAAGTCTGAATAGATCTATAACCCACTATGATAACATGAACATAGATAAGTACGTTTATGGAGCAACTTACAATGTGAACAGACTGACTGTTGTAGTGGCCAGGCTTAGGCTTGGTTACAAGTATTTCTGGCAGTTTGGGAGACACTGATGATGATCAAACTAAATGCAAATTATGTGGTCAGGCATATGATCACTGTCTTGAGCACTATGTGTTTAATTGTCCACTTCTTGAGGAATATAGAGATAGTATAATAACCTATGTAACATGTCAAGATAACTTATTAATGAAAATAAGATACCAGATATACTAATGAAATTTCCTAAATTTGCTTGTATCAGATAAGTGAACTGTAGATATGAAGATATAAATCCAAATGTACACCTGTTAACCCTTTTGGGGCCTAGTTCCTAGGCCTAAAATCTAATCTTTACCCAGGCAGTGTAGCAGTGTTATAGTGTGCATGGCTAAGTGCAAAGTCAATTGGACCAGCTCTTGTAAGCATGAATTATACTTTAAGGTTTCAATATTATTGTACAGTTACAAAGTGATATGAGTTCCAGGTATTCTGTTAGAAGGCAGCTTGCAATGGTACATGGCTGTCTTGCTTATTGCTTGCTCTAGTGCATTTGCTCTTGTGCTCTTGCTCTCTCTTGCTGTCTCTCACTCACTCTTTTGCTCTCTCTCATATGCCAGTCCCATCAACAACATTGTGTTGTCTTCAGACCATCATTTCTGTTTTTATAAAAAACTGAATATGCTGTTACTTTCTCCCAGCAGATATAAGTGCATGTTGATGGTTGATGTGCTTGAGGGCAGTGGCATGTCTTTTGTATAAGTAAATGTTGCAGTCACATTCTGGTATGCTGGCAGTGAGTTCTTTAAGACTTTTTGCTTTTCAAGGGAAACCCAGCTAAAAGTATGAGATGAAATAGCGAGGAAATTTGAGAATGACAACTATTCCTTCCAATGGTGATCATTTTTTTTTAGTGCTGTAGGTTGGTGGGCTCGTGCTGTGTACAGTATAATACCATTATTGATATAACTGTATTGGGGATATGTTCCTGTAAAGGACATCACTTGTGATTATACTGTATGGTAGTATTTTGGCAGAAATCTGTCTTGCTATCTTTCTCGTTCTCTCACTTGCTCGCTTTTACATGCCCTCTCTCATGCTTGCTTTCTCTCTAGCTCACTAGCTCTCTTGCCTGCTCTCACAGGCCATTTCTCACTCTCACTCACTTGTTCTCACACTCTCATTTGCTTTTGCTCACTCTCTCACCTGCTCTCTAAATCTCTTTCTTGTTCTCTCACTTTCTCTAGCTCACCCTTGCTCTCTCCTTTTGAAGGACAAATATCTTTTAATATTAATACAAAATAAACCTAGATGACCTGTTTTAATACAATCTTGTTATTTAGATATGGTAAGCCCTTGATTTATGCAACGGGGGTGCATTACAAAAATATCAGAAAAGTTGTGCAAAGTGAATCCGTTTCAATAGAATACTGTATGGTATATAGATATGTATTATATGCCTAACAGTTCACAAGCAGGCGGAATTTTTAGCAAACATTATCTCTCAGTATCAAAGTACACACAACTTTTGCCACTCAGCCAGATGCCAGAAAGAGTGTGTAGGTTCGAATCCTGCTGTGGACTGAGAGATACTGTTCAAAAGATATATGGGAAAAACTGGGTTTTATTCTGTTCATCTAGAGTAATGGGACTTATTCATTTTTTTTATTCTAGTTAATGTACTATAGAGGTTTTTGCACATTCAGTACTATGCAGGAAGATATTTGCAAACATAAAAATGCATAAAATAACATGGAAGAGCCAATTTAATGCAAATCATAACTGCAATATACAATACAGTGTCATAGGGTCAGTAAGAATTATTTAACCATTTTCATTATGAAACCAAAACAGAGTACTGAATAGTAAAAATATTAAATGTGTTCCTCTGAATACAGACAGATTTTTTTTTCAACACACTGGCTGTTTCTCAATGAGGCAGGGTGACCCAAAAAAAAAGAAACAAATGCTTTCACCATCATTCAGCACTTTCACTATCATTCAACACTTCCACCATCATTCAACACTTAAACCATCATTCACACATAATCACTGTCTTTGCAGAGGTGCCCAGATGTGACAGTTTAGATGTCACTCCAAGCAGCCAATATCCCAAACTCCTCCTTTAAAGTGCAGGCATTGTACTTCCCACTTCCAGGACTCAAGTCCAGCTAACCTACAGACTTGCAGTCATATAAAAGTCATAACTAGTTGTGAAGCAGTGATATGTTGCTTTCTCAGTTGTTCTCAGTCAAACAAACAAACTCTATTTCTATAAAAAGGAGTACAGTATATTATACAATTAAGGTGATTAACATACATATTTTTTTTTTTTCAACAAGTCGCCGTCTCCCACCGAGGCAGGGTGACCCAAAAAGAAAGAAAATCCCAAAAAGAAAATACTTTGATCATCATTTAACACTTTCACCTCACACATAATCACTGTTTTTGCAGAGGTGCTCAGAAGCACAACAGTTTAGAAGCATATAACGTATAAAGATACACAACATATCCCTCCAAACTGCTAATATCCCAAAACCCCTCCTTTAGAGTGCAGGCATTGTACTTCCCATTTCCAGGACTCAAGTTTGGCTATATAAAAATAACCGGTTTCCCTGAATCCCTTCACTAAATATTACCCTGCTCACACTCCAACAGATCGTCAGGTCCCAAATACCATTCGTCTCCATTCACTCCTATCGAACACGCTCATGCACGCCTGCTGGATGTCCAAGCCCCTCGCCCACAAAACCTCCCTTACCCCTTCCTTCCAACCTTTTCGAGGACGACCCCTACCCCGCCTTCCTTCTCCTACAGATTTAAATGTTCTCCATGTCATTCTACTTTGATCCATTCTCTCTAAATGACCAAACCACCTCAACAACCCCTCTTCAGCCCTCTGACTAATACTTTTATTAACCCCACACCTTCTCCTAATTTCCACACTCCGAATTTTCTGCATAATATTTACACCACACATTGCCCTTAGACAGGACATCTCCACTGCCTCCAACCGCCTCCTCGCTGCAGCATTTACAACCCAAGCTTCACACCCATATAAGAGTGTTGGTACTACTATACTTTCATACATTCCCTTCTTTGCCTCCATAGATAACGTTTTTTGACTCCACATATACCTCAATGCACCACTCACCTTTTTTTCCTTCATCAATTCTATGATTAACCTCATCCTTCATAAATCCATCCGCCGACATGTCAACTCCCAAGTATCTGAAAACATTCACTTCATCCATACTCCTCCTCCCCAATTTGTTATCCAATTTTTCTTTATCTAAATCATTCAATGTAAGTACTTTATAGAAAGCCATATATTATGTGAAGGATTTTGCTCAGCCTTAAAACTAAATTATGATTACAAGTACAAGTATATGAGAATAGAGGAGGGGTTTGGGATATGTGATGTTTGGAGTGACATCTGAACTGTAGTATCTGTGCACCTTTACAAAGACAGTGATTATGTGTGAAGGATGGTGAAAGTGTTTCTTTCTTTTTTGGGTCACCCTGCTTCAGTGGGAGATGGCCAGCATATTAAAAAAAAAGTTTTTGAAGTGTTGTAGGTAACTAGTAATTCAATAAAAAATTATGTTTAGTGGTATATTGAGGATGATGCTAGGTACATGAGTTGAAGGAATGATAAACAAGGTCAATACAGGCTGAAAGAGTTGTTCAAATTCTTCTCCAGAGTTTCGGAGCAATTCTTCTTCTTTCAACAAACCAGCCATTTCCCACTGAGGCAGAAAGTTTCTCTTTTTAACTTTATTAATGTATGCAGAGCAATTACTGGGGTAATTTTTTAGAATGTTAGTAAATCCCTAGTGTACAATTGAAATGGTTTGAAGCAACCCTGCTAGAGCAGTCCTATTGTGAGTTTAGGGAGATTCTTATTGGTTCTGGGAATGATCATCAGTGTCCTCTCAGACAAGGCCTCATTAACTGGAAAGAACATTTTAAAAAGTATCTCAGGTAAGATAAGTTTACAGGATGAAGATATATATGTGAACTTGCATGAAGATTTAGAATTCATGACTGTGAGGCTTAAAAAATATCTTAGAATAATATAAACATAATGGCCATATTTGCACCGATATGTCACTCTTCTAATTAACTTTGAAATTAAAAACTGGTTAAGTATAGTACTGGATCTGGTAAATTCATTGTTCAGATTTTTTAAAATGTTCTTTGGCTGGTTTTGATTTTCAGCCTGTATGCTATGCCCAAAATTAACAGGCAGCACTTGTCTGCTCATTTCCACCACCCACTCTACCAGTAAACCCATGCCCAGTACATTTAGAAACTATTGGAAAAAATAAGCCATGTGCAATAGAAGCAAAATATCACCTTCCAAATTGCAACTCAAGGGCCTACTGTATTAATTCATTGAATGTTGCCATAATTTAAGCTATCAGTGAATAACCCTTTGCAAGTGGTCTTTCCTTCCTAGGCACCCAGGTTATCTGAAGGAGTCTGGTCGCAGTAAACTTCCCAACTCTGCCTCAGTATCATCTTTTGGCTCCAGGAAAGGAGGCAGCACGTGGTCGCTGTGAGCTCTTTTATTTCCTTGTACCTTACATGGGAAATGTTAAAACTGCACATTTTATTAATTTAAAATGAAGTTTAATAGAATTCAGATTTTAGCTATGTTGCACCAAGATAATCTTGCATGTACGTTAGTCATAGCTGACTGATGATGGGCTTCTGACTTCCTATGGTTTTGATGTTTTTTAATTTTTTTGTTCTCTTTTGTACAAACAAATGTAACACTGCTTTTGAAATTTAATAAATAACTCAAGTTTTAATACTGTACACACACTATTGCATGTTAAACATGTTTTTATCACCTGTTGCTTGTTTTCTTAGATTTATTGTAGGTAGTATATCTCTCGGGGGAAATATGCAAGGATTTTGCCCTCTATTTTTTCTCCCACTACATTTCCAAAGGGTTTCTTAAGAATGCCTCTGGATTGCAGGCATTTTCCATTTCACAAAGGACCATTTATAATAAATTTGCATTATGGCACTATTTCACTATTTGTTATTTTTTTTTATTAACACATCGGCTATCTCCCACCAAGGCAGGGTGGCCTGAAAAAAGAAAAACTTTCATCATCATTCACTCCATCACTGTCTTGCCAGAGGCATGCTTACACTACAGTTTTAAAACTGCAACAGCAACACCCATCCTTCGGAGTCCCGACACTGTACTTCCCACCTCCAGGACTCAAGTCTGGCCTGCCAGTTTCCCTGAATCCCTTCATAAATATTACCTTGCTCACACTCCAACAGCACATTGGTGCTGTTGGAGTGCCATTTGCCTTATGATGCTTTTTCACTAGTAGTAAAATTGAGAAAAATATGGAGAATAAAAAAAATTACAGTACTGTAACTGGAACAGTCCATCAAAAACCTGCACTTAGGAGGACCTTTAGGATGATGATGTGCTCCAGCCTCGGCCATTGTCAAACCTCTCATAAGTTGTGATTTGACAGTGTTTGACGACAGAACCAAACATCGTGGTTGAAATAGACATGTAAAAGCAAAGCAAAACTTTTTCTAAGACAGAATAATGTCTTAGTAAAGTTTTGCACTGCATTTGTCTATTTCAACCATTATATTAATTATATCTCATCTATCTGCAGGTGTCTCTCTTTTTCATGCCATCTGTCTCCAGCTATCTCTCTTATTTTATGCCATCTGTCTCCCACTACCTCTCTTTTGTATGCTATCTATCTCCAGCTACCTCTTTTTTTGTACATTTAAGAAATCCTACTAAATAATCTATGTCTTAAGTGTACTAGCCTTTAAGCATTAGGATTAGTTTACTCAAAATGTACTGCATGTTAGTGGCTTTCTTTTGTGCCTAACAATATTTTATTGCCTGTAAACTATATTATCTGTACATTGCAGAAAAGAAATAAAGAAATTGAATTTGAATTATTCTGTAGCCATTTTGGCTGGACTCAGATGCTCTACATTAATGCTATTGCGGGAACTTCTTGACCTACGATGGGGGTTATGTTCCGACAAACCCATCATAAATCGAAAATATTATAAGTCGATTACAAATATCATGTGCTAAATAAACAAGTAAATAAAAGAATGAAGATTTTATTTCTTTGTAAAGGTTACAATGTGTAATTACAATTTTAGTTTGATAAGTACAAAGAAAGCCACTATCATGAAGGGGCATTTTGGGCAGAGTAATCCTAATACATAATAACTACTTAAATCTAGACAAGATAAGAGTGGTTAACTTTCATTAAAATTTTTATTTAATCTTAATACTAATGCGAGGTAGTTGCACATAATAAAAACAATATTACAATTAATGGCTCAAGCAGTAATAATTCATGGATTGGCAGATGTTTAACCCTTTCAGGGTCGCCAGGCCCTCTCCTAGACTTGTTCTCAGGGTCACCAAATTTTAAAAAAAAAAAAATTATTTTTTCTTATGAAAAGATAGAGAATCTTTTTCTGATCATAATGACACCAAAAGTATGAAATTTGATGGAACGGAATTATGCTCTCACGAAGTTAGCGGTCTCGACGATGTTTACGCATCGGCGATTTTGCCCACTTTGAGCCCTATTTTCGGCCAATTCCAGTGTACTAGTGGACAAAAATCATAACTATTTCGCTAGAACTCCATTTTTTCTATCGAATGAGTACAAGAAACCACCCATTTACCGATTTCAACTATCCAATAAAGTGGTCAGAATTTAGCAATTTTGCCAATTTCACACAAATTTCAAAAGATGCCAATTTCTGAATAGGGTCCAGAATAAACAAGAAAAACATTCCTGGCACTAAAATAACATTATCTCTGTTCATTAGTCATGTCCCCATGCCCCTCTTACATTCTTTTGCTTTCCACTTTGAATTTTTATTCTCACAAAAAATAGAAGATTTACTGTTATGCAGACTACTGCATTAGTGTAGAAATGGTATACATGTAAATAATATCAGTGCACTTGTGAAAGAATATTAGACTCGCCAGTTGACGTGTATTGGACGCGTAGCATGATTTGTTTACTTTTGAACTTTGGTAAAAATCGAACATTTCTGCTACTTTGAGCTCAATTTCAAGGTACTTTTCATTGTAAAACCAGTCAAAATCATCTCAATTTCTATAATATGTCTTCCATTCTATAAAATGAGACCAGAGAAAACTAGAATACAACAATAAATACCATACGAAAATACAGTGCAAAGTCGCTGTTTTAATCCAAAAACATGGTTAAAGTTTTTTTTTTCTCATTACGCACTGTGCTGCAGGATTTTTTTTATACTGCGCACACTGACCACATAGACCCATTCTTTCATATGTAGGCCTACCAGCTTTCTCTCACTAGATTTGAGGGCGCTAAAATTTAGGCATACTAGTACGTCAAAAACCCTGGTGCGTAAGCCGTACTAGTACATCCAAAACCCTGAAAGGGTTAATAGACTAGAGGTCATGTAATATAATATAATAACTGATTGGAAGTTGTTTTGATTGGTTTGGTTAGTATTGATAGATGAGATGATTTTTAAGCAAAGTCCTAATTTTATAAGTAGTCAGGGGATCCTTTACCGGTTCAGGTAGTGAATTCCAGATCTTTGGGTCTTTTATGTGCATTGCATTTTTGCATAGTGTGAGACTGACACGAGGGACGTTGAAGAGAGCCTTATGCCTTATATTGTGACTGTGCGATTCTGTTGTAGTTATCAAAAAGTTTAAGTGGAGGGCTTACATTGGAGTTCAATGTTCTGTATATGTAGTAGGCACAATAATATGAGTGTATGTCTCATATATTTAGCAAGTTCAGACTTTTGAAAAGTGGTGGGGTGTGCTGTCTAGCACAGGAACTGGTCAGTGAATAAGTAAATAAACAAATAATTTTTTTTTTTTCAAACAAGTCGGCCGTCTCCCACCGAGGCAGGGTGACCCAAAAAAAAGAAAGAAAATCCCCAAAAAGAAAATGCTTTCATCATCATTCAACACTTTCACCACACTCACACATTATCACTGTTTTTGCAGAGGTGCTCAGAATACAACAGTTTAGAAGCATATACGTATAAAGATACACAACATATCCCTCCAAACTGCCAATATCCCAAACCCCTCCTTTAACCCTTTCAGGGTCCGTCCCGTAGATCTACAGCTTTACATTCAGGGTCCAAACCGTAAATCTACGTCATGAGCTCGGCTCACTCTGATAAACTGTGAGTGGTACATTTGGGCCTAGATATGAGAGAATACATCTATGTGGTATGTGTGCACCACATAAAACAGATCCTGCAGCACACTGTGTATAATGAGAGAAAAAAACTGAAATCATGATTTTTCGATTAAAACAGCGACTTTGCAGTGTTTTTTCGTATATTTTTTATAGTTGTATTTGCAATTTCTTGGTCTCATTTGATAGAATAGAAGACATATTACAGAAATAGAGATGATTTTGATTGGTTTTAGCACTGGAAATGGCTGGAAACTGAGCTCAAAGTAGCGGAAATGTTAAATTTTTGCCGATATTCAAGAGTAAACAAACGACCTCACACATCTAATACACGCCAGCTAGTGGGTCTAATATACATTCACAAATATGGTGATGATATTTATACAATTATTACAGTATTGCATAACAGTAAATCTTCTATTTTTTGGTGTGAATAAAAATTTATTATGTGAATAAAAAATCATAATGGAATTTATTTGTAAAGCCTCAAAACATAACTAATGAACAGAGGAAATGTTAGTTTAGTTCCAGGAATACCTACATTGCTTATTCTGGACCCCATTTTGAAATTGGAATATTTTGAACTTTGTGTTAAATTGGCCAAATTAAGAATTTCCGATCACTTTATTTCATAGTTGAAACAGTTGACTTGGCAATTTCTTGTGCTCAGTCGATAGAATAGAAGTAATACTAGTGAAATAGCTAAGAATTTGGTTGACTGGAATAATGTAATTGGCCTAAACTGGGAGTCAAAGTCGGCAAATTCGCTGATTCGTAAATATCGCTGACACATCAAAATTTGCGAGAGCATAATTTCGTTAATTTTCCATCAAATTTCGTACTTTTTGTTTTATTACCTTCACAAAAATATTCTCTACCATTTCATAAGAAAAAATAACAATTTTTTTTTTTTAAATTCGTGGACACTGGGGCACCACTTCAGATTTGGGCCTTGGACCCTGAAGGGGTTAAAGTGCAGGCACTGTACTTCCCATTTCCAGGACTCAAGTCCGACTATGTATATGAAAATAACCGGTTTCCCTGAATCCCTTCACTAAATATTACCCTGCTCACACTCCAACAGATCGTCTCCATTCACTCCTATCTAACACACTCATGCACGCTTGCTGGAAGTCCAAGCCCCTTGCCCACAAAACCTCCTTTACCCCCTCTCTCCAACCCTTTCAAGGACGACCCCTACCTCGCCTTCCTTCCCCTATAGATTTATATGCTTTCCATGTCATTCTACTTTGATCCATTCTCTCTAAATGACCAAACCACCTCAACAACCACTCTTCTGCCCTCTGACTAATACTTTTATTAACTCCACACCTTTTCCTAATTTCCACACTCCGAATTTTCTGCATAATATTTACACCACACATGCTTAGAAAGGCTCTCCCTGCCTCCAACGTCTCTGCATTACCACCAGCTTACACCATATAAGGTGTTGGTACTACTATACTTTCATACATTCCCTTCTTTGCCTCCATAGATAACGTTTTTTGACTCCACATATACCTCAACGCACCACTCACCTTTTTTCCCTCATCAATTCTATGATTAACCTCAAACTTCATAAATCCATCCGCCGACACGTCAACTCCCAGTATCTGAAAACATTCACTTCTTCCATACTCCTCCTCCCCAATTTGATATCCAATTTTTTTTTTATCTAAATCATTTGATACCCTCATCACCTTACTTTTTTCTATGTTCACTTTCAACTTTCTACCTTTACACACATTCCCAAACTCATCCACTAACCTTTGCAATTTTTCTTTAGAATCTCCCATAAACACAGTATCATCAGCAAAAAGTAACTCGTCAATTCCCATTTTGAATTTGATTCCTCATAATTTAATCCCACCCCTCTACCGAACACCCTAGCATTTACTTCTTTTACAACCCCATCTATAAATATATTAAACAACCATGGTGACATTACACATCCCTGTCTAAGACCTACTTTTACCGGGAAGTATTCTCCCTCTCTTCTACACACCCTAACCTGAGCCTCACTATCCTCATAAAAACTCTTTACAGCATTTAGTAACTTACCACCTGTTCCATATACTTGCAACATCTGCCACATTGCTCCTCTATCCACTCTATCATATGCCTTTTCTAAATCCATAAATGCAATAAAAACTTCCCTACCTTTATCTAAATACTGTTCACATATATGCTTCAATGTAAACACTTGATCTACACATCCCCTACCCACTCTGAAGCCTCCCTGCTCATCGCAAGTCCTACATTCTGTCTTACCTCTAATTCTTTCAATTATAACCCTACCGTATACTTTTCCTGGTATACTCAGTAAACTTATTCCTCTATAATTTTTACAATCTCTTTTGTCCCCCTTCCCTTTATATAAAGGGACTATACATGCTCTCTGCCAATCCCTAGGTACCTTCCCCTCTTTCATACATTTATTAAACAAAAGTACCAACCAATCCAACACTATATCCCTCCCTGCCTTTAACATTTCTGTCATGATCCCATCAGTTCCAGCTGCTTTACCCCCTTTCATTCTATGTAATGCCTCACGTACCTCCCCACACTTACATTCTGCTCTTCTTCACTCCTAAAAGATGGTATACCTCCCTGGCCAGTGCATGAAATTACCGCCTCCCTTTCTTCCTTAACATTTAAAAGTTCCTCAAAATATTCTTGCCATCTACCTAATACCTCCCTCTCCCCATCTACTAACTCCCCTACTCTGTTTTTAACTGACAAATCCATACTTTCCCTAGGCTTTCTTAACTTGTTTAACTCACTCCAAAATGTTTTCTTATTTTCATTAAAATTTCTTGACAGTGCCTCTCCCACTCTATCATCTGCTCTCCTTTTGCACTCTCTCACCACTCTCTTCACCTTTCTTTTACTCTCCATATACTCTGCTCTTCTTATAACACTTCTGCTCTGTAAAAACCTTTCTAAGCTAACTTTTTCTCTTTTATCACACCCTTTACTTCATCATTCCACCAATCACTCCTCTTTCCTCCTGCCCCCACCCTCCTATAACCACAAACTTCTGCCCCACATTCTAATACTGCATTTTTAAAACTATTCCAACCCTCTTGCAACCCCCCACTACTCATCTTTGCACTAGCCCACCTTTCTGCCAATAGTCGCTTATATCTCACCTTATATCTAATTACTTATATCTAATCACTTATATATAATTATTGAACATAAATAAATAATTACTAAGTATCAGTATTGAAAAGTAAATAAATGAATACAGTTGGGCCTTGTTCATATAGCCCCTAAGATTCTCGACCCCAAACAATAAGCAAAAATCGCCAGTGGGTAGAAAAGAGTGTTTTTCATTATCAAATGTTTCTAAAATACCTGATAACATGTTTCTACTATCATATACTATTAAGTACTTAATACAGATAGGCATAAAAAAAACATAAAAAGTAAAATAAATACACAGTACATACAATACTTACCTTAATATATTACACTCTTCGTCCTTCCCTTACACAACTGTCGTATGAAAACAGCAGAAAAGCTTACTGCTTTTCTGCTGTTTGAGCAGTATCTCAATTGAAAGCCAAGAAAAACATGGAATGCTGAAAAGCAAGATCCGTATGTGCGGGGCCCTTCTGTACAAGTTACAGACTGGCCGCCTTCGTGCTGTCATCATGTAATATACAGTCTTTCCTCACTTAACGATGGAGTTCCATTCCTAAGACCACATCGGTAAATGAATTCATTGCTAAACAAGGAGCATACTACAATGGTAGTGGGTTTGTGTCACCCATTTTTTTATATTGTTTTAATGTACCCTTTGCACCATTTATAGCATTTTTAGTATATTTTTAAATGTTTATACATTAGTGTACTGTATATTGTAATAAAGAGAATAGAGGAAATCAGCTCTAATATACATTATTTAAGTATGCATACTGGTCAGAGAGCCCGTCGTAAGTCCAAGTTGGTAAACAAGTACGTCGCTAAGTGTGGAGAGGCTGTATTACTTTATGCTGTTAAGAGTTAAACACTATCACATTTCAATAAATGGTTCAGCAGTTTGTGTTTGACTTCTTTTGCCATTTTAAAGCCTTTCATTCTCATTATTTTTTCACTGTTGTGTTGCATTTATGAATGTTGCATCAGGGATCATCACTTTGCTTGTTATGCACAGTACTGTAAGTCCTCACTTAACATCATTTCATTCAACTTTGTTTTGTTATAACGTTGATGAGAAAAAAAAATTGATTCCCAGCTAGGGACACTGTCTGTGTGGAGTTTGCATGTTTGTTTTTGACCTGTGTGGTGGTAGTAGGTGCTCCTTACAATTTTCACTTTGCAAACATTTATTCCTTGACCTAACCCTGTTGCAGTGAGTGCTAAAGGTGCACTGTGCATTCCTGATGTTTATATCAATCAGCCTGTGGTAAAATTGGTTTCATTATATGTTGATTCGCTTAAAGTCGCAGTTTCCAAGATCCTATCAACGATGGTAAGTGAGGACTTACTGTAGTAAGAATGGGCAGTAGAATAGATGTCTCCTTGACTTATGATGGGGTTATGTTCCGATGAACCCATAGTAAATAAGATTAAAGAGTGAAGAATTAAGATTTTATTTCTTTATAAAGGTTACAGTGTGTAATTACAATTTTAGTTTGATAAGTACAAAGAAAGCCACTATCATGAAGGGGCATTTTGGGCAGACTAATCCTAATACATAATAACTACTTAAATCTAGACAAGATAAGAGTGATTAACTTTTATTAAAATCTTTATTTAATCTTAATACTAATACGAGGTAGTTGCACATAATAAAAACAATATTACAATTAATGGCTCAAGCAGTAATATTTCATGGATTGGCAGATGTTTAATAGACTAGAGGTCATATAATATAATATAACTTATTAGAAGTTGTTTTGGTTGGTTTGGTTAGTATTGATAGATGAGATGATTTTTAAGCAAAGTCCTAAATTTATAAGTAGTCAGGGGATCCTTTACCGGTTCAGGTAGTGAATTCCAGATCTTCGGGTCCTTTATGTGCATTGCATTTTTGCATAGTGTGAGACTAACACGAAGGATGTTGAAGAGAGCCTTATGCATTGTATTGTGACTGTGCGTTCTGTTGTAGCTATCAAGAACTTTAAGGGGGTTGGCTGTGGTTGATCGCCAGGCACAAATGCCATAGGTGAGGCACGGATATATTAATGAGTGGTATTGGGTAAGGAGTGTCATTTGGGGTACATAGTATGGTATCTTGGAAAGGATGCCTACTGATTTGGAAATTTTCTTGGATATATGATGGATATGGGAATAAAATTTAAGATTACAATCAAGGAGAAGACCTAGAAATTTACCCTCTGTGTGTTTTGAAATATGGGAACCATTTATTGACATATTAAGTTGGATATTTAAGGCTCTGTTTCCAAACAGCATGAAATATGTTTTGTCAATGTTGAGAGTGAATTTGTTGATCATCATCCAAGTACAGTATATATTTTTAGCAGCTCGTTGTTTACAGTGTCTCTACGTATAGCTGGGTTTGAGTGGGAGTAGATATAAGTAGTGTCATCTGCGAAAAGAACTGGTTTAAGGAGTTGGAATGCATTGGGGAGATCATTGATGTAGATGAGAAAGAGGAGTGGACCTAGGACACTACCCTGGGGCATTATGACAGCTACAGGCTGGATAGTGGAATTGACTCTGTTTGCGTATACATACTGGTGTCTATCGTTAGGATAAGGTTTTAGGTAATCAAGGGAATGTCTTTTGATGCCATAATGATTTAGTTTTAGGTGCAGGAGATTGTGGTCCACTGTATCAGATGCTTTCCATAGGCCAATGAAGAGCCCCAGGGGTTAAGTATGTTGTTAGTAGGAGTAAAGGCATTTATGTATTATTTTTTGAATGTTCTAGAAAGTAACAGCAAGTTTGATATAGGTCTATAGTTGTTCAAATCAGTTGGATCACCTCCTTGAGGATCAGAGTAACCCTTGCTGTCTTGAGTATGGATGGGTAGGTTGAGGACTCTACAGATTTGTTTGTGTTGCAATAATGGGTGACAGCATATTGGTAGCTTTTTTATATATGAATGGAGGCAAGTTATCTAGATCTCCTGCTTTGTTTTTTAATGATTTAATGATGAGTGAGACTTCAGTAGAATTAGTTGGAGATAGAGTACAGTGGACCCCTGGTTTACGATCAGCTCCCAATGCGACCAATTATGTAAGTGTATTTATGTAAGTGCGTTTGTATGTGTATGTTTGGGGGTCTGAAATGGACTAATCTAATTCACAATATTCCTTATGGGAACAAATTCGGTCAGTACTGGCACCTGAACATACTTCTGGAATGAAATAATATCGTAAACCAGGGGGTCCACTGTATTTGGGTAGTTGAAAAGTAAATAAATGAATATGAGTTACAGACTTGCTGCCTTCGTCCTGGGTAATCATCTTATGTTTCATATCCAAGTAATTGCTTTTACACCAACATAAAGTTGAAATATAGTAAGTTGAATCATTGTACGTCAAGGAGCACCTGTAGTTACAGATCTTATTTGGGACTAGAATATGATTTCACAGACAGCATATCACTCAAAATGGCTAAGTACAAAAAATCTCGTTTGTGGTATGTATAGCCATTAGAGAAATAATTGTATCTAGATTTCCCTTATCTTAAAATTGATGTCTAGTCTACTCTGAGGCCTTTTTCTCGTGCTGAACTGTGTGTTATTATAATGCTGAGTACAGCATTTAACTTACCTAAAGTTGAAAGAACAAATATCACCCTCAGAAGTTGTTGAAACTTTGACCTAGAATGCTGTCTGTTGCCAATCATTTTTTTTTTTATTAATTTTTATACTAGTACAGTGGACCCCCGCTTAACGATCACCTCCAAATGCGACCAATTATGTAAGTGTATTTATGTAAGTGCGTTTGTACGTGTATGTTTGGGGGTCTGAAATGGACTAATCTACTTCACAATATTCCTTATGGGAAAAAATTCGGTCAGTACTGGCACCTGAACATACTACTGGAATGAAAAAAGTTCGTTAACCGGGGGTCCACTGTATATGTATACTGTATCAGTAAATGATTCATAAAAGATACTATCTAATAAAAAGATCTAACTTATGTGTTGGCATTAATTCTATCAATTTATTTATTTAGCATAATGTATTGTACTGTATAACATACTATTTTAGGGTGCATACATTTTTATCCATGTCCAGTTTTTAAAAATTTATCTGCCACTTGAAAATTATAATGGGCTTACCTTTTTCTTGTATATACTGCACAGTCATCCCCACATATTCAGGATTCTTTATTTGTGGAGTTTGATTATTCCACTTATTGCTGATGGGAAACCTTCAGGAAGATTGTTATCAACAAGTATAATAATTATAATCTTTATGTCTACAAGTACATATACAATGCATGCAAGCCTAGCTAACATCAGTGACGTATGCTACGTAGAAAGCCCCTTGTTATGCAGAGCATTTCAAGCAAATTAGGTCAATTTTGTCCCAGGATACAACCCACACCGTTCAACTAACACCCAGGTACCCATATTACTGATAAGTGAACATCGGACAACAGGCATCTTAAGGAAACACTTCTTAATGTTTCCAGCTGTACCGGAAATCGACCCCTAGACCTCAGTGTGTGAGCTGAGTGCTCTAGCGATCAAGCTATGGGATAATAATAAAAAATTCTAATACTTTATGTACAATCCTTTCTTTTGAAAGTCAGTAATAACCAGAGTAGATCAGTGTTCTCTGAAATACAAAATTATTCCACATTTGATTTTTTTTTTACACAGACATTACTTTGTATTCTCTGATTTTTAGATTTGTGGAAACTCTAGGAGTGTCATCCACCACAAATTTCTGAAGACGACTATAATTTGTTTTCCCATGTGTCAGTAACTTTAGAAGTTATATTTAAACTTAGACTTTGGAATCTCTTGTCACTCTTTCCAAAAGTCTTTTTTTTTTTTTTCAACTTACTGGCCGTTTTCCACCAAGGCAAAGTTACCCCAAAAGAAGAGGAAAACTCTGAAGTTTATCTTCTTTTTACACATAGTAATTCCATCAGCCATGTGGAATCTTATTTATTGCTTCCATAAAAATAAATACGTACAGTATTAGTTTGAGATTTCACATTATGTGTGATGAAAGTAACAAACTGCAACTGTTACTTGCCTTTGATGGACTATAATGGAAGCATCTTATGTGTTGCATCTTTGATGAATTTGAAAAATTAATAGAATAAAGAACAAAAAGGCACAATACCATAACTGAAACAAAGAACAAATAACTTGCACACAGGAGAGAGAAGCTTACAATGTCATCATAAGGTTCTCTCTCTCCTATGTGTGGATTATTTGCAAATTAATACAATATTTGTTTGACTGTGTCTGCTGACCACTTTCCATCATTTATGTTCCTCAGGATTGGTGACTGGGACCACCTAAGTTTGAAATCATGTGCTGGGGTTTCAACCTGGAACCTCTTTTCTGATATACCCCTGCTGGAGCCTCAGTTTGACCAGTTCTGCCCCAACCCTGTTACTCTTTATCAAGATATCACAAAATATCAATTGAAAATTAGTGTTCCTGGTATGTTGATTGTTGAAATTGAATTTGAGTGTAGATCTAGTTTGCTCATACCAATGCATTGCAACTATGGTTCACTGACTACAATTACATCCCTGACAATGGTTTTTTACATCCCTGAAGTTTCTTTTGGCCATTGTGATGCATTTGAATTTCATACATGTTTAAAATTACACTTAACTGAAAAGGTTTTACATTGTCTGAAAATTGACTTGTAGAATGATATAGTGTATTGATGTGATAATATGGTGGAAACAAACTGCATGGAATATATGGGACACTGCATGTTCCATTGGCCAATGCTTATTACATGGTTGGATGTGTCAACATGTTAACCACTTTATTTTATCAGTGTAAAATGTCCCTTTAATGCTAAACTGTATCTGTGTTAAACCCTCATCAGTTGAATTCCAGCATGTGAGATATTTATGGCCCCATTGAGAGTGAGAGTGCACCAACTTTTGTGTGGTCAACACTAATAATTTCTGTATATCACAAGGTGGTTTATATCACAATAGGGAAGTGACTAAAGTTAGTGGTATAAGATACAGTTGATATTGTAAATGTTAATAATTGTTACAGTTTTTTTTTTTTTTTTTTTTTTTTTTTTCTTTTTTTTTTTTTTTTTTTTTTTGCCTTCAGGTAAGTTTCAAATTTTGGGTCCTTGGATTTGCGTGGGGTGTTTTCTTAGGTTGACTTGTACACATGGAATATCAAATGAAGAGATTCAGGAAAACTGTTTAGCCAGACTTGAGTCCTCGAGGTGGGAAGTGTGGTGCCTGTACTCTTAAGGAGGGATAGGAATATTTGCTGTTTGGAGGGACATTTAAACTGTCATATCATGCACCTCTAGCAAGACAGTGATAGTGTGAATGATGGTGAAAGTGTTTCTTTTTCAGGTCACCCTGCCTCTAGGTGATCTGTTTCAGCTGTCTCCGGATTGTTTTAGCTCAGTAATTCAGTATTTGTATAGAGTGGACTGTGTACCGTAGGATGTGTGGATACTTGGCATGTTAAGTAGGTTGAAATATTTGAAAAGTGGGAGGGTGTATTGTCTGTAGCTAGATTATGATTGCTCTAATGGCAGATTTTTGTAGGGCTGTGATTAAATGTTGTTGTGGATCCTTATTCACATGTACCATAGGTGAGGTAAGGGTAGTTAAACCCTATAACTATGCAAGGCCAGGGAGTGTTAGTTAATTCCTGTGTGGGAAAATTTTGAGAAAAGAATTATAGTTTGTAAGAGCATATTTGTCTCAATAGAACTACACCAGGTAAAAGTGTCTTCTTGGAACAAAATCATCCTGATTTCACTAGAGTAAAGCTCTTGTTGTGACTCAGCATTGTGCATATGTGCTTATGAGATAGTGTTTCCCATTATGCAATGTGTGAACCACATGGGCTTTCATTGTTTCCTAAGTGAAGGTGGTAGACAACCCAAACAGCTGAGGCGAGACCTAAAATGGCTTCGGTTGGCATATTTTAAAGCTGGAGGCAGTAGAGATGTCATGTTTGAGGGCAATGTGTGGTGTAAATATTATGCAGAGAATTCAGAGTTTGGAGATTAAGAGGAAGTGTGAAGTTACAGAAAATATTATTCAGAGGGTTGAGGAGGGGTTGCTGAAGTGGTTTGGACATTTAGAGAAGAGGGGGAAAAAGCAAGATGACAAGGAGGGCTTAAAAATCTGGGGTGGAAGGAAGGAAGGGTCTGAGTCACCCTAGGAAAGGTTGGCAAGAAGGGGTAAAGGAGATTTCAAGTGCTAGGAGTTTGGCTTGTGTGAGCATGTTAGATATGAGTGAGTTTTTAGGATTTGATATGCTGTTGGAGTATGTGCAAGGTAACATTTATGAAGGGATTCAGGAAAACCAGTTAGTTGGACTTGAATCTTGGTGGTAGTAAGTATAGGGCCTGCATGCTGAGGGAGGGGTGGGGATCTGTGATGTCAGCATCCTTCTGGCAAGACAGTGATTGAATGAATGACAGTGAAAGTGTTTTCTTCTTTGTTGGGTCACCCTGCCTCAGTGGGAGATGGCCAGTGTTAAAGAACAATGTCACACACAATTTGGTTGCATGCATAAATTTATCACACACAGTTAAAGTGTTAAAGATTAGTACAGACTAAGTAGTGATCTTTGTGATACTACAGAGCAGCATATTCTGGAAAGAATGCCCACCATTTTTGAAACTTTTTAGATATATGCTGCATCTTCTTCTTTCAATAAACCAGCTGCATCCCACCAAGGCAGGGCAGCCCAAAAAGAAAAACAAAAGCTTTTCTTTTTAACTTTAGTAATGTATACATGAGAAGAAGTTACTAGCCCCTTGCTGCTTGTTTATTAAATTTAGTTTGCTGTCAAGGTGAATACCTAAGAATATACCCTTATCTTATTCTTCAATGTATGTATTATTTATCTTTTATGTTTAGTTGAATGGTATTTAGCTTTATCCCCAAACATTATGCAGTATGTCTTTTCACTAGTGGGTGTTAATTTTTTTGTACCCATGCAAGCCAATGCCTCTTCTAGTTCAGCACTGTTATTGAGGTCAGCCAGATCTGGATTAGAGATGATGCAGGTAGTGTCATCCATGAATGAAACTGGTTTAAGTTGTTGAGATGCATTTGGTAGGTTATTGGTGTAAAGGAGAAATAAAATTTGTCCTAGAATGATACCTTACAGCAGCACTTCTACACTGATGGGTTGAGTAGATGAAGTGGTGTCATTTACACTTACGTTGGAGTCTGTTGTGGAGGTAGGACTTTGAGTAGGAAAAGGCATGGCCTTTCAAGGAGTAGGATGTGAGTCTACTGTAAAAAAAGGTTTTAGAAACTGTTAAATTCTTCATTTATGCATAAAAGTATTTCAAGTTTGTATGCAAAAAAAAAAAAAAGAATTATTTTTTTCCTAATACATCAAAATTTTAGTTTAATCCAGGTTATCATACATGGATTCAGAATTTCATGAGACTTCCATTCCAGGATTTGATGAACTCACAGTCTTTGTTGGTACAAGATCACGAAGCCGCATCTTCCAGTTAAGTCCACCACGAAATGACCGGAGATATCACATTATTGTTACCGTTCAGGTGGACCACCTCACCACCAAAGTTACAGTTCGAAGTCCACTGCAGGTCAGCCTTGTACTAATATAAACTTTTGCATAATGGGATATAATTAAGTTTAATCTAAAGGAGGGGAGAGTAGTTCCAGTTCCTTGGATTCAGAGCCATTCACCAACATAAGTGGAAGCTTTGCTTTGTTGGTATACCAACTGTGGCTGCTAAATAAATTCATCTAAATTCTATCATACAATATGAATTTGTAGTTGCCTTGAAAAAAAACAGAAATTTTACAAAAAGGTTATCTTTCTGGGTCAATTGACGATTAAAAGTCATGCTTTATAATCTCTCGTATGTTCATGTTCTGTTTATGTGAAATGCTAAAGCCTGTGTGGGTCATTCATTATAAGGAAAAGTGGAGGCTCAGTCCTCTGTCCACTAATCATTAGACGGATGTGCTACTCTCAAAGCCAGTCAGTCACAGAGTCATATCAAATACAATTTGAATTAGGTTATTATAATTTGAGTTTTTTGTTTGCTTTCCTAATGTAGTAAATGTGTAGCTTAGACACAAATCAGCAACATAAGAGTAAACCATTGTGTATATGTGCTACATGGTAGTATACTATATTACACTATGCTATACAGTACTGTGCAATAATATACTACACAGTACTATGCTATGATATATTATACTATACTATACAGTACTATACTACACAATACTATACAGCCTCTCCTCACTTACCGACAGAGTTCTGTTCCTAAGACCACGTTGGTAAATGAATTCGTCACTAGTCGAGGAATCACCCCTTACTGATACACTTCAAAAATGTCACCACCCAAAATTAAAACCTTCAGTTTTATGTTTGCTGTGAAAATCCTTTAAATCTCTTCATTATTAATGGTGATATGACATGAAATGAGTCAGTAACTTCTGAGATATTCCAGGAAATGTGTGTATAGCTGATTACTCGGGAAAAAATATTTTGAGAAAATCGCACTTTTTACAGTCTTTGCATAGGATAAGAGTGATCTATAGTTACCATTCAGGTGCATAATGTTTTCTGTAATAGTTGTGGTCACTTTTTTTTTATTCCTCCCGCCCTCCACTGCCGCCCACCCTTCAATACCTCTCCATGTAATGTCAGTTTTTATTAATTTGGGCATCTTTATCATACCTCTACTTTATTTATGTTATACCAAATATTATTCTGTAATAAATATGATAGGTAAATAATTATATAATTGTATAATTATACAATATTTTATAGTGCCATGAGCCCGTGCCTTCTTCCTCTCTCATATAGCTCCACCCAATCTTCAATACCTCTCTATGTAATGTCAGTTTTTATTAATTTGGGCATCTTTATCATGCTTCTGCGTTATTTATGTTTTACCACATATTCTTCTGGAATAAATATGATAGGTATATAACCTTTATTGATAGTAATAGTATAAGTATACAATATTTTATAGTGCTGTGAGGCACACACCTCCATGTGTCATGGTGAATCCTGTGATGCTGCTGGCTTCTCCCTCTACTATAGCTCCACCCACTTTGTAACGATGCCATTTGGTGAATTAAATACGTATATTTATTTTTTTTATTAACACATCGGCCGTTTCCCACCAAGGCAGGGAGGCCTGAAAAAGAAAAACTTAAATCATCATTCACTCCATCACTGTCTTGCCAGAGGCGCATGTACACTACAGTTATAAGCAAGATTAACACCCCCTCCCCTTCAGAGTACAGACACTGTTCCTCCCATCTCCAGGACTCAAGTCTGGCTTGCCCATTTTCCTGAATCCCTCTATAAATGTTACCTTGCTCACACTGCAACACCACATCAAGTCCTAAAAATCATTTGTCTCTATTCGCTCTTATCTAACACACTCACGCATGCTTGCTGGAAGTTCAAGCCCCTCACACACAAAACCTCCTTTACCCCCTCTCTCCAACCTTTCCTGGGCCAACCCCTACCCCACCTTCCCTCCACTATAGATTTATACACTCTCGAAGTCATTCTATTTTGTTCCTTCCTCTCTGCATGTCCGAACCACCTCAGCAATCCCTCCTCGGCCCTCTGAATAATAGTTTTGGTAATCCCACACCTCCTAATTTTCAAATTACGAATTCTCTGCATTATATTTACACCACACATTGCTCTCAGACATGACATCTCCACTGCCTCCAGCCTTTTCTTTGTTGCAACATTCACCACCCATGTTTCACACCCATATAAGAGCGTTGGTATAACTGTACTCTCACACATTCCCCTCTTACTGGTAAATATTTTTCCTCATACTCCTTCTTTATTATGTTGTCATTATGAGATTACAACTAAAGTTTAAATTGTAGTATGTACATAAATTATTTTCAATATTTCATGTAAAAAACTACATTCACTATGTAAACAAAGCGACTTTCAGTTTGATAAATTAGACACATGTGCAACTCTTGGGTATCTTTCTTCGCTTGCCTAATTCTTGGGCACGACCTACTTCCACATTGAACAAATGTGACACGACCTATGACTGCTGCACCTCTCCTGCCATACGGTTTATAAGCTGCTTCTCCGCTGATATGCCGTATTCTATTCAAGATTGATGGACTGAACACATCGACTCAAGGTTGAGGGACTGATTACCTCATTCTCCTCCTGTTCTTCAAGTTTCTCCTACGTATGGACTGATGAAGCCACTGTGTGGCGAAACGTTTCCTCAATAAAGATACCCAAGAGTTGCACATGTGTCTAATTTATCAACATGTCGGTTCTCTGAACCATTCATCTACAAAGACTTTCAGTTTCTAAACTACATCCTCTCCTCACTTAATGATGGAGTTCCATTCGTAAAACCACGTTGGTAAACGCATTCATCACGAAGTGAGGAGCATACTATAATGGTAGTGGGTTTGTGTCAGTCATCTTTAATATTGTTTTAATGTTACCTTTGCACCATTTATAACATTTCTGATATATTTTTAAATGCTTATACAGCAGTGTACTGTGTATTCTAATAAACAGACTAGAGGAAATCAGCACTAATATACATTATTTAGTTATGCATACTGGTTGGAGAGCCTCTTGTAAGTCCGAGTCTTCAGTAAACATGTACGTTGCTAAGTGAGGAGAGGCTGTATAAAGAAATGTGAACCTTAGGACTAGAAAAGTTATCTGTACTTTTAATCAATTTTCTGGCTAAATTTTGTTTTATGAAAATAATCAACATATATTTTTAAAACTTTGGATAAGGTCAATTAAACAGGTATATTAAATTTGTACTTCTCTCACACCAAACTATTTTATTTACAGATTTTGAATGATATGCCTCTACCTCTCAACATTTGCTTCAAGAAGAGTATTATAGAGATGCTTAGTTCATCAATGGGAGAGCTGCACACTAGAGTGGTGTCACCTGTCAACCCCTTTGAGGCTCATGTTCCCATGGTCACCCTGCAGCCAGACCAAGTTTTCACAGTACCTCTTACTGTTGCTTATCACTCCCCTCTACATATCCAACCTGCTGCTGCAGAGTGAGTTGAATGTGTGGCTCAGTGCTTGGCTATGCAGGTGCTCCTCGACGTACGATGGGGTTACGTTCCGACGAACCCATCGTAAGTCAAAAATATTGAAAGTTGAACATGAATCCGATATGTTAAATAAATAAATATACATGTATAACTAATCTCACTGAATAAGTAAATAAACAGATAATTACTGTAACTAACTAAATACTAATATTGAAAAGTAAATAAATGAATACAAGTTACTGCCATCATGCTGGGCAATTAAGTTTCACCTCCAAAGTACAGTAATTGCATTTACACCATCATAATGCTAAATATAAAGTCAAAACATTGTAAGTCGAGGAGCCCTTGTACATGAAGGCCCTACTTGAACTATTATGCTGTAATGCGAGACAACAAATATTGTATTAGCTTTTCAGTAATAATGTAGTAATTATTTTAATAATTAAACACACCTTATTTCAGCTATGGCATTAGTGAAATCGGAGTGTGGTGGAAGGATGTGCTTTCATCTACTTGTTCTTATCTACTCACCTGTAAACCCAAGTCAGAGCACGACCCTGACATTGCTGCAGCTGTATGTAACTTTATGGCTTTTGTGAATTACATTATACCATTCTCTCTCTCTTTTCACTCAAAATTATAATTGGTTGTTTCTCTATATGGTAATGCTTAATTAGTGCTTAATTAGGAGGGTTCATCCTTCAAACACTCCAAGTTACACACATCCACACTTGCAAAACTGTGTTTTACAACCCCTGAGCTCTATTCCAAATGTGTGTAACATACATCCTCTGTATTGTTATTTGCTACACAAACTAAATTTTAAGTTAAAAAATTAGGACCACAGCTCATCTATAAATTAAGGACATCCTGTACCTTTGCCTCAGCTCATGCAAATGTAATCAAGAAATAACTTAATTTTTCTTCATTGTTACTGATTATAAATTTGTGTTTTAGGTGACAATTCAAGAAAGCATGAAATTAAGTAGCCTTCAGTGGGAAGGACTGAGTGGAGTTCTTCCAAATTACACACTGCGACTGTCACCACCTCTTACCATATACAATCATCTTCCATGCACTCTGGTTGTGACACATCCAGTACTTGCTCAGCCTCTCACTCTTGATCCTGGGGCTCTAACCTCTCTCTATAAAGTCAATCTGCAGGAGAAGCTGTGCCTAGAAGTTCAGGTGAGTGACCAATTCTTAGTCACATAACATTATATATTTGTTAATGATGTGTGCAGTTTGTTTTCCATCAACATTTGCTTTTTTTCTAGTTTATCATGAATGATTACATGAATGTTTTATGTAAATAAAGTTGAAGGTACAATCAGAAGCTGGTAATTCACAAATTTAGAGTAAGTAAAAGAAAGAAGCTACCAAAAAAAAGTAGCAAATTTAGAGTAAAAGAAAGAAGCTATTAAAAAGGTGGTAGATTTAGAGTAAAAGAAAGAAACTACCAAAAAAAAAAAAGGTAGCAAATTTAGAGTAAAAGTTAGAAGCTACTAAATAGGTGGTAGATTTAGAGAAAAAGAAAAAAGCTTCCAAAAAAGGTACCAAATTTAGAGTAAAAGAAAGAAAGAAGCTACCAAAAAAGGCAGCAGGTGGCTATAAATTCTTCTAAGAAAAAGCTTTTGAGTGAGATAAATGTGAGTCTGGAAAGTTAATGCTAAAGGTAATTTTTTCACTTAATGAGATGTATTGAGAATACAGTTATTAGGTCTCATCTCAAAGGTTTGAAAATTTTTTTTACATCAATTCTAGAAGAATCAGATAAGTAAAATATTTATTTAATAACACTGTAATGTAAATTGAAGTAGTGATCACTTTCAGTGTGGTCAGAATATATTTTTGTTAATTCTTTTCTAATTTTATTTCAGGTGTGTAATTATTTAGGCAGTGATTGGAATGGTACTCTTGAAATAGGAGCAGAGAAAGGTGATCACCATCGAACACTTTCTCTAAGTCACGGTGATGGCAATGCTCGTAAAAAACTTGATTTGGCACTTTACTGTGTCAGAGAAGGATCAACTTCTATTTATGTATATTCTCCTTACTGGATTGTTAACAAAACTGGACTTCCATTACACATTAGAGTAAGTACAGTCTTAGTATTTTCTTGTAATACAAGCACAAGTTTATTACAACATGATTCATTGTGAAAAACTGTGATGAACATTTGTCAGTGATTAATAATAACCCACATGGAGACATGGGATCCTCAGAAGGGGTCAGAATATACAGATCAATCAATCTCTTGAGTTTCTCTCTCCCTATGGGTTATTATTGATCATGATACATTGTTTATATAGAAATGGATGATATTGGAGTGCATGTTGAAAGTCCATAGTTATGTGGAGCTTTTCGAGCAAGGTTAAGCCTAACTAAATATACAGCATATATTTACAGTACTCGCCTATGTGCATTCACCCATATGTGGTTCTAGTCCTAGCTAATGGCCCCACCTTTCACCTTGCCACTTGCCAGATTTACTCCCTCTTAGCCTCAAGGGAACTATTATACAAACTCTTAATGTTTTAACTGTGTCCAGTGTTCCAGTACGCAGGTGATGACTGCGTGTCTGCTGTGCCAGTACACAGGTGACAACTGTGTGTAATGTACCAGTATGCAGGTGACAGCTGTGTCTAATGTACCAGTGCACAGGTGATGTCTGTGTGTCTGATGTACCAGTATGCAGGTGATGACTGTGTGTTTGATGTACCAGTACGCAGGTGACAACTGTGTGTCTGATGTACCAGTACACAGGTGATGTCTTTGTGTCTGTTGTATCAGTACACAGGTGATGACTATGTGTCTGATGTACCAGTACACAGGTGATGTCTGTGTGTCTGATGTATCAGTACGCAGGCAATGACTGTGTGTCTGATGTACCAGTACGCAGATGATGACTGTGTGTCTGATGTACTGGTATGCAGGTGACAACTGTGTGTCTAATGTACCAGTATGCAGATGACAACTGTGTATCTGATGTACCAGTATGCAGGTGATGTCTGTGTGTCTGATGTACCAATATGAAGGTGATGACTGTGTCTGATGTACCAGTACACAGGTGACAACTGTTTGTCTGATGTTCCAGTATGCAGGTGACAACTGTGTGTCTGATGTACCAATACACAGGTGATAACTGTGTGATATACTAGTATGCACAATTTTTGATGCCTTTAAATACCTTTTACCTCAGCTCAGTTGTTTGGGTTTCCTACAACCTCTTCATGTCTTTAAAAAAAATTGAAGATTGGCAGGTCCAAGCAGTGAATCATGGAGCAACACTAGCTCTACCTAGCTAGTTAGCTAGAGCTATCCTGCCAATCCAAATACTGTACGTCTTTTTGTTTTTTTGCCTTGCTTTTTCTTGTTAAGGAGGATACATGGCCTGATTAACAAATGGTTATATATATATATATTTGACTGTTTGAATGGACAACGTTATCAAGCAGTAAACAAATAACTTGCACACATGAGAAACAAAGTTATGACAATGTTTTGGTCTGACTTGGACCATTAATGGTACTGTGCCATTTTTATTCATTATCAAGCAAAAGAGTAAGATTTTAAATTCATGCATTTAGATATAATAATTTTTTTATGTATTTCAGGGATCAAGATCAAAGAATATATATGATCTGAATGGGTCTGAAGATATAATCTTATTTCGGTACAAGAGAAATTATCCATATAAACTTAAGGTAAGAGTCATCTGTGGCTTGCTGGAATAATTGCTTTTAGCTATAGCAATACAAGAGGGCCCCACTTTACAGTGTTTCACTAGTACAGTGGTTTTCAAATATACCCAATCTTCATTTATTCAAACTTCCTACAATAAATATATTCTCCACTCTCTATAAACAAAGGATGAAAATATTTTAAGGTAAGTAATATGTGTACTTATATTATTATATTACATGTATTATTAACACACTGGCCGATTCCCACCAAGGCAGGGTGGCCTGAAAAAGAAAAACTTTCACCATCATTCACTCCATCACTGTCTTGCCAGAAGGGTGCTTTACACTACAGTTTTTAAACTGCAACATTAACACCCCTCCTTCAGAGTGCAGGCACTGTACTTCCCATCTCCAGGACTCGAGTCCGGCCTGCCAGTTTCCCTGAATCCCTTCATAAATGTTACTTTGCTCACACTCCAATAGCACGTCAAGTATTAAAAATCATTTGTCTCCATTCACTCCTATCAAACACGCTCATGCATGCCTGCTGGAAGTCCAAGCCCCTCGCACACAAAACCTCCTTTACCCCTCCCTCCAACCTTTCCTAGGCCGACCCCTACCCCGCCTTCCTTCCACTACAGACTGATACACTCTTGAAGTCATTCTGTTTCGCTCCATTCTCTCTACATGTCCGAACCACCTCAACAACCCTTCCTCAGCCCTCTGGACAACAGTTTTGGTAATCCCGCACCTCCTCCTAACTTCCAAACTACGAATTCTCTGCATTATATTCACACCACACATTGCCCTCAGACATGACATCTCCACTGCTTCCAGCCTTCTCCTCACTGCAACATTCATCACCCATGCTTCACACCCATATAAGAGCATGGGTAAAACTATACTCTCATACATTCCCCTTTTTGCCTCCAAGGACAAAGTTCTTTGCCTCCACAGATTCCTAAGTGCACCGCTCACCCTTTTCCCCTCATCAATTCTATGATTCACCTCATCTTTCATAGACCCATCCGCTGACACGTCCACTCCCAAATATCTGAATACTATATATGCATTTTTTAGGCCTTAGTATAGTGCTCACGTTTGATAGTGTAAACGTGTTATCAGGCTTTTATATGCATTTGAAAGTGAAAAAAAGGCTGCTTCACTTTACAGCAATTTTTTGCTTTACAGCAGTATGCCAGAACCTAACCTGCTGTATAAGTGGGGCCTACCTGTATCATGAAATAATGATATGAAATGACAGGTTAACACCTACAGTTTTGCAGTGGTAGATTATTGTTTTTATTATATTCATGGGGAATTGCTAAATTTGTAGAAATCATACAGAGCCTAGGGAATAAATGAGATTTGATTCAAGGAAGAGAAGGATAACTCTAATACCTTGGATCAAGTGCCTTTCATTGGCATCAAGGCAGCCCACTTACACTGCTTTAAGGCTTATAGTAGTAAGTGGTTATTCTTCTGAATTCAACATACCAGCCGTATCCCACCGAGGTGGGGTGGCTCAAAAGGAAAAACGAAAATTTCTCCTTTGAAATTTAGTAATATATACAGGAGAAGGGGTTACTAGCCCCTTGCTCCCAGCATTTTAGTCGCCTCTTATGACACGCATGGCTTACGGAGGAAGAATTCTGTTCCACTTCCCCATGGAGAAATAAGTGGTTATTGTACCTAAATAATAATAATTGTACAGTATTATGGCTTATAGAGCACTTGAAATTATTTTCAAGAGTATACACGTAGTTGGACGTACTCACTAAAACCTTTTCTTTTCTTATACATTGATCTTGGTTTATGTTTCAAACATGCTGTGCAATTATACATGCAATTAGATTATAATTTTACTGACAGTTCATGATATTGTACATGAAAATTTGTTATAATTCTTATAATTGAAAATTTACTTGTTTAACTTGCCTGTATTTTAATTTTTATAGGTATGTATTACAGTACAGTATTAGTAAAGCTCTTAACATTTTATTTAAATTTTAATAATATTTTTAAGAGTGCTTTCCATGGAACACAAAGATTAAGTAACAATTTGTTTTTAGATAAGAGTTCTTGAGAGTGATTGGTCTCGTCGGTGGAGCTGCGAAGCTGTCGGCTCCTGTGGTGTTGTTGTTTGTACTGATAGTGTACGTGGCAGAAAGTACAGAATTTTGGCTAAGGTTAAGCAGTCAACCTTAACAGCACAAGCCCCAATTGAGGGAGTTCAAGGTGGGTTCTTTTTCTGTATGTATAAAACCACTCAAATTGTCATTGTTTGATTAATCTTAAGTTAGTCATAAGTTTGCCCGAAATACTTTGCATATTAAGGGGCTTTCTGCATGCACTCCTAAATGTCATTCACCTTTGTACAAATATTGTATCATACTGAAATAAAGTATCTCATACACAAATAACCCACACAGGAGAGAGGAGCTTATGATGACATTTCAGTCCAATTTGGACCATTTACAAAGTTCTCTTTCCTCTCTCCTATGTGTGGGTTATTTGTGTATTGTTCCAGTCACAGCATTGTGCCATTTGTTCTTTAAAGTATTTTATTTTTATTATCACACTGGCCGATTCCCACCAAGGCAGGGTGGCCCGAAAAAGAAAAACTTTCACCATCATTCACTCCAAAGTATCTCGTCTTATCTTATCTTGTTGTATTAGCACTGAAATCTTCATTAGCTCTATATTTAATATGTTGGAGTGTAAGCAAAGTAACATTTATAAAGGGATTTTGGGGAAACCAGTTAGCAAGACTTGAGTCCTGATGGTGAAAAGTACAGTGCCTGCTCTCTGAAGGAGGGGTGTAGATATGTTGCAGGTGTTTAACTGTAGTGTCAGCATACCTCTGGTAAGACAGTGATGGAGTGAGTCATGATAAATGTGTTTCTTCTTTTTTGGGTCACAGTGCCTTGGTGGGAAATGGCTAGTGTGTCAGTAAAAAAAAGTTAGGTAAAAGGACATATGTGCAACTTATGTGACATTTTATTGCGGCAATGTTTCACTTTCCAGGAACTTTGACAAGCTTGACAAACTGTCTCTAGTTCTCCAGTAGTATTGAAGCACTAGGATAAATGTGCTCAAAATACACTGCATGCTAGTGGCTTTTATTTATGATTAACAATATTTTATTACATGTAAACTACATTAATTATATACTGCAGAAAAGAAATAAAGTACATGTATGTGTATTTGTATTTAAAGTTCCTGCAGAGCAAAACGTTGCCACAATAAAATGTTGCAGTAGTTGCACATTTGTCCTTTAACTTAACATATTGTCAGTAATTCTACCAACATTATAATAATAATAATAATAATAATAATAATAATAATAATAGGCTGTAATATAAAAAACACCAAAAAATGCTAAGAAATATGAAATAGTTTACAGCTAAGTTCTTGCAGGCCATGTTTGTTTGGTCAAGTGCTGAGCAAACGGTCAATTACTCAGCAATTTGTTTACCGAAGAAAAACGTTCCAATACCGAATTATTTGAGTACATAGCTGTTCAAGTACCGAGGTTCCACTGTATTTTAAATCATTTTTAGACAGTGTGTAATAAGCATTTCTTTTTTAAGTGCATATATAAAAAATAAACTACATTTGTTCCATTTAAACACTCTCAGAATGTCTAGGTACAGTAACTATAATAATTTACTACTTGAGTGTCATAAACCCATATTTCTTCAGGACCAAACCGGGGCAAACTTCACTTAACAAAGATGGTAACCCTGATGCCATACTTCTTAATACGTAACCTTACTGCCCGACCACTTAAGTTTATGCAAGAGAATGACAAAGTGGAGCTCTGGTACGACATTCATCCTCAGCAGGTAAAGAATTTACATTTTTTATTTTGTTTTGTTAGAGGATCTACCACGAGAAAAGATGAGAATAATGAGTTGGAATTTTTAAGTCTGGTGGATTATTTGATTTGTTATGTCATTGTTCTTGTGGCAAAACACTTAGTGATGGTGAGTGGATATTTTCATCCTTGGGTTGCCTAGCCTTGGTGGAAAATGGCTGATGTTAAAAAAAATTACTGTGAAATATATGGTAGAAAATTTTAACATCTAAGATTAATTTATATACAACATTTTTCTGTGGAAATTTTAATATTGTTACCTTTAATTGTGATCAGATATTGCAATTGGGTTTGATTATTTATGCTTCATATTGGGGGCAGTGATTGGAGTTTTATTCTTGAGAATAATTTATACAAAAATTTATGCAATTTCAGTGCTAATATACAATCTTGTACTGGTATTGTTATTTCATCAGTAATTTTTCTCCATAGTGTATGGCATTTTGGCCTGACAGTGAAAACATGCACATGGTTGTACGTTACCGTGACCAGCAAGTGAGATCCCAACATTTTCACTTCAATTCCAACCACTCGACAGTTGTTCGGATGGAAAAGGGGGTAAGCTTACATTGTCATGGTGTTAGTCACTCTACTTATTCTTAAATACTTTTCAAGGCACCTTCACATTCATTGGTATCTGTTGTATTTCATGCTCTGTTTCTTTCCCCTGTTACATGAATCTTTGACAAAATAAATAAATACTTGCAGGAAAATAGTTTCGTATCTAAAGTTACCTCGGGGTTTCAACTTTTTGCATTAAATTATTAAATTTCTAAAGAAAATTATGTTAAGAGCAATTACTGTATGTTTGTATTTTCAATATTATAATGCTATCATAATAGTAAGTACAGTATCATTTTTATATATCTCTAACACCAGAAACATAACAAAGTTTTGCATGCTATGGATCTGTGTATATTAGTAAAGCTACTACAGTAATCTAATTTAATATCTTTAATATTTCTTGATGACAGAGAGCACTGAATGTGAGTGTGTCTGGTGTGGGGTCGGATCACCCAGTGACAATCACCTTTGACAAATATCAAGCAGGTGATGCACCAGTTAGAGTTGAAAACTGGTGTGACGATGTGCATCTTCGTATTCACCAAAAAGGCTCAAACCAAGTAAGATCATGCTAATATCTTGGGGCAAAATACAGTGTAGTACTTTTGTCTGTCATAGTTCATAAGGCATTTTTTCCTTATGTTTTACTCTGTAATTGGGCTCCAGATACATTAACCCTTTAACTGTTTCAGTCGTTTATATACGTCTTACGAGCCAGTATTTTTGATGTATTTACTGTATACTCCAAAATTCTAGCGGCTTCAAATCAAGTGGGAGAAAACTGGCAGGCCCATATGTGAGAGGAGGAGTCTGTGTGATCAGTGTGCGCAGTATAAAAAAAAATCCTGCAGCACGCGGTGCATAATGAGAAAAAAATCTGACCATGTATTTGGATTAAAACACTGACTTTGAGGTGTATTTTCGTGTAGTATCTATGGTTGTAATCTCATTTTCTTGGTCTCATTTGATAGAATGGAAGACATATTACAGAAATAGAGATGATTTTGATTGGTTTCATGATGAAAGGGACCTTGAAAATGAGCTCAAAATAGCAGAAATGTTCAATTTTTGCTGATGTTCAAGAGTAAACAAATGATGTCATTGTCCAGTAAGTGTCCAATTAACCATTCTGATATGCAGTCATGAATGGGTTGACATTACTTATATAATTATTACAATAATGCAGTAGTCTGCATAACAGTAAATCTTCTATTTTTTGTGTGAATAAAAATTCAAAATAGAAAGCATGAGTAATATAAGAGAGCCCTGGAGACATGACTGATGAGCAGAGAAAATTTTATTTTAGTGCCAAGAATGTCTGTATTGTTCATTCTGTACCCTATTTTGAAATTGGCATCTTTTTTAATTTGTGTGAAATTGGCCATATTGCCAATTTCTGACCATTTTATTGGGTAGTTGAAATTGGTAAATGGGTGGTTTCTTGTACTCAATCGATAGAACAAATGGAGTTAGAAAGAAATAGCTATGAGTTTGGTCGACTGGAACAATGGAATTGGCCGAAAATAGGGCTCAAAATGGGCGAAATCACTGATGCGTAAACATCCCAAGATCACTAACTTCACGGGAGCATAATTCTGTAAGTTTTCCATCAAATTTTGTACTTTGGTGTCATTAACATCATGAAAAAATTCTCTATCATTTCATAGAAATTTTTTTTTTTTTTTTTTTTTTTCAAAAATTATAATTTTTTAATCCATGCCTGAAGGGTGTTTCAGCATCAATGCCCCCGTGGCCTGATTCATGACCAGGCCTCATGGTGGATCAGGGCCTGACCAACCAGACTTGCTGTTGGCCACATGCAAACCAACATATGAGCCACAGCCTGGCTGGTTGGCTCTTATGTGTATTAAGCTTTTATAGGGTCTCAGGCCTGTGTGTTTTGTTGCAGTTTTCCTGTAAGTCTAGGGATCTGAATAAAGACATAATATATTGCCTAAAATTTTGGTTCGTGTTGTTTCTGATAGCTTCCTCTTGTTGTGTGATATTTGGTTTGAGGTAGAGAGCTGAAGTAGACCCCAGGCACAAATTTCAGTTGGAATTTGTTAAAAATTTTACCCAAATATAATTACCAGTAGATATAATGCATACTTAGAAATAAATCTGTACTAGATTCTTATAATTAGTCATATTTCAGTTATGTTAATTTTTTACGTAATTGTAAAATGATTCTAACAGCCAGAGGTTGGATGGAATCATGATCCTCCACTGTGAACATATGAACAACTGTCGTATCCCAACTAAGGTGAGAGTACCTTACAGAAATTCAGTACAAGGAAGGGTTAGCTAAGAGAGTGACTACATATATGCAAAATTCTGTTTTATCCTTTTCACAGATGGTAAGAATGGTGGTAAGATATAAGAACAGACTTTAAAAAGTTAAAAGAGTGCTGTTCAGTGGAACCTCGACACTCGAACTTAATTGGTTCCTGAAGGCCATTCGTGTGCTGATCTGTTCGAGTACAGAATTAATTTTTCCCAACCAATTTTCTTTTTGGTTGGCTGTTATCACAAACCCTCTTAGGCCCCATGGTGACTTATTTATACAAATAATATAAAAAAACACCAAAAAATGCGAAGAATTACGAAAAAGTTGACAGCGAAGTTCTGGCAGGTCGTGTTTATTTGGTCCAGTGCCGAGCAAACTGTCGACTACTGAGTGATTTGTTTACCAAACAAAGCGTTCAAATGCCGAATTGTTCGAGTACGGAGCTGTTTGAGTACCAAGGTTCCACTATATATATTTCTTTGTACTTTCAGACACATCTCTTGGCACCACACCAATCACAACTGTACACTTGGGATGACCCAACATTGCCACATGAACTCCTCTGGAACATCTACAACAGAAAAAGTGAAGACCTGCCTGCTATCATCAGTAAGGTAATCAAGAACCTGTCTCTTGATATTTACTGATTCACATCTGAATTATAGTAAACATTGTTGTAACTGTTTGTATTAGATACCCAGTTTACAAACGAGTTGTGATCTTGGTGTTTCAACTTGAAACAAGTCTTTCGTAACCCTAACCCTATTATCTTAAAGAAAAGCATGTTACAAAGAACAATTTTTCCTACTCTTAACTGCGGATGGGAATTCATACAACAGTTAGTTTCGTGATACTGTATTTCATTATGCCTCTTGAACTTTGTTCTTAAGTGCAGATCATTGTAGCTTGGGTGTTCGTTTAATCAAGGGTCTCCCTGTAATGCTTTCATCTCAGCATAATGTTCACTCCACAGTTGACTCAGTGATAGAATAATGTTATACAAGAGAAGTTCATGAGTGCTACAATCTGTAGAAACTTTACAGTAGATCAAACACCTAGGACAAGACACCATGAACATAGCTCTGACCCTGTAGCTACCAATAGGTAATCACACATTTATTTCAGAAAAGACACTTCTTCCTCACTGAAACATTTGAAGACTGATTATATCTATACAAAAGCACTGGCATGACCGTACTCTGATAAAAAGACAATGACACACTTCTCTCTTAAACTATCAGCACTTTCATAACTTTTTACCCACTTTTTTTGTGATTTACCTTCTTTCCCTTTTGTCCCTCTTTTATTTTGTGATTTACATATAACTACAGATTTTTTTTTGTCTCATTGGCCATATCCTACCAAGGTACAGTAGGGTGATCACAAAAAATAAACACATTCACCATCATTCATTCAATTGAACTCTAGATATCTAAATAAATTCACTTATTCACTTTCCTTCAATTCTGACCTATGGAAAAGGAAAATTTATTTTTAGTTGTGGCTTTGAAACACTTTGAAATGTACTTGGGCATGTCACCTTATGATATTACAGTTTTCAATGATCACAACCCTGTATCAACAGTATGAAAGCCAAGAATGATAGAATTACAAAACAGTCTCTAGCTTGGGCTAAGAGAGTTTGGGATTTTGTTGGCTAGATTTGTTCCTGTAATCAAGAAAAAATAATTTATTTACTGTCTTAGTGGTTTGGAGGGAAGACTTATTAGGTTTAGTTGGAACTATTGCTTTGGATTTGGTGAACTTATCTCCTTGTTTCTGCTTACTCTTATTACCTTTGGTCTTTATGTATTTATTTTCAATTTTTCTTTTGTAGTTTTCAACACCTTTTCTGCAATGCAAACCACTGACCAGCATATTAGACCTAATACTATACTTGAGTACAGGGAATATGTTAATCTGAAGGGCAATTCATCATTCACAACTGTCTTACAGTATGGTACGCATCCATCAGAGATAGTCAAGGAGTCTAGTACTCATCTGTTATGGATAGTCAAGGAGTATAGTATACATCTGTCATGGATGGTCAAGGAGTATAGTATACATCTGTCATGGATGGTCAAGGAGTATAGTATACATCTGTCATGGATGGTCAAGGAATATAGTATACATCTGTCATGGATGGTCAAGGAGTATAGTATACATCTGTCATGGATGGTCAAGGAGTATAGTATACATCTGTCATGGATGGTCAAGGAGTATAGTATATCATCTGTCATGGATGGTCAAGGAGTATAGTATACATCTGTCATGGATGGTCAAGGAGTATAGTATACATCTGTCATGGATGGTCAAGGAGTATAGTATACATCTGTCATGGATAGTCAAGAAGTATAGTACCCATCTGTTATAGATAGTCAAGGAGTGTAGTACTGTGTAGAATACGTATACTGAATGTTCCTCAAACATTTTGAAGAGTATTGTATGTAAATTATGCATTCTGTTATGATCATAAAAGGTTTAGATGAGGAATTAGATTGCAAATTACTTATCAGTTTATCTATTTATACTCTAATGAATTATGTGCATTTACAATAGTAACTCTGAGTGCTGTAATTTTTTAAAAATCAGGATGATCATGGAAGTAAATGTGTAACTATTACATCGCTCAAACCTGCTATGGTGAGAACTAAATCTCAGTCCTGTATGGGGACTCCCAAGACAAGGCCAAAGAAACTCGGGCAGCGGCAAAGGTCTAAAACTACAGCATCAACCTCAACAGATTCAGATGACGAGACTGACAGTGCTGCTGATAAAGTACATAGTCAGTTCTTAATCCCAGACCACAGGTCCCAGGTAATTGTTTTGTTACACAGGGTTTTACGAGGTTAGGTTAAGGTTCCTTAACTTTATTTACATATTGTAACATATGCATGCAAGCACTCTGAAGTAAATACATTTTTAAACAATATCCCTGAGTTGTAGTGAAATCTGTAGTAGTAAAATTGTATTATTTGTATTTGGTAAGGTCTTAGTCCCAGCTTACTTGAATATAACAATTTTTATTGTATTGCATTTGAAATATAATTGCTTTTATTTATATATTTTGAATAATTTTGGTTTATAAGTGAAATATTTCACTTTATATATTTAAAAAATGTTTTCATTTGTGTTCCAGCTGACAAAGACACGAAGAGATAAAATGCTAGTGCACTGGGTGAGTTACAAGCAGGGGAGTCAACGAGTATTACTCTTTACCCAGTCTGATCGCCTGGCTGCTACCACCCGACTTCCAACCGAGAGAGCCTCTGTTGAACTGTGCCTTGCTATGGAAAAGATTGGTTTATCTCTTGTAAGCTCTTATTTCATTCCTTATCTCAGTTAATGCATTTCAGCCATAGGACTTGTTATTATCTTCTGATTTTTCTATGGTGTGCTGAGATAATTTAAAATTATTACACAAATAATGTGGCACTTATAATCATAAAGTAGGTACTGTAATATGATATTTGCTCTAATTGGTAGGCATTTTTCTGTGGCCACACTCCCAAGCATTTCCCCAAGGCTCCTGACATAAAAATGCATTTCTCACGTACTAAAAATGCAGTATTCTGCAGTGGGGCCCAAAGGAAATATCTATAAAACTGTGCTTGTTCCCTTTACCCCTTGATCCTTTGAAGCAAGTGCATCTTTCATACATTTAACATGCATTATTCTCTCTCTCTCTTTCTCTATAATAATAATAATTAACTGTTGTATCTATGGGCCTCTAGCAAGATAGTAATAGTGTGAATGATGATGAACGTGTTTCTCTTTCAGGTCACCTTGCCTCGTTGAGAGACGGCCAGCATGTTAAAAAAAATAATAATAATTATATTTTATTTCTCTCTCTGCAGGTTAATGAAGGGCAGCGAGAAGTAGCATACATGAGCTTAATGCCAGGAGCAGCAAAATGGGAGTTAGAAGTAGATGGAGTGTGGAAAGTTCCTCCCAGTTTAGAGCTTATAGCCTGGCTAGAAGATCAGTATTTACATAACAGACATTCCAAGGTTAACCTTAAAAGCTCACTCCAGGTTAGTTAGTAATGTGTATTTTATCCTGTTTGACCTTTAATATTTATCATAGTGTGACTCACAAACTTAGATTTTGAGGCTATTGAATCATTTATAATTTTTATTTATTCTTTCAAAACATTCTAATTGTTTAAATATATAACAACCCTTAAAACTTTAGTTTATATATTTAAAAACATAATTTTAATACTCTATACCTAATTTCTGTTTTAGGTTTGATGCCATGCCTGTCATAACTAACATATCTAATACTTCAATGAATTTGGACCTCTCTCTCACTTTTAGCTCATTTTACACAGTTCTACCTTTCATTTTCTCCCAGGAGTTAATTCTTTCTGTAGCCATTGCCAGGTCCAACCTCACTCAGATTACCATTCAGTAACAAAATATGAATTGTAAATGACACCCCCCACTCCTTACAATTATCTTTGACCTGAGTAAAAGAATGAGAAGGTCCATAACATTCCCCAAGGGATTCCTACCAACATTCTGTATTCATGTCTGAGGTCAAGAAAGTAATAATTCATTTACATGCAAGGGTTAAGGAGGCACCTTCACAATTAATGCATTTTTTTTTTTTTTTTGTAGATCTTCAGTATTTTCATTTAGTGCTTCTATATATAATTAATATTAAACATTTATGTGAGGCTGTCTTTAATTTCCTTTGTCCATTATTTAGGTAAAATAAGTATATAAATAGCCTTGTGTAGTTTAAGATTTGATATTGTAGTTCTTACAGCATGGTAACAGTTTTGTGTGCTGCTTAGCTATTAGTGCTTTGTACCTGGATACTCTTTCCGTTATGCATGTCCAGTAAGTGTTTTAATATTTTTAGAAGCTGTATATGTTTTTTTTTAAAATGTTTTCTTATTTGCAAGTGATAATTACTGTAGTTTTACTATATATTTTTTCTTAATGCATTTTTATGTGCTTTTTATTTTTTCTAGATAAAAAAGAGAACAGTTCAGACAGAGGTGAGTTTTGTCAATCTTATGCATTCTGTATTCTCTTTCTCTCATTACCTTGGTGAACATATTAATTAATCTGTGAATTTTTAATTGTAACATCTATTAAGTACAGTGAGAAAATACCTCAGAAAACAAACAGAACAAGTACCTGAGCATTTTAGTGCATTAACACATTTTCTGAGGGACTAGAGAGACAAAAGAAATCACTTTATTTTTTTATACAGTTCAGGGAAACCGGTTATTTTCATATAGTCGGACTTGAGTCCTGGAAATGGGAAGTACAATGCCTGCACTTTAAAGGAGGGGTTTGGGATATTGGCAGTTTGGAGGGATATGTTGTGTATCTTTATACGTATATGCTTCTAAACTGTTGTATTCTGAGCACCTCTGCAAAAGCAGTGATAATGTGTGAGTGTGGTGAAAGTGTTGAATGATGATGAAAGTATTTTCTTTTTGGGGATTTTCTTTGTTTTTTTGGGTCACCCTGCCTCGGTGGGAGACGACCGACTTGTTGAAAAAAAAAAAAAAAAAAAAAAAAGTTCAGTTTTGCAGGCTAAGAGCTGTTTTCCTACCTCAGCTCATTTCAAAGCTCTAGTCTTATCTAAGGAATACTACCAACCCCCAGGATGCAATCCACACCAGTTTTATATATTAAGAAAGAGGTGCTAAGTGTTGTGTTAAATAATAGTGAGAAAAGTAACCTTTATGAATCTTAATATATCACCTTTATCAAGGCTGAGGGACTGAGCACAGTGACCCTGTGGCCTGGCTGGCAAAGCTCTTGCTTTACACATGGAGGTCCCGGGTTCGATTCCTGGTGGGGTAGAAACATTTTGATGTGTTTCCTTACACCTGTTGTCCTGTTCACCAAGCAGCAAGTAGGTACCTGGGTGTTAGTCAACTGGTGTGGGTCGCATCCTGGGGGACAAGATTGAGGACCCCCAATGGAAATAAGACAGACAGTCCTCGATGACACACTGACTTTCTTGGGTTATCCTGGGTGGCTAACCCTCCTGGGTTAAAAATCCAAACAAAATCCTATCCCTATCAGTTGAGGGACTGAGCACCTCTTATCAAAGTAGAGAGACTGAGCACCTCTTATCAAAGTAGAGAGACTGAGCACCTCTTATCAAAGTAGAGACTGATCACCTCTTATCAAAGTAGAGAGACTGAGCACCTCTTACCAAAGTAGAGAGACTGAGCACCTCTTATCAAAGTAGAGAGACTGAGCACCTCTTTTCAAAGTAGAGAGACTGAGCATCTCTTATCAAAGTTGAGGGACTGAGCACCTCTTATCAAAGTTGAGGGACTGAGCATCTCTTATCAAAGTAGAGAGACTGAGCACCTCTTATCAAAGTTAAGGGACTGAGCACCTCTTATCAAAGTTGAGGGACTGAGCATCTCTTATCAAAGTTGAGAGACTGAGCACCTCTTATCAAAGTAGAGAGACTGAGCATCTCTCATCAAAGTTGAGGTACTGAGCACCTCTTATCAAAGTTGAGGGACTGAGCACCTCTCATCAAAGTTGAGGTACTGAGCACCTCTCATCAAAGTTGAGGTACTGAGCACCTCTTATCAAAGCTGAAAAATTGATCACCTCAAAGTAGTTCTCTACTCTTCCACCGCTATCTCCCAGTGTTTATTAACCTCAAGGGAGGTTCTTTGATGCCAGTGAGGGACTCTTGATCGAAGAAATGAGATCTCTTCTCTTCCTTGGATTAGGCCTCATTGCCTTCCATTCCTCAGGTACTGTATGACCCCTATGGGTTTAGTGCTTCTCTTGTAAATGTAATAATAATCTAGTATTTCTCTATGGGAAAGTGGAGAATTCTTCCTTCATCAGCCACGTGAGTTGTAAGAGGAGACTAAAATGCCGGGAGCAAGGGGCTAGTAACCCCTTCTCCTGTATACATTACTAAATGTAAAAAGAAGAAAAGCTTTTGTTTCTTCTTTTTTTTTTTTTTTGGGTCACCCTGCCTCTGTGGAGATGGTCGGTGTTAGAAAAAAGAATTTAGTATTTTTTCTCTATTGGATTGGAAAATCTGCTAGTTAGTAAAATGTCTCCAAAGTGAAGATAGCCAGGCATTATACATGTATCTTATTCATCAGATTTTTGCTATTATATATCATTAGTGTAATAATACATGCTAAATTAGATCACAATCGCAAAACAAATTTGTTTTATAAATGTCTCAGGCTCGTTCAAACAGATTCTTGTGAAGTGCGAACTGTCTGGATTTTATTAAAGTAGTTTTTATGTTATTTTACTTTCAGCTTTCTTCATTATTAATAATGATTAATTAATTAAAAACTTTTTCTTTCTGCTTTTTTCATTATTAATAAAGATTAATAAATTAAAAAATAAATAAAATATTTTCTCTTGCTCTAAACTGCTAATTCTTTTTTTTCTCTTCTAGTTTAGTTGTTTACACTTGTATAATGTATAAGTATATAATGTTCAAACTTGCCTTGGGCTGTGACACCTGATTTCTCTCATAACACATAAATCAATGTTCTCGACTCTTTGTAAAACTTGAATCTGAAGTGTTCTTCAGTAATTGCAAACTCACAAAATAATACACCACAATTGTGCTATTTAAAAATAAGTTCAAGTAAAGGATGTTTTGGTGCAAGCACTTGTACTTTATTTTTCCCAGTCAACAGGTTTTATTCCAACAATAACCTCTGATAAATCTCTGTTACTCGTAAAATATTTACTTTAGCCTACGACTGAATATTCACTTTATCAAAGAAAGAATTTCATTTACATAACACCACGCTTTTCCTGTTTCCTATTTTACATTCCTGCTTATATTTTTAATTCTAATTTAGAATAAAATTAAAAATTAAAATTTTGATAGTTTTTGGTGCACCAGTGAAACTATTTTCCTGGACATACAGTAAATGTTTTTTTTTTTTTTTTGATATTTGGAAGTACTGTACTTAATTCAGGATTACAATTTCTAGAAGAGTTTAGTCTTTTTTTCTAATTATGTTTTAAATACGCATCTAGATATTTTAAATATGTAGGCATGTTGAAACGTTCATTAAGAGGTTTTAGTTTATTTTAATATTATTTTTTTAAAACGATATTCTCATGTCAAATGTTGTATTTTCATTTTATTTTAATTCCCATCCCTAAAATTGAAATTTAAAAAAAGATTCCTATAAAGCACAAAACAATAAAACCTTCTCTAATTATTTACATTAAGAGAATGACTGTATTTAAAAAACTTGCTGCTCTTTCACAAAATAATGGCACTTGTACTCACTCGCATGAAAATGTTATCACTGATTATTTTTCTCTTAATATATTTTGTAAATTTTATTGTGATAAATTTAGTCAATTTCTGTACACAGAAAACCCTCTTATAAAGTGACAGTACATAACGTTATTTTGTCTCAGCGTGATTGAAACAATGCATCCTTTTCTGCGTAGGGCCTCAAATAGCCTTGATAGTACCCCCCATAAACATGGAAACATCACGTTATATGCAGTCTTGGTAATCTGCATGGTGGAAATTTTCCCCTCCTAGCCAAGTTGGACCTAAGGATTGAGTGTTTGGAGAGACACTGCCACCCAAGCCACCCACAGTCCATCTGCAAGCATTGTGTGCATTACTCTGTTAATCAAATGACATTGTATATTTTCATTACCCGCGTCTAGTTTCTGCAAATTAACCAAAGTACCCAAGAGGCATACGAGTGATGCTGGAGGTGCCAAGAAGAATAAGAGTAAAGCTTTGACAATATTGAAGAAAGTGGAAATTTTAGGTATGCTATGAAGTGGTGCATGTTTGATGTGATTCAGACTGCTCACACTTTTGGTCAGAAAGAATCCATCATCCATACAATTTGAGACAATAAAAAGCAAATAAGAGCTTGTGCAATGAGCAGTGCAGATTGTGATCTGATGAAAAGACTGAAAGAGGGGGGCATTGACTCTGAAATTATATCCAAGTAATCTCATGGTAAGTGTTTATTGCTCATGAGATGGGTATCTCAGTAGCACATGCCATCAAGAACATATATTGGCAATGAAGAAAAGAAGTGCAGCTGATTTCAGGCTGCCTCTCTGTGTTAATGTAACAGGTAATTTAAAGTGCAAGCCTATATTAATTTATCATGCAGAGAATCTCCATGCTGTAAAAGATCAAGACAAAACCTGTTCCCCTATTATTTGGCAGTCTAATAAAGCAACATGGATGACTGAGGCCCTTTTTCTCGATTGATTCAATCATTATTTTATTCCTGTGATCAAGATGTAACTGGCCAGAAAGAACTTTGTAGTATTCAGATTTCTCCATACTCTTGGTAATTCCCATAGTCATATTTTTGGTACGAAATGGCCAATGAATTAACTAAAAAAAAATCCTCGAATGTTGCAGTCTGTGGACCCAAATGTGAAGGTTTTACCATCTGGTATGACATCTTTTATATGGCTAATGGATCTGGAGTTATTAAGTACCACTGCATGTGCAAAGCAATGGAAAAGCTCATTACAGGAATATATACCATCTATGACACCAGCATGCTAGAGTTATGATGTTAGTTTGATATTGTGGATACACTTATGGATGTAAAATTGTCATGGAATGAAGTGCCCCACTCAGCCATAAATGCAGAAGACTGGGGTCAATCATGGTCTTCTTGGATGAATAATTTTCTGGAATGGAATTAGGTCCAAGAAATTGTGACCAGCAAGGACTGTGAGACCTGAAGGTATACATGAAGAAGACGTAAATGAACTGTTAGAAGAGGATGACTGAGAACCAACAGTTACATAAAATTGCAGATTTTTTAATGAAAAGGACCCCTGTCATGTCTAGAAGCATTGTTCTGAAGCAGGGTTTGGAGCAAGCAGTGATGCCTTAATGTCACCTCAGTAAAGTATTGCAAGGTAAAAAAGACCAGAGACTCATTCCAGAATACCATTAACTATTGGTAACTCTGCATGAATATCAACACAAGAATCACAGTTATCCACCTCAGCCTGGTAGAGTTACATCAATGTTAACAAGCAGTGACAATGAGAGTGTAAGGTAAGATAAACTGTATTAATTCATGCTTGGAATATTTTAAAAAGATGGGTTGGCAGTTTTGAAGATTGTGGGAGCGTAATCCATTTTTTCCATTTGTTCTTTACTTCAAATCCCACTAATTTCCATACGGTGCTGATTTTCAGGAACATATCCCCCATGTTATGAGAGGGTTTACTGTATACAATTTAAGTTGAATACATGTATTGCACCAATATATCCTATCCAAGTAAAAAAAAAAATATACATTTAAGAAATGGTAATTTTTTGACATTATTTAAATTTCACACTGTCTTTTTATATACAGGTAGATTTATCAAAGATGTACATGACTCGACCCTTCAGTGGAAAGCTGCGGCGAACAAAAAAGCCAGCACTGTGGCTCCACTACAGACATTCTCAGCATTACACTTATGCCTCTGCTCAGCTGCATCGCATTCAAGTAAATATCAGCATGACATATATTATATCTTATCATATGTTTAGTTGCATTTTATGTGGTGTCAATGGAAAGTCTGTGTCATGGTTTCATAATTCACATTTCTGTCTGTTTCTTACCTATATGAATAATTTGAAGCCTTGTCCTTATACTGTTTTCAAGGAGTAGCCTTTTTGTATGTTCTTTGAATTATCTCTAGATATATCAGAATTTTTGATGTGTGAATGACTTAATGAAATTAAAATTTTTCTAGTTATAAATGCTTAACAAAATAAGTTATGAATAAAAACTTGCAAATCATTTGACACACAACAATGTAAATTTGTGCAGTGATTTTGAAGGCACATAAATGTTGGAAGAAATTGTTGTACCAATAAAGGCTTGGTTGCATTTAGCATTGTCTTATAACTTTAATGCATTTATACCTTACTTCTGCATTTACTGTAGTTAAGAAAATCAGAGATAAATTTAGATAAAGTATGGATATCCAGTGGCTGTATGTGAGCATGTTTAATACGAGTGAATGGAGACAAATGGTATTTGGGACCTGACGAGCTGTTGGAGTGTGAGCAGGGTAATACTTAGTGAAGGGATTCAGGGAAACCGGTTATTTTTATATAGCCAGACTTGAGTCCTGGAAATGGGAAGTAAATGCCTGCACTCTAAAGAAAAGGTTCAGGATATTGGCAGTTTGGAGGGATATGTTGCGCATCTTTATACGTATATGCTTCTAAACTGTTATATTCTGGGCACCTCTGCAAAAACAGTGATTATGTGTGAGTGAGGTGAAAGTGTTGAATGATGATGAAAGTATTTTCTTTTGGGGATTTTCTTTCTTTTTGGGTCACCCTGCTCGGTGGGAGACGGCCGACTTGTTAAAAAAAAAAAACATAAAACTTTGGAGAAAGAAATAAATACAATATATGTACGTACCTTGGTCCTTTGTTGGCAGTGTTTCACACACAGTGGGCTTTATTAAGTCACAAACAGATTTGTTTGTGAGTTGATAAAGCTCACTGCTTGAGGAAAACATTGTCCATAAATGATCGCATCGTACTGCATCTGTCTTCAATGTGTTGGTATTTTATACCATTTCTTTCTACATAAACCCTTGGTCTCTTCCAAAAGTTATTATGTACAGACTGTATGACCCTTGTACATTGAGTGCTTGGTTTTTTATTGTAATAATAATAATATTATTATTATTATTATGTACAGAAAAATTATTAAAACTAATTTTCATCTCCCTCCAATCTTTACTCTTGTTATTGAAGTAAAATCTGTCTGGTCAACACAGTTTTTTACCATGATAATTTATATATATTTGATGTATCCTTCAGGTTGATAACCAGCTCTTGGATGCAGTGTTCCCTACAGTCTTCTACCCATCCAATGAGAATGGTACCATCCAACCTTGTTTATCATCATGTGTGCTCCTTCACCGTGTAGCCGGACAACTTACCACCATAAAGTAAGCTGACAAATTAGACACTTGTTTGTCAGTAATGAATACCACTCATATACATAAAGTAAGCTAACCTCTACTATTTTTTTTTTTTTAACAAATTGGTTTGTGGCCACATCTCTGCTCCCGGCCACTGGGTGTGGCCAGGAACATTATGGATGATTTTTTTCCCAATTTTCCCACCCAGAATTGAGAATAAGAATTTATTAGCATCCATAGCAACATTATAATTTTTATGGCTAACATTGTCTTCCTTTCTCATCACTGCTAAAAATATTAATGTGTGTGCAAGCCTTTATCGCAGTAAATATGTTGCTCGGTTTTTCATTACAAACATGAATATTTAATTTTTTATATATTTGTGCATTGTAATTTTGCTCAATACAATTTAAATTAAATGCAAATACAAGCCTGAAAAGCAGTTGTATAATGTGAATTCCCTGAAATGAACTGCATAACTAGAGGCTTAACATATAAATTATTAAAAGTTATAGAATTTTTGTAAAAACTACATACAGGCCCTGCAATACATCAGGTCAGGTTCTGGGCTACTGCCCCCGCTAACATCATCAGGTTCTGGGGTAAAGCCCCTGCTTTTACTCAGGGCAGTTTTCCGGCTACTCCCCCCTTATACACAGGGCAGGTTTTTGGCTACTGCCCCTGCTTATACTCAGGTCAGGTTTTGGGGTACTGCCCCTGCTTTTCATCAGGTCAGGGTTCCGGGCTACTGCCCCTGCTTATACATCAGGTTTAGGTTTCGGGCTACGCCCCTGCTTACACATCAGTCAGGTTCCAGACTACTGCCCCTGCTTACACACAGGTCAGGTTCCAGACTACTGCCCCTGCTATCATCATCAGGTTCCAAACTACTTTCCCCTGCTTATACATCAGGTCGGTTCCAGACTACTCCCCTGCTTACACATCAGGGCAGGTTTCCCGACACTGCCCCGCTTATACATCAGGGCAGGGTTCCAGACTACTGCCCCCTGCTTATACATCAGGGCAGGTTCCAGACTTTTTGCCCCTCTTTCACATCAGTCAGGTTCCAGACACTGCCCCTGCTTACAATCAGGGCAGGTTTTAGACTACTGCCCCCTGCTATACACAGGGCAGGGTTTCCGGGGTACTGCCCCCGCTTAACATCAGGTCAGGGTTTTTGGGCTACTGCCCCTGCTTATACATCAGGTCATTTTCCCGGGCTACTGCCCCGCTTAAAACATTCTTTTTTCACTCACCACTCTCTTTACCTTTCTTTTACTCTCCATATACTCTGCTCTTTTTTATAACACTTCTGCTTTTTTAAAAAACCTCTCATAAGCTACCTTTTTCTCTTTTATCACACCCTTTCTTCATCATTCCACCAATCACTCCCTTTTTCCTCCTGCCCCACCCTCCTATAAACCACAAACTTCTGCCCACATTCAAATTTTACTGCATTTTTAAAAACTATTCCAACCTCTTCAACCCCCCAATACTCATCTTTGCACTAGCCACCTTTCTGCCAATAGTCGCTTATATCTCACCCGAATTTTCCTCCTCCCTTAGTTATAACATTTCACTTCCTCTTACGGGTTGTTTGCCACCTTCCTCTTTTCCCATCTACCTCTTACTCTAACTGTAGCTACAACTAAATAATGACCCGATATATCAGTTGCCCCTCTATAAACATGTACTTTCCTGGAGCCTACCCATCAACTTTTATCCACCAATACTTAATCTAATAAACTACTTTCATTACGTGCTACATCATACCTTGTATATTTATTTATCCCCCTTTTTCATAAAATATGTATTACTTATTCCCAAATTTCTTTCTACACATAGCTCAATTAAAGGCTCCCCCCATTTACATTACCCCTGGCACCCCAAATTTACCTACTACCCCTCCATAACATTTTTACCCACTTTAGCATTAAAATCCCCAACCACCATTACTCTCACATTTGTTTCCCAAACTCCCCACGCATTCACTCAACATTTCCCAAAATCTCTCTCTCTCCTCTACACTTCTCTCTTCTCCAGGTGCATACACGCTTATTATAACCCACTTTTCACATCCAATCTTTATTTTACTCCACATAATCCTTGAATTAATACATTTATAGTCCCTCTTTTCCTGCCATAGCTTATCCTTCAACATTATTGCTACTCCTTCTTTAGCTCTAACTCTATTTGAAACCCCTGACCTAATCCCAGAATACCATTAACTATTGGTAACTCTGCATGAATATCAACACAAGAATCACAGTTATCCACCTCAGCCTGGTAGAGTTACATCAATGTTAACAAGCAGTGACAATGAGAGTGTAAGGTAAGATAAACTGTATTAATTCATGCTTGGAATATTTTAAAAAGATGGTTTGGCAGTTTTGAAGATTGTGGGAGCGTAATCCATTTTTTCCATTAGTTCTTTACTTCAAATCCCACTAATTTCCATAAGGTGCTGATTTTCAGGAACATATCCCCATGTTATGAGAGGGTTTACTGTATACATTTAAGTTGAATCATGTATTGCACCAATATATCCTATCCAAGTAAAAAAAAAAATATACATTTAAGAAATGGTAATTTTTTGACATTATTTAAATTTCACACTGTCTTTTTATATACAGGTAGATTTATCAAAGATGTACATGACTCGACCCTTCAGTGGAAAGCTGCGGCGAACAAAAAAGCCAGCACTGTGGCTCCACTACAGACATTCTCAGCATTACACTTATGCCTCTGCTCAGCTGCATCGCATTCAAGTAAATATCAGCATGACATATATTATATCTTATCATATGTTTAGTTGCATTTTATGTGGTGTCAATGGAAAGTCTGTGTCATGGTTTCATAATTCACATTTCTGTCTGTTTCTTACCTATATGAATATTTGAAGCCTTGTCCTTATACTTTTTTTCAAGGAGTAGCCTTTTTGTATGTTCTTTGAATTATCTCTAGATATATCAGAATTTTTGATGTGTGAATGACTTAATGAAATTAAAATTTTTCTAGTTATAAATGCTTAACAAAATAAGTTATGAATAAAAACTTGCAAATCATTTGACACACAACAATGTAAATTTGTGCAGTGATTTTTGAAGGCACATAAATGTTGGAAGAAATTGTTGTACCAATAAAGGCTTGGTTGCATTTATCATTGTCTTATAACTTTAATGCATTTATACCTTACTTCTGCATTTACTGTAGTTAAGAAAATCAGAGATAAATTTAGATAAAGTATGGATATCCAGTGGCTGTATGTGAGCATGTTTAATAGGAGTGAATGGAGACAAATGGTATTTGGGACCTGATGAGCTGTTGGAGTGTGAGCAGGGTAATACTTAGTGAAGGGATTCAGGGAAACTGGTTATTTTTATATAGCCAGACTTGAGTCCTGGAAATGGGAAGTAAATGCCTGCACTCTAAAGAAAAGGTTCAGGATATTGGCAGTTTGGAGGGATATGTTGCGTATCTTTATATGTATATGCTTCTAAACTGTTGTATTCTGGGCACCTCTGCAAAAACAGTGATTATGTGTGAGTGAGGTGAAAGTGTTGAATGATGATGAAAGTATTTTCTTTTTGGGGATTTTCTTTCTTTTTGGGTCACCCTGCCTCGGTGGGAGACGGCCGACTTGTTAAAAAAAAAAAACATAAAACTTTGGAGAAAGAAACAAATACAATATATGTACGTACCTTGGTCCTTTGTTGGCAGTGTTTCACACACAGTGGGCTTTATTAAGTCACAAACAGATTTGTTTGTGAGTTGATAAAGCTCACTGCTTGAGGAAAACATTGTCCATAAATGATCGCATCGTACTGCATCTGTCTTCAATGTGTTGGTATTTTATACCATTTCTTTCTACATAAACCCTTGGTCTCTTCCAAAAGTTATTATGTACAGACTGTATGACCCTTGTACATTGAGTGCTTGGTTTTTTATTGTAATAATAATAATATTATTATTATTATGGGCCAACAGGCCTGCTGCAGTGTTCCTCCTTTCTTATGTTCTTATGTTCTTATCTCCCTCTAATCTTTACTCTTGTTATTGAAGTAAAATCTGTCTGGTCAACACAGTTTTTTACCATGATAATTTATATATATTTGATGTATCCTTCAGGTTGATAACCAGCTCTTGGATGCAGTGTTCCCTACAGTCTTCTACCCATCCAATGAGAATGGTACCATCCAACCTTGTTTATCATCATGTGTGCTCCTTCACCGTGTAGCCGGACAACTTACCACCATAAAGTAAGCTGACAAATTAGACACTTGTTTGTCAGTAATGAATACCACTCATATACATAAAGTAAGCTAACCTCTACTATTTTTTTTTTTTAACAAATTGGTTTGTGGCCACATCTCTGCTCCCGGCCACTGGGTGTGGCCAGGAACATTATGGATGATTTTTTTCCCAATTTTCCCACCCAGAATTGAGAATAAGAATTTATTAGCGTCCATAGCAACATTATAATTTTTATGGCTAACATTGTCTTCCTTTCTCATCACTGCTAAAAATATTAATGTGTGTGCAAGCCTTTATAGCAGTAAATATGTTGCTCGGTTTTTCGTCACAAACATGAATATTTAATTTTTTATATATTTGTGCATTGTAATTTTGCTCAATACAATAACTTAAATGCAAATACAAGCCTGAATACAGTTGTATAATGTGAATTCCCTGAAATGAACTGCATAACTAGAGGCTTAACATATAAATTATTAAAAGTTATAGAATTTTGTAAAAACTACGTACAGGCCCTGCTAATACATCAGGTCAGGTTCCGGGCTACTGCCCCTGCTTATACATCAGGTCAGGTTCCGGGCTACTGCCCCTGCTTATACATCAGGTCAGGTTCCGGGCTACTGCCCCTGCTTATACATCAGGTCAGGTTCTGGGCTACTGCCCCTGCTTATACATCAGGTCAGGTTCCGGGCTACTGCCCCTGCTTATACATCAGGTCAGGTTCCAGACTACTGCCCCTGCTTATACATCAGGTCAGGTTCTGGGCTACTGCCCCTGCTTACACATCAGGTCAGGTTCTGGGCTTCTGCTATAAACCAAAAATCACTGTAAAGTGAATCATAGCTTTTTTTCACTTTCAAATTAATATAAAAGCTTGATAACATATTTTCACTATTATATATTAATTGAGCAGTATAGCTAGGCCTAAAAAATGCATATACAATATACACATTACTTACCTGAAAATATTTTCATCCTTAGCTTATAGTGAGTGGTGAATATATTTATTGTAGGAGGTCTGGATAAATGAAGAATGGGTATATGTAATTGGCATATACAGTGGACCCCCGCATAACGATTACCTCCGAATGCGACCAATTATGTAAGTGTATTTATGTAAGTGCGTTTGTACGTGTATGTTTGGGGGTCTGAAATGGACTAATCTACTTCACAATATTTCTTATGGGAACAAATTCGGTCAGTACTGGCACCTGAACATACTTCTGGAGTGAAAAAAATATCGTTAACCGGGGGTCCACTGTAATTGGTGAAACACTGTAAAGCGAGGTGCCATGAAGTGAGGTCCTCCTGTATGTGCCCTCTGGAAATGAATTATTATTATTATTGTTATTATTATTTTTTAACACAGTGGCCATCTCCCACCAAGGCAAGGTGACCCAAAAAAAGAAGTTTTTTTCTTCATACATTTAGTAATTTATACAGGAGAAGGATTTATTAACCCCCTTGCTCCTGGCATTTCAGTTGCCACTTACAAAACACATGGCTTATGGAGGAAGGATTCTTCTTCACTTCTTCATGGAGAATTATTATTATTATTAATATTTTTTTTTTTTTAACAAGTCGGCCATCTCCCACCGAGGCAGGGTGACCCAAAAAAGAAAGAAAATCCCCCAAAAGAAAATACTTTCCTCATCATTCAACACTTTCACCACACTCACACATTATCACTGCTTTTGCAGAGGTGCTCAGAATACAACAGTTTAGAAGCATATACATATAAAGATACACAACATATCCCTCCAAACTGCCAATATCCCAAACCCCTCCTTTAAAGTGCAGGCATTGTACTTCCCATTTCCAGGACTCAAGTCCGACTATATGAAAATAACCGGTTTCCCTGAATCCCTTCACTAGATATTACCCTGCTCACACTCCAACAGATCGTGAGGTCCCAAGTATCATTCGTCTCCATTCACTCCTATCTAACACGCTCATGCACGCTTGCTGGAAGTCCAAGCCCCTCGCCCACAAAACCTCCTTTACCCCCTCTTTCCAACCCTTTCAAGGATGACCCCTACCCCTCTTTCCTTCCCCTATAGATTTATATGCTTTCCATGTCATTCTACTTTGATCCATTCTCTCTAAATGACCAAACCACCTCAACAACCCCTCTTCTGCCCTCTGACTAATGCTTTTATTAAAAGGCATTATAATTATTGTTATTATTAATGGCATTATTATTATTACTGATATTATTATAATTATACAATTATTTATAATGAATAGGCTAGGGAAAACATAGTACATACAAATAAAATTCTGAGAAAAGGGAAACAACTCTATTGTACATTATTGATTTGAAAAATCATGAAGCAAGGAAAAGAATGGGAATAGAAAAAACTCACTCTAAATGAAATAAGAAATGTAAAAAGAGCCGTGTATTAAGGTCTCTAAATGAAGTCCTCAGTTAAAGGTAGAAATATACTGACCATTCTTCATTTCCAGTTTTATGGTGCTTCTTTTTAATCACTGTCTAGTGTATATTACCTTACTAGAAGCAGGAATACCTGGGATATACCTGGAGGGTATTCTGAGGGTCAACACCCCAGCCTTATGGTGGATCAGGGCCTGATTAACCAGGCTGTTATTGCTGGCCGCACACAAACTGACATACAAACCACAGCCCAGCTGGTGAGGAACTCACTTTAGGTGCCTGTCCAGCTCTCTCTTGAAGACCACCAGGTATCTATTAGTAATTCCCCTTATGTATGCTGGGAGGCAATTGAACAGTCTTGGGCCCTTGACACTCATTGTGTTGTCTCTTCGTGCATTCATGGTGCCCCTGCTTGTCATTGGGAGGATGTTGCATCTCCTGCTGAGTCTTGCTTTCATAGGGAGTGATTTCCATGTACAGATTTGGGACTAGTCCTTGGATTTTACAAGTGTATATTATTATGTATCTTTCTTGCCTGCATTCCAAGGAGTACAAGATCAAGAGACTTCAACCATTCCCAGTAATTTAGATGCTTTACTGTACTTGTACGTGCAGTGAAAGTTCTCTGTATACTCTCCAGGCCAGCAGTTTCGCCTGCCTTGAAAGGGGCTGTTCATGTACAGCAATATTCCAGCCTAGAGAGAACAAGCAATTTCAAGGCTTTCATTTTTAACTTCTAAATGCCATATTCGAACAGCTTAAAAATTTCAACAATAGCTATAACTGAGGAAAGGTTGAAAGTTGATGTCCCTTAGCGTACTCGTGTCTCCCCTGCTTTTCACTGGGGGGGATGTTGCACTGCCTGTCAAGTCTTTTGATGAGTTCCAAGAGTTTTTCTACTCCCAGAGCCTAGTAGGAATATTATATCAAAGTCAAAAAGGTCAAAGATTTATTTCCTCACAATACAATGTCTGAAGAGAGATGGATGACATTTGGTTGTACATTCAGAAAGCCCATAGTTATGCAGAACATTTCGGGCAATGCTAATCCTAGCTTAAGAATGCAATGGCTTAAATTATTGTATGTTTATATTATATGTTTACATATATGGTGAAAGTGTTTCTTTCTTGGGTCACCCTACCTCAGTGGGAGACAGCCAGCATGTTGAAAAATATATAAGGGCATTAAAGGTATACAAACAACAGATTTAGGCATTGTCCATAAATTGATGGTATTAAGTAATGAATAAATAGAATAAACAGACAGACAACTGTTTCATTATATATGGCTATATGAATAAAAATGTGATTTATTTTCAGTATTATTTCAAAATTTAATGTGAATTTCAGGCACCTTAGTCTAGTAGCCCAAGAATTTTTCTTAAAGCTAGACAAGGGTTTCCTGCTGTCTGTGTATGATGTACTGGAACCCTTACTGCCGAGTCTTCACTCCAGAAGCATTCACACAGAGTTGAAGAAACTGAAGACACCAATTACATTTTCTGCAATGAAGGTATATTGTGATGCAAATTATTATACATTATTATAGTATTCATTAAATGATCCTATTATTGATACAATTTCATTAAGAAAAGATGTAATTTCTTATCAATATTGGTTCTTATTATTTTTCATTGATATCACTGTCCTTAAGATTTAATTTGGCAGAATCTACATACAACTGATGAAGGGCCTCATGTTGAACGTGTGTGTGTTGCTGGGCTGCAGGTTCGCTTCTCTTTCTCACCACGCGGAACTGTCTTGGGCAATCATGGTGTCAGAATGATGTTTTGGAGTGGTTCCTGACCTCACTTGGAGCAACACTTACTGAGGTCAAAAAATTATACATTAGTCAGATAACTTAGGTTAATGAAAGGTAGCATTCTGTTCTAAATTGTAGCTAGTTTTAGGTAAAACGTTAGACATGTAAATTACCTAAAAAATTTCATTAGTTGAAAATATATGAAAGAGGGAGCACTGTAAGTAATTTTTTTTCATATATTGAACACTCATATTTGTGGTAATTGTCATTTCAAATTAATAATATTTAGCCAGATAAAATGGTATAACAGTTTATATAACCATGCAGCATAATACTTATGAAGTAATAATTATTTTTCTCTCACTGTTAAGGTAAAAAAAAAAAGTATCATATTATAAGTAAAGAATGAACAGTGTGATGTGTGAGTATCATTCAGAGAATTTGGGTGTATTATTATTATTATTATTATTATTATTATTATTATTATATTATTATTACTATTATTATTATTAAGGGCTTTCTTTTATTTCATAAAAGAAACAAAAATTGGTATATCTGAATGTTCATCTGCCAGCACCTCACCACATAGCTCATCACTGCTCACCACACAGCTCAATACATAGCTCATCACTGCTCACCACACAGCTCAATACATAGCTCATCACTGCTCACCACACAGCTCATCACACTTTCCTCCACACAGCTCACCACATAGCTCATCACACTGCTCATCACACAGCTCACCACACAGCTCACCACACAGCTCATCACACTTTTCATCACACAGCTCATCAAAATGTCCACCACACAGCTCATCACACAGCTCACCACACAGCTCACCACACAGCTCACCACACTGCTCACCTCACAGCTCATCACACTTTTCACCACACAGCTCACCACACAGCTTACCACACAGCTCACCACAGCTTACCACACCACTCACCACACTGCTCACCACACAGCTCACCACACAGCTCACCACACTGCTTACTACACAGCTCACCACACTGCTTACCACACAGCTCACCACACAGCTCACCACACAGCTCACCACACAGCTCACCACACAGCTCATCACACAGCTCACCACACTGCTCACCACACAGCTCACCACACAGCTCACCATACTGCTCACCATACTGCTCACCACACTGCTCACCACACAGCTCACCACACAGCTCACCACACAGCTTACCACACAGCTCATCACACAGCTCACCACACAGCTCACCACAGCTCACCACACAGCTCACCATATTGCTTACCACACTGCTTGCCACACAACTCACCACACAGCTCACCACACTGCTCACCACACAGCTCATCACACAGCTCACCACACAGCTCACCACACAGCTCACCACATAGCTCATCACACAGCTCACCACACAGCTCACCACACAGCTCATCACACTTTTCATCACACAGCTCATCAATATGTCCACCACACAGCTCATCACACAGCTCACCACACAGCTCACCACACAGCTCACCACACTGCTCACCTCACAGCTCATCACACTTTTCACCACACAGCTCACCACACAGCTTACCACACAGCTCACCACAGCTTACCACACCACTCACCACACTGCTCACCACACAGCTCACCACACAGCTCACCACACTGCTTACTACACAGCTCACCGCACTGCTTACCACACAGCTCACCACACAGCTCACCACACAGCTCACCACACTGCTTACCACACAGCTCACCACACAGCTCACCACACAGCTCATCACACAGCTCACCACACTGCTTACCACACAGCTCATCACACAGCTCACCACACTGCTTACCACACAGCTCACCACACAGCTCACCACACAGCTCACCACACAGCTTACCACACAGCTCATCACACAGCTCACCACACTGCTTACCACACAGCTCACCACACAGCTCATCATATTGCTTACCACACTGCTTGCCACACAACTCACCACACAACTCATCGCACAGCTCACCACATTGCTTACTCCTTTTATATATATTGCTTGTCTGTAACTCACTAAATAGCCAGCAATATGGGTGCTATTTACATATAGTATATAATCCTGTAATCATGGAGTAATAACCAGTCAGAAGGTTTATCTTGCATCTGTTCTTAGTTGATACATAGAATATTTTCGGTTTAATGTAATTTTTGTTAGATTCTCTTTTTGAATGAAAAATCAAAACTAACAAAGGTTTTATTCCTAACTATTTTACAAATACTGTGTTGAATTGTATCAGATTCTTCCCGTTGCTTTAATATAATATGTGCATTTGGAAATATGAGAATATTAAAGTTAGACCTTTTGTTATATATTTTATAATATACATATTTATATTATATTTATATTTATATTAGCAGTTTGGAGGGATATGTTGTGTATCTTTATACGTATATGCTTCTAAACTGTTGTATTCTGAGCACCTCTGCAAAAGCAGTGATAATGTGTGAGTGTGGTGAAAGTGTTGAATGATGATGAAAGTATTTTCTTTTTGAGGATTTTCTTTCTTTTTGGGTCACCCTGCCTCGGTGGGAGATGGCTGACTTGTTGAAAAAAAAAAATTATATTCAGCAAATGTAACTAACAATTAACAACAAAAATGGTTATTTTTTGTTTTACCTCCATGGCCATCGCCCACAAAGGCAGGGCAGCTCGACGAAAATACATTCACTATCATTTATTCGATCACTGGCTATTTTTTTAACTAATAAATATGATCCATAATTTTGTCAACAGATGAAGAACGTCTCGATCAGAATTGGACATTACGAGAGACAATCAATACCATGGGATAAGTTGGTAGTGGACTTTGTAGACCATGCCAAGTATCAACTAGTACAGCAGGTAATATGTCTTGCATATCTATTTGGTCAATAGTATAAACCAGCATGTTGTAATATTTCAATCCATTCTCACACTATGAGCAGTAATTATACAAATTTAAACATTTCTTTGTTAAATATAGTCATATCATCGTCGAATGTGCTGTGACTTTTTTTTTTCCTTTAATTTGCCTTTATGTGCCTAATCCATCCTAACTAGGAATAAAAAAATAACCTCTGTAAATTTAGATGAAACATTAAATTGATGTTGAAAATTTCACAGAAAATAATGTAGTAAAATGAGGATAGGTTGAATATATGTAGTGTAGCCAAAACAAATTTTTGTTTAATATGTAATTATTGTAATTCATATTCAGTGCATGTAGAGTACAGTATTGTTTTTGTATAGTAATTTTACACAAAATATTACCCTGCTCACACTCCAGCACCTCGTCAAATCCCAAAAACCATTCATCTCCATTCAGTCCTATCTTTCAACGTAGGATGATAGACAGCAACCACCCAGGAAGGTACTACTGTCCTGCCAAATTAGTGTAAGACAGAAACCTGTACGTATTTGTTTTACATGATGATAGGAGGGCTGGTGTCTTTTTTGTGTCTCATAAACACACAAGGTATATCTTGCTACTTTTACTTACACTTAGGTCACACTACACATGAATGTACAGGTTTATGTATAGACACTCACCTAGAGTTTTCTTTGATTTTTTATTAATAGTTCCTGTTCTTATTATTTTGCCTTTCATATCCATGGGGACATAGAATAAGAATTTTTCCTTCATAAGCCATGAGTCTTGTAAAAGTCAACTAAAATGCCAGAAGCAGTGGGCTAGTAACCTCTTTTCCTGTATAGCTTACTAAAAATAAAAAGAAGAAAACCTATTGTGAAATTAGAATTATCAATAACACTAGATCAAGAAATTTAATAAAGGGGTTCGATTCCTGGAAAACGTAAGTACAGTGGTACCCCGAGTTTCGTACAGCTCCCAACTTGAACATTTATGTAAGTGTATTATTGTAAGTGTATTTTTGGGGGTTTGAAATGGACTAATCTAATTTACATTATTCCTTGTGGGAACAAATTCGTTCGGTAATGGCACTCGAACAGCCTTCTGTAACGAATTATGGCTGAAACTCGGGGTACCGCTGTATCTTCATTCATTGAAATATGTTTTCCCATTGTTTTTCAGTGCACATTTCAGCCAGAGGTTTGTTGTGAATAAACAAAGCTCTTGAATGTATCCCAGCCTGATGGATTAAGCACTTTCAACAAGATCTTATGTAGGTCTCTCGTGACGACTGTATTTTAATTCCAGTCATATTTCTTATGTAACATATGTTGAAAGAAAGAAGCTGTTGGAGTGTGAGCAGGGGAATATTTTGTGAAGGGATTCAGAGAAACTAGTTAGCCGGACCTGAGTCCTGGAGGTGGGAAGTACGATGCCTGCACTTTAAAAGAATTTGAGATATTTGCTGCTTCGAGTGACACCTGAACTGTCATATCTGTGCATCTCTGCAGAAATGGTGATATGTGTGAATGATAGTGAAAGTGTTTCTTTTTTGGGGTCACCCTTCCTCGGTGGGAGACGGCCAATGTGTTGAAAAAGAAAGTTGGCAGAGTTGTAAACCTCAGATGTTGATACAGTGTTCTCTGACTGTGTCTGTGGTACCCATAGTATTCTCTGACTGTCTGTGGTATCCATAGTGTTCTCTGACTATCTGTGGCACCCATAATGTTCTCTGACTGTCTGTGGCACCATGCTCTTCATTGGGTTTATTCACCACTCAACACTTCCTCCTTTCTCTTATCATTCTAGCATGTAGTTTTTTTTTTTATTAACACACTGGCCGATTCCCACCAAGGCAGGGTGGCCCGAAAAAGAAAAACTTTCACCATCATTCACTCCATCACTGTCTTGCCAGAAGGGTGCTTTACACTACAGTTTTTAAACTGCAACATTAACACCCCTCCTTCAGAGTGCAGGCACTGTACTTCCCATCTCCAGGACTCAAGTCCAGCCTGCCGGTTTCCCTGAACCCCTTCATAAATGTTACTTTGCTCACACTCCAACAGCACGTCAAGTATTAAAAACCATTCGTCTCCATTCACTCCTATCAAACACGCTCACGCACGCCTGCTGGAAGTCCAAGCCCCTCGCACACAAAACCTCCTTTACCCCCTCCCTCCAACCTTTCCTAGGCCGACCCCTACCCCGCCTTCCTTCCACTACAGACTGATACACTCTTGAAGTCATTCTGTCTTGTTCCATTCTCTCTACATGTCTGAACCACCTCAACAACCCTTCCTCAGCCCTCTGGACAACAGTTTTGGTAATCCCGCACCTCCTCCTAACTTCCAAACTACGAATTCTCTGCATTATATTCACACCACACATTGCCCTCAGACATGACATCTCCACTGCCTCCAGCCTTCTCCTCGCTGCAACATTCATCACCCATGCTTCACACCCATATAAGAGCGTTGGTAAAACTATACTCTCATACATTCCCCTCTTTGCCTCCAAGGACAAAGTTCTTTGTCTCCACAGACTCCTAAGTGCACCACTCACCCTTTTCCCCTCATCAATTCTATGATTCACCTCATCTTTCATAGACCCATCCACTGACACGTACACTCCCAAATATCTGAATACATTCACCTCCTCCATACTCTCTCTCTCCAATCTGATATCCAATCTTTCATCACCTAATATTTTTGTTATCCTCATAACCTTACTCTTTCCTGTATTCACTTTTAATTTTCTTCTTTTGCACACCCTACCAAATTCATCCACCAATCTCTGCAACTTCTCTTCAGAATCTCCCAAGAGCATGTAGTTTTATTATGTAGATTAGAGACCTGTTCTTTTGAGTATTTTCCATGCATAAATTCTGAGATAATGCATCTGGAGAAAGTCTGCATTAAAAAAAAAGTACATAGCTTGTGCTCTTTGAATCTGTAAGTATTATTTTTTTATTTTATGGTATTTCTATTATGTTAAGGAGTATATGAACAGGTGATAATAATTATGATTCACAAAAGTTTGTTTAGCTTGCAAATTAATTTAGTAAATACTTATAACAAGGGCTACTTTTATGATAGTCATGGCAATAGCAAACCCTCTATTTAATGGACTAATAGCAGGAAGTAGATGGCCAGTAATGGTGATTGTGGGCGATAGAGATGATATTGTTTTGTCATAAACATAATAATAACAGATAATTCTGTAACCAGCAGACTTTATTCGTTGTTTGTAAATTGAGTGAGCCAGAAGATTTTGTCACACACTTCCAGAATTGGTTATATCAAGGGTTTACCGTATAGCAAAATACTTATTTCTAAGGTTGCTGTAATGTTGTTGAGACATTAAAGAATAAGCGCAGTTCTACTTGGTCACGCTAACACAATCTACAGGGTGGTGAATTCAATAGGCACGTTGTATGGAAGATTGAATGTGGGAGTGAATTATTCATTAAATTATTTAGTAGCTTAGATTACTATCAGTAGTAAAGAATTTTAGTTCACTCTCACTAGTGATTTCTTGCCTTCAGTACTATTGACACTTTTTACCATTACTTTGCCATTTATAATACAGGTCGGCCATCACTAATCCGGCATTCGGTTATCCAGTTCCATCAGTAATCTGGCACTAATTTTGGCTAGCATAATTTCAAATTTCATCATTATACTGACTGAAGTCATTATACTAATTCCAATTTCATCATTATACTGACTCAGAAATTGTGCAGATGGTTGTAAATCCACAGCAGCAAGCCAGTGGAGGAGAAAGCAGTGATGAAAATGAGGAAGATGTAGTAGAAAGTGTCTCTATTGATAGGTTAATTAAGTGTATTCTAACCTAACCACTCTGTAATCCAGCAAACTCACTAATCCGGCACACTACAGGTCCCAATGATGCTGGATTAGTGATGGCCAACCTGTATAACAATGGCTGATTTTTTGTTGTTTGCTCTTGTGATTATTTTACCATCTTTAATATAACAGTTGTTGATTTAATATTTTGTTTATATGATTGTCATAGCTTGTACAGTATAGCACTTTGTGAGGCACTCATTTACACATATATATAACTTTCTTATGTAACAGCTGCCTTGATGAAGTCTTTGTTATTGTGTTGTTGAAAAATTTGAGTTTCATTGGCTAATTGGCATCTTCTGTGGTTTGCCTCTTCTGTAAGCTGCTTTTATTTACCATATAGAGTATTTATTTGGTATTTAAGTTTCTCGTTAGCCATATTGCACACAGTTTTTATACAATTTTCAGTTGCTTCTTCATGTGGGAAGTCACGGCTGTTCATAACAACTGCATCGGGAAAGTAATAGAGCTCATTTTGGACAGAGAAAACTTGAAGTGGTGTGATGTGGCCCAAATGAAAATGGAGTCAATAGCTGTTATTAGTGAGATGGCCACCAGGTGACTGTCTGTGCCAGCTTAAGCACACACTATAGGAAAGACCAAATTCCATGAGGGAGAACTGAGGTGAGTCCGTTGATGGCACTTAGAAACAAAGTAGTGCTAAGTAGAGTACACCTCTTTTTACGATACTCTTTTTCTCTTGAATGATGTTGGAGGAGAAGCTGTAATTGACCTGAACACAACAGTGACTCATCAAAAACATCTTTATGCAAAGTGGTAATAGGCCTTGAACCCCCCCAAAACATGAGCTTGGGATAAGATATAATGTCATTTGTCAATATCACAAAGTTTCTGTAAGCTGAAAAAAAAGACTGTAACTGGTTAATATTCAGCATAGGCATTATGAAGATATTGATCTCCAAACGTTGGTGTGAAACTACTTACGTATAGCCAGACTGTTAGGTAAACAGATAATTCCTGGTCTTCAAATACAGTGCCACATATTTTATTGGAAATTGAGCTGCAATGAGACAGGTCACACCCTGATGCACTGGATTTTCAAATAAAGAGGACTACTGCAGTCTTTCAGTAAAGAGGTAAACTTCCTTTAAACCAGATCTGATTGAAGAAGTGTAAGAGGAAAACAAGTGCTGAAAGGTCTAAGTGTTGTAAGGTTCCTCATCTGCATCCTCAGTTTGCCACCAAGAGCAGCAATGGAGATGGGTGTAGGGGTAGGAGGTGCTAAAATCAGGAAATAATCACTGTTGTGGAGATTGTGTACATCTGTCCAGCTGACATCTGTAGCAAGAGAAGACAATTTAATTCAGAAGTCAGTAGTGTATAACCTCAAAGTTTAGTTGAGCTGAAGGCCCTTCTTTGTAAATATTATTATTCATAGCTCAGGGAAAACCTGTAAATTCACTCTGCACATTCATTTCTTGAATAACCTGTGACTATCACAACAGGATCTGACATTCCCTCTCATTGTTAAAAAATATTAGGCTCCTTCTCATCATGCGAGAGAACCATCACAAGATTCCTGGCAGTCTTGAAAGTTTTGTCTTCACTCTTTCAGTGTGCTTCACTGGTGATTGATTTCTAGCATAGCTAAGGATAATTAGTGTGTTATCTCATTTATTTCTGCATGCTCTACACTTGCTTTATTTTTAAGGCATTGTTAATGTACCACACTATAGATATTGCTACCATAACCCTGGCAGAACTGCTCATTCAGTGTCTCAAAGAATATTGAAGTAACCCTAGTTATAAGTTACCATATTACTGCCTGCACTCTGAAGGAGGGGTGTTAATGTTGCAGTTTAAAAACTGTAGTGTAAAGCACCCTTCTGGCAAGACAGTGATGGAGTGAATGATGGTGAAAGTTTTTCTTTTTCGGGCCACCCTGCCTTGGTGGGAATCGGCCAGTGTGATAATAAATAATAATTACTGTGCCTGTCTGTAATAAATATAATATTTTATTATGCCTTTTTATAATTAGTGTATTGTATTTTACTATATTTCAGCTATTACAAATTGGTCTAGTTGTAAATTCTTTCTTTCTTTCAACACACCGGCCGTATCCCACTGAGGCAGGGTGGCCCAAAAAGAAAAACAGAAGTTTCTCATTTTAAATTTAGTAATATATACAGGAGAAGGGGTTACTAGCCCATTGCTCCCGGCATTTTAGTTGCCTCTTACAACACGCATAGCTTACGGAGGAAGAATTCTGTTCCACTTCCCCATGGAGTAGTTGTAAATTATCCATATTAAATTGTAAGTGTAATGGTCTATTTTCATTTACAAATATTTCCAATGAATATTGATAATTATAATACCATACACTTATTAACTTGTAAATGTGACACTGTTGAAAGTTATGAATGTTAGCACCGTATTTAACTGTGCCTACAGAAGTTGAACTCCAGGTTCTGGTTTCACCTCTTATCATTCACTTGACTGGAACTGTCATATCTACTTCTAAATTCATAAACACTCTTTAGTGCTTTTAGTATCCTACCACCTGTTCCAAACATTTGCAATACCTGCCACTTTTTTCCCCTATCTACCCTATCATATACCTTTTCTAAATACATTAATGCGACAAAAAATTCCTTACCTATTTCTAAGTACTGTATTTTTCACTTAATATATTTTTCAATGTTAATACTTGGTCTACATGACTTATGAAATCATAATAACACAATTGTAAACAAACCACAGAACAGGTGGCCTGGAGTGTTACGACTCACTCTCTGTGGGTTCAAACCCCACCTGTTTCATGGTTTAATTGGCCTATAATTTCCCTAACTTTCCTAAAACCCTTTTGTTTCTCTGCAGTCTACTTTCTTGCCATTAATTCTTTCCACAGGTGCCATATAACCCCTGAGGGTTTAACACTTTCCTGTGTCTATAATAGTAATACAATAGTTGTATCTGTGGAGATGAAGCTCTGGCTTCTTGCCCCTACCTTGTTACCATCAATTTATCAGAATCAGATAAAAATAAAAATTTTCATTTCATTGTACAGTATACAGTGTGTAGTTTACATTTAATAAAATACTGTCAAACACAATAAAAGCCACTAGTATGCATGAGCATTTTGGGCAGACTAATCCTAATGCTTACAGGCTACTTAAAACTTGACATTGGTTATGGAGTGGTAAATTTAATAATGTATTATTACAACAATGGGAGGCATTATTTTTTTTTTTACGTTGTGGAAACAACCTTAGATATGATGCTTGTAGTAATTAGATTTCTAACATTTCTCTGACCCATCTCCCTTTTTAATGGAATTACAAAATATTTAAGTACGTATACACTGAATATTAAATAAAATTTATTAAAACTTATTAATTTAATTTTTTGTGCCAAACTTCTATCTGTAATATTATTTTATTAACCCTCTGAATTGAAATAACTTCATGACCAAGATATTCCAGTTAAAGAAATAAGACTCTTATTGTGGTGATTATCATTACTGTATGGTCCGGGCTATACATGTATATATATTGCACTGTGCTTATAAATTTGTTTTTCTGATTAGGTATATGTTTTGGTATTGGGGTTAGATATTCTTGGCAACCCATACCAGAGACTGCGTGACCTCTCACAAGGTGTCAAAGACCTGATATACCAGCCAGCATTGGTAAGAAAGTTTTCTCATAAGTTGTCCATTTTCAAAGTATTTTATCCATAGTAGTATATTACAGACCATTCTGGAGAAATACCCTGACTTTGCTAGCTGTAAATAATGCATTACCATGTGTGTGTGTGTATGTGTGTGTGTGTGTGTGTGTGTGTGTATGTATGTGTGTGTGTGTGTGTGTGTGTGTGTGTGTGTGTGTGTGTGTTGTGTGTGTGTGTGTGTGTGTGTGTGTGTGTGTGTATGCATATATTTGTACGCTCGTGTGCATATGTCTGTGAGTGTGCCCTCGTGTGTGCATGTGTGCGCACACTTGTGTGGGTGTATGACCCACTTAATATTTGTATTTATAACTCATTACAATTGTGACCAGGTGTGGACATATCAGTGGCTCATTACTTTGTAATTTGTTCATGACTGTAACCATGTATAGGAGTGAGGCTGATTCATTACCTTTGTAACTTGCCATGATTGTGACCAGATCTACCTGGAGTTCATTACCTTTGTAACTAGTTCAGCTATCATAACTTTGGGGTCCAGTTCCTGGACCCATTATGTACCTTTGTAATCTTTTGACTACCGCCCACAGGAGGGGTATGGGGTGCATAATAAAGATATTAAACTAACTTCATTAAGTTACAATAAAATTAATTAGACTTGTAGATGTATACTACTGTATTATACATGCAGTGTCTCACTCTTATCTACAGTAGGACTAAAATTTTGAAGTTGAGATTTAAGGTAACTCCAGGTATGTCAGATTTGCAAAAATGGTTAAGGTGCCACCTGTTTATATTTGGATGCAGTGAATATCTTTACTAATGATGTTTCACTCATATTCACTTTTCACATGACTTGGTAAATCCAGTATAGATGTAACATTGTTATTAATACAAGTAGTCAGTGCATTCAGGTGTTATTTACTCCATCTTATCTGTATTCACACACCATTCCAATTCCTGACAGAGTCCCACTGGGGATGCTACTGTTATCTTTCACGTCTCGGTGCTTCCAGTACCCGCCTCTAATGCTAACATACTATGCACTTGAAACCAAATTACAGTTAATTCCCATGCAGAATTATTGCACTTGTTTTTCAAAATATTTTCTTGCAATAAATGCATTACCGATGTGAATCTAAAATATGAATTAAAATTACATTCTTATCCTGTTTAAAATAACTGTAAGCCACCCCAGGGCTTGGGATGATTTATTTCAACTGATATATACAAATTAAATACATAAATAGGTATGACACACAATAGTAATTATAATATGTACATATTCATGCACCATTTATATATTCCCTGAGCCACTCTATGAAATAAATTTACAAAAAATTCATGAAGTACAAAAGAAGTTCATGTGGAACATACAAAAATGTTGAAAAATATTTTAAGTTAATAAATATTATTTATGTAGTTAAAATTCTTACTCTTATATTTTTATAGGGAATCATTGATGGACCTGACGAATTTGCAGAAGGAATTGCTCGTGGTGCACAGAGTTTAATGGGGCATGTAGTGGGAGGTACTGCTGATAGCCTTAATCGTATCTCCTCAGCACTTGGAAACACAATTGCTTTGCTCTCGTTTGATCAAGATTATAGAAAGGTAAAGTATAAGACATTTTTTGGCAATCAAGTGACTTTTTTTTTGCCAAAAGATTAACTTTTGCAGATACATACTAGTTTGTTACTCTCAGGCATGTTGGCTGCTGTCTCAGCACACATGGGTGAGGATACAGAATTTAGAAATTCCTCAAAAGTTGTCTTTTTGTAGTATTATCATTGAGAGCACTTATATACCTTCTTTATAATTTCCCTCTAAGGTATTGGCTAATTGTTGCTCTTTCAAATTTCTGAACAGAAACGTGAATACAGGTTAGAAATGCAAAGCTCATTTCCACTAACCATTGTCCGGGCTGGCCAAACATTCGTTATGGGTGTCGTACTTGGTGTATCTGGTGTGATCGTCAAGCCAATTGCAGGTAGGAGACATTCTCACTGATTTACAAGAATTAAGTTAACAGAGATGAAGACACATGAGTGGATGTTTAATGTAGCTCACTATAATTCCTCTTCTAAATGGTCTAAACGTATATATACGTTTTTTCAACATCTGAAAGTATATAAAAAAATGTAGATCTTCTTTTTTGTTTTACATTTGAAAACGCGTGAAAAAAACTTATCTACATTTTTTTTTGTTACATATGAAAATATGTTAAAAAAAGTAGATCTACTTTTGTAGCAATACGAATTTGAACGTCGATTTGTCTGGACCGTTTAAGGGTTAATGTTCATTTGCAAACTCAAATGATTTAATGTACTTCTTTGTATCTTCACACTCTGACTTCTTGATTCTTATATACTGATGGAGCTTTCTTATTTTCTAGGCAGGGAATTAGTTACATAGTTTGTTACTGAAACAAATCTAATTATTTAAAGGTACAGTTAGAGTGTATGGGTACAGTATTTAATGAAGAATTTGTTGATTAAATTTCATGCTAAATTTATATGGCAAAATCTGACCTTGCTTCAACTGCTGAATGGAAGACCTCTTCTGTCTCTTGATAGTGCTTAATATTTACCTTTACCATTTATCTCTGAAACTCATTTGGAAACCTATCTTTTATACTCTTACAGAAACCTGGCTAAAATATGATACCATAGGCAATTATAATATATCTGGCTACACAGCCAAACATAATTGCAGACCTACTCAAAAGGGAGGTGAAATTAAAATTTACTTCAGTAATAAGATGAGATGTATTATCTTCATGTGTACAAATGATAAACCTGGGAAACACATTCTCATGATTTACAACCAGAAAACTTGAAAAGTTCCCAATCACAGTAGAGGCTGTCTACAGATCACATAAAAACATAGCCAACTTTGGTGGTAATCTTGAAAACGTAACCATAAACAGTAAACTAAATAGATATCACCTAATAATTGTGCAAAAATTTAACATTAACCTCATTTAATCAAAAAACCCACAAGTATCAATTTTTTTTAAACAGGATATAGAATTGGTTATTAATACTACCATCAATAACCAAACTTATATTTATCTGTTTGGATATATATAATGCTGGCATTATCACTAACAATACAACTGATCATTACCCCACCTCCTGGTCATCAGCATAACAGAATTAACATTGAAGCTAATCCAATTTCATTCAGGCTCAATAATGAAGCATAAGTGAAATTTTTATCATGGCAGTCAGTAGCACTGACTGGCAGAGAGAGAATTTAACAGTAGTCAAGACATTAATTAACATGTTCGTGTGTTCTTACAGAAAATTCAAAGTTTCTACAGTAAACATTGTCCTTTAAAATCAAATATAGGCCACAAAAGAAACTATAAATGCTGTATAACTGGGGGCTTTAAGAAATGTATAAAATAAATTTCACATAATTTTGTAACAGTTGTGTACTTTTTGGAAGTAAAATTCATTTGCATTCTTGGTCAAAATATTCCAGTATTTGAAGTCAGTTTTGTTCATTTGAAATGATAAACCTGTGTAAGTCATTCAAGAGAGTAATGGAGGCTCAGTCCTCTGTTAACCATGTGATGTAAACTATCCTCTAGCAGTCAGGCTTTTTCTTGGAGATCAGTCACTTATATTGCTCTAATACACAGTATACTGTACTGATATTACTTTCAAACTATTAAATCTGTGCCATGCATGCCAGTTATTTATAATTTTGATGTAGGTATTAGTATTATGTACTAGAAAAACAGACACTTACATTTCTCTAATAGACAATTGAAATAGCATCTATTACCTTCGCTTGCCCTCTTGCTTGCAGCACTTTAAGGAAATTTAACTTATTATTTCTTGGCGACTTTCAGGACATTATAATTATCTGAGAAACATAGCCCCAGTTTGCTGGAGTACTAAGTAACAAGTAACATGACTAAATTTACCCCAGTTTGCTGGAGTACTAAGTAACAAGTAACATGACTAAATTTAGCATAATTTTGTCATGTAGATCATATGCTTAAAACATAACATTTATACCGATAGGAAAAATGTTTTGTCATGATTATAAGGATTCCTTGAGACTCCTTTATGACAAACATAATAATTACTGTACAGAATTATCATCATCATGGTCACTGATAAACTTTTATTATTAATTTAAAGACTTGACATATCACTGGAGAGTCAAATGTTCTGTTCGATCATTACAGTGTCTTCATAATTATGTATCCTCAAGATTTTGACATTTGTAGTTTTTTGCAGTTCCTTTCAGAGTTCTTAAATTCAGTTTTATGTACAGTGTTGTAGAAAGAACTGGTATAAAATACCAACACAATGGGCTCTATAAAGTCACAAACAAGAGAGAGTGGATAAACATATATATAATGTATATATATGTGTGTGTGTGTGTGTGTGTACGTATATAATAAACATAGCGCTATGAAGAGTCAGATGAGTCATCGTGACATGATTCTTCACATCACTATGTGCATATGTATATGCACACATCCTCTCTCCCTAGGTAGATCTGTTTGTGACTTGACAAAGCTCACTGTGTGGGTGAAACATCAATAAATGCTTGCATTATAGTGTATTTGCATCTGTATCCATTGCGTTGTAGAGAGCTTTTTAGGTTAGGTTCTTGAAGAACTTTCAGTACTCTCTAGCATTCTGTCAAGTAAAGTGAGTGTGGTGGCTTTACCATTAGCATTGAAACATTATATTAGGAAAAGATTAAGCCAAATTTTCATGAAGATAAGTTTGTAACATTTCCTCTCTTGGATTTTCAAAATGGCAGACGAATCTCACATGGGACTTTAGGAGGCTTTTTGTGTGTTTTAATTTGTTAAGATTTAACCATGTGCAAAAATGCAGCTTTACTTAATCTTTTTAGATGGCTAGAACCTATAATATTGACAATATTCGTGTTGGAAGACGTTACTTTGAAAGAACACAGTAGTGCTACAGTACTACCACACCTGCCTGAAAAGTGATACAATGAATAAGAACCACCTTCAAAATAGAAGTGCCAAAATGGAGATGATATTCTCTAGTCCCATTCAGTGTACAAAAATTAGAGTCCCATCCATTAATATGCAGATTATCAAATTTCTCCATTCTTTTTATAAAAAAGCTGCTTTTTTCACAATTTAAGATTGTCTTCATTTGCTTCTTCTCTTGGTAGTTCCAAAACTATTCTCTGATTTCTCATTGCCACTCATGAACTTATAGGTGGTTATCATATCTCTTCTATCTTTCCAGTGAAGACAAATGCTGGCATTTTTCCAGTTTTTTCATATCTCAAATTTGTTAATTCTGTAATCTATTTTCTTGCATATCTTTAAACTTTTTTGTTTTGTTAATGTTTCTATACCTGTTAGTTGTAAACCTCAGCTGCACATTCTAGTTTGTGCATAACATGGTTTATTTTTCTATAACTGTTGGCCATGAAAGATGGTTGCATACTCCTGTGTAAGCTCAAGATGCGTTGTTAATACTTTATGGTAATTCCTCCACGCATCTCTATCCATATACAGTGGTACCTTGAATTTCGGCCAAAATTCGTTCCAGAAAGTTGTTCGAGTGCTGTTACCGAACAAATTTGTTCCTATAAGGAATAATGTAAATTAGATTAGTCCGTTTCAGACCCCCAGAAATACACTTACAAAAGCACTTACAAAAATACACTTACATAATTGTTTGAATTGGAAACTGTTCGAAATTCGAGGCACCACTGTATGTGAAAGCTTTCTTAAGAGTTAGGAATAATGGTAGAATTACCAATAAAATGTTAATTAAAAGGACAGATACAACTAATGTGAGAATTCATTGTGGCAACGTTTTGCTTCTGAAGAGCGAAACGTTGCCACAGTAAAAGGTCACATTGATTGCATATGTGTCCTTTTACCTAACATTTCTTTAGTTAGCAACTAGTGCATATGATTCTGTATTAATTTTTATCATTTCAAAATCCTTCTCTCTATCAGATGTTTTTAAGATTTTATCACATTATTTGTTTTTCATGGAACCTGAGTGCACTTTCCTGGATTGCCATAATGTGTCCTTTCTCAAAATAAAAATGCAATTTTTTTTATTCATCAGTTCACTCTTTGAAGTCTTATAAAGCTTTACAATTATTCAGAGTTTTTATTTTGATGTAACTTTTGTGTGTAACTTGTAAATGCATGTAATTTTCAGTTTTAAATACCTGTAAATAAAGGTAAAACAATTATTTATTTTTTATTTTGTTTCTTAAACACACACAGTTTTTAATTCACCATCATAAATAATTTATATAAATGATTTTTGCACAATAATATTTTTTTAATTATCACTCTATACTTTCATTTGTTTTAAGATGTGGTTTCCAAGCTGATGCTACATACATCAATGTTAGTCTTATGTGTGTTGCATAACATCCTGAAGGAATCCCTGTTGAGATTATACAAATACTACAATTACAAATTTATTTCTTTTGTGCAGTATACAACAACGTATTTTTATATGTAATGAAATATTGTTTAGGCACAAAAAAAAAAAGCCACTAGCATGTGGTACATTTCAACCAGACTAGTTTTAGGATTCCTGAAAAACTGTTCTTATATTTGCCAACATAATAAATGCTGCTGATATCTTGTTCATTTAAGCTTCCTTTGATAAGGTCCATATTGTGCCATGCCTGGTTCGTGTTTTTGTTATCTCACACTGGCAACTACTTTCTCCTTAGGTAATAAGCTATTATTGGCCTTTTTCTTTCTTCTTCCTTCACTTCCCTACCCTATCCTTATCACCTTGTACCAGTATTTATTAAAGTTGAATTCAAGTAACTACTTACTGGACGATTCCTGTGGCTTATCCATATCTTATTCCATATTTACTTTTATAATTAGTTTCACCTTCTACCAGGGAGGTAGTTCATGTTGTGTGTCAGGAATTGTGTGGGGCCATCTTCTCATCCTTATATTTTACTTTCTGTGACTGATTCCTGTCTGCTTTGTGAAGCACTTTCCTGACATATCATACTGCATTCAGGTTTGTGCTGACATAACAATTCAAATGGCCTTTTGAACTATAATATTCTAGTATTTTAAGAATACTATAGTATTCTTAAAATTTTTTGGAATGTGCGTGGATTGGTTGGTAATTTGTATACATGTATCTCATAATCAGGATTGTTTCTCAGTAGTCAAGCACAACTCGCTCCCCTTTCTCATTATTATTTCATTTCTTTATTATCACATTACAAAAGACTTTATTTGCCACACACTCAGTGTGGTACTCTAAAAAGTTCTCATTTTTCTTATATCATTTTTATTTTTATGTCTAGCCCACGGATTAACATTAATTGCTCGCAAGTATCTTTCATTTGTTTTTGATGGGAGTTTGAGATAGTTTTTGCCTTAGAATTGACTTTAGTGTATATATTTTTCATGATGATTTATAATTATTGTAAACACAACATACTCTTTCTAGATTTTTTTTATGAATTTCATGTCTAAACATGTATTAAATCTCCAGCCCCCCAAAAATATAGGAAGTAAACTACAGTACTGGTATTGCATAAATTTGGGTTATACAAATCTCAGGTAATTCTTGTATAATGTGCCATTAGTATGAATTTTTTCATTTCAGTGCATTTAGCTTATACTGTTCCTTTACAACAAAAATCCCATAACCCCTAGAAAATAAACATATTTTTGTTAAAAACCTTAGAATTCATTTGAATTGGTGGATGTATGCTTCCTCCCCCTTACCCTCATGTCTTGCCTCAAAGCTTATAACTGTACCATAAGGTACGTATTCAGTCTATATTTTCTTCCTCTATCCCTGAATGTGGTGGTGTGGCGCCAATGTTGGTGGTGCCGGTGAACGTGCTGATGGATATCTAGTTTCAGGTAACCCATACCACTACCACCTCTCACTTTTGCCTGACCTCAGAGCTTTTTTTTAATGTTATGTTCTTATTCATTATGTCTGTTTTTTGCATGGATTAATAAAAGTACATAATCAGAAACTGACTTGTTTCAAATCTGGACAGAGACCGAATAAACAGGAATATCAGCCTATTGTCACTGAACACATAATAAAATATTCTTCAAATGCAAACACAATAAAATTCAATACCACAATAATGTTTTATTTGGCAATATATGCACAGTACAGTAATGTTTTATTTGGTAGTATGTATATGCATAATTTTAAAATATTTCAGTTTAGTGAAAGTAATTTCACTTTCACTGTCTTTAGCAAATCATTACGAACACTATCATAATGTGCATTAATTCAGTAGTAAAAATTCTCACTCATGGGTTTCTGTAACAATGCAGATGTAAAATGTTATATAATACAAAAATTAAAAAAAAATAAATACTGCAATGCCAGAGTGAGTGTAATATTGTATCAGAAATTCATCACGCAAGAGTGGAAAGTCACAATGCTCAGATTATTCTGTACTGATAGATTATATTAAGAGCATTATGATGTATAAAAATATTTATTCATGTTCCTCATAATAATGCTTAATTTTTATTTCTCACATACTTTTAGCACATTGTTTATATTATTTATTTTTTTATTAACACATCAGCCATTTCCCACCAAGGCAGGGTGGCCTGAAAAAGAAAAACTTTCATCATCATTCACTCCATCACTGTCTTGCCAGAGGCATGCTTACACTACAGTTATAAAACTGCAACATTAACAACCCCTCCTTCAGAGGGCATTTCTACCACGATTTTATCTAAAGTAGTTATGCTCATAATCTAGCCTGTTAGGAAATAAATATTTAATATATTAAAAATCATTATATAGTGTAAGAATAAAAAGGACTATGCAATATTATGGTGAGTAAACTATGAAATAATATCAGTACATAATCAGAATGATGGACAGGAATATTACAGTTTTAAACTGTGGTATTAGTGCCCCTCTGGCAAGACAGATGATGAAAGTGTTTCTTTTTCGGGTCACCCTCCCTTGGTGGGAAACAGCCGTGTTAAAAAAAATCCAGAATGTCTGGACTAGTGATTATTCTGGATAATTGTTCCCCCACTACTGTCAGCCTCAGAGGCTGTGTTAACAAATGACGTGAAGAGTCTGTCACATTACTGTGTACTGGAACAGTTTTCCCCTCCAGATTGTGGGTTAGTTGTGAGGTACCATGATATCTAATCACTAATGTGTTGTACATTTAGTTAATTGTCATCACCATACATCAGTAGGAGTATAAAGTACAGTACGTATAGTCTTTGTTGAAGGTGTTAGCAGTCTTGAAGTACTATATAGTCATTTCTGTAATAACAAGGAAAACTTATGAAGGCTTATTTTCTACATTAAGGGCGAGTTTATTGGTTGCCATCCAGGTGTAAATGCTTTTAAGTTGATCATTAAGTATGGTGTTTAATGTCAGGATCATGGCCCGATAAGATAGAGGTTTCATTTCTGTAATAACAAGGAAAACTTATGAAGGCTTATTTTCTACATTAAGGGTGAGTTTATTGGTTGCCATCCAGGTGTAAATGCTTTTAAGTCGATCATTAAGTATGGTGTTTAATGTCAGGATCATGGCCCGATAAGATAGAGGTTATCATCAGCAGAGTACAGGTTTTAGATGTTGGGTGCCATTCAGTATTCAATAGGGCATTGGTATAGGAGGAAAGGAAGAGGGAACAGGATTTACCTTTGAGGGACACCTAAATAAATTGGTGGGTTAGTTGAAGTGTCATTTACGACTTCACACCTGTTATCTGTTACCAAGGCATGCTTGAAAGTAGTTGTATGTATGCCCTCTTGAATCCATAGTGATTTAACTTAAGAATATTGTGTTCAGTAGTGTCAAAAACCTTATGCAGATCATTAAAAAAGTTCAGTGGTATACTTGTTACCTTGAAGTGCTTCATGAACTGTCAAGCATTTATATCATTGCATCATTAGTAGTTTTTTGTTGTAGGTCTGACTGCAGATTGGCACGTATACATATTATGTTTGGTTAGGTACATGTACAGTTGCTTGTCTATTACAGGTACTTTCTCATATATTTTTCTAATGGTATGAAGTTATTCAAATTATTTTTGCCACCACCTTTGTGGATAAGTGTTATTGTGTATCTTATCAGAAAATTTAGAGAGGTTTGCTCTTTTGAGTGATATAGGTACTTGCTATATTTGTATGTGATCTTAAAAATTTAGAGCTCTTTATCCGAGGGGTCCAATCTAATTTTGCCAGTGCTTTTCCTTGGATCAGTCCTGAATATTGTATCCCATCCCAAGACCTCCCTTCTCTCCACCTTTTCCCCAGGAAATTTGAATGACTTGTGGCTTTTGACATACAACAAATTTTAAAATATAGATTGTAAAATGCATCAAATTTTTTACTATTCTATGGCCTTGGAGATGGAGCAGTTTATAGACTGTGGTTTGTGGGTTATGAATTTCCAGCTTTTTCATAGGATATTTTTATAAGGACGTATTTTGTACTGCTGCTTTTCTTTTAAGATTAAGATTTATTGTAAGAGCAATGTTGTATTTGCAAGGCTAAGATTTTCAACGAGACTTCTTTTGATGCTTAAGTTTAATGAGGCAAGTTTTCTTGTGAGTCTAAGGTTTTTAATGATAAATGTTTTTAGCGACTAAGGTTTTTAATGAGTTTTTAGCTTTTGAGGTGAAGGTTATTAGCAAGATGCTTTTGAGAGGCTGAGATTTTTAACAAGACTTTTTTGAGGTCAAGATTTTTGATGAGATGTGTCTTTGTAAAGCTAAGGTATTTAATGAAACTAATTTTGTTTCAAGATTTTTATAAGATTTAACTTTTATACGATGTGTTTTTATTTATACTGGTGTTTTTTGTATGACTACCATAATGATTTTTTAGACTATTGCTTTTCTATGCCTTTTGCTCTTTTTGCATGTGAAGTGCTTTTTATGTATGATTATTGCATTTTGAAATAATGCCTTCTTTGTAAAATTTAATGTTGTTTATAATGACTAAGAATAAATAACTAAGTTATAGCAGTTACTGTTATTGCCACAGCATCTGCATTTTGAAAAATAGGCAGAATTTTTAATTTGAGAAGAGTGCATATTAGAGAAAGTTTTTAATGTGTCATCTTTGCATTCAATAAGAATCCTTAGAGGCTGAATCAGATTCCCCATTTAGAAATTTTCTGAAATTATATAATTTTCTGAAGTATTGTATCTTATTAATAATTGTGAAGTCACTAGCTGACCATTAAGTACAAAGGTCATTCAAGTTTTCAATAATATTAATCTTAAACCAGTTGAAGAGTAGAACAAAAAGAAATTGTAAGGCAGAGAGTAGACCTTCACTTCCACTCATTCACAGCATCCCTTTGTATTGTGAAACAAAAAAAAGGGGGATGCTGTTATGTGATATCCATGCACTTCTGGCAAGACATCTAGTAATGAGTGATGGTGAATGAGTTTTTATTTCTTGGGTCAGCTTACTTTGGTCACAAATGGCCACTGGAATTAAAAAATGTAAGAAATTACTGCTCCTGAAGCTGGCACTCTAATCAAAGACTAAATTCAGGTTTGAATGAGGTCAGTAGATGGTGTAATACTGAAGAACATAAACAACATTTACTATTTTGAAACTCACATACTTTATTATGTTAAACATCAACTTTATTTTGTTTTTATCTTTCTTGTGTTAAAACCTGGTGTTAAAAATCTTAGTGATAATAAAATTATTTTAATATAAGGTATAGATAATCTTGAATGTTTTCCTAATATTTTCAGTACTTGGCTTATAACTCTTAATTCTGTAACAAATACAGTACAAAAATTCAAGGTACTTTTAATTAAGTTAATTGTACATTACATATTTACCCATATTTCTCAGGTGCTCAACAAGATGGAGTCGAAGGCTTTTTTAAAGGCCTTGGCCGAGGAATTATGGGTCTGATTACCAAGCCAACTCTTGGGGTCATTGATTCGGTGGCAATGGCTTGTGATGGGATTAGGCGTGCAGTTGATCTTGGTTATGATGTAAGTACAAGGGTTCAAGGGGTTTAGAGTGGAAAAACTGTCAAGAATTTAGTGTTCATAATGTACAGTAATTACTGTGAAAAACAAAGTTAGCTTCACAGGAAAATTTACTGTAGAACTATGTACAGAAGATGAGGTAATCAGTCCCTCAGCCTAGGAGTAGGTGCGAAGAGCACCATAGTCGTGGATTATTATTATTATTATAATCAAGGGGGAAGCGCTAAACCCGGAGGATTATACAGCGCCTGGGGGGGGGATGTGGAAGGCATTCAGGCTTAATTTGGGGAACTGGAGAACAGATCCAATTCCCTAAATCAAGAGCCCCTCACCAACATCAAGGAACCTTCCCTGAGGGGTCATAGTCGTGGAGATTCTGAATCTCCACGACTATGGTGCTCTTCGCACCTACTCCTAGGCGAAAATTTACTGTACAGCCAAACGTTGAAATTCACATGCTCTGTAACCCACATGATTCAGCTAGACTACATTTTTGCTGAAGGCCATTTTGTGGATAAGTTCATTTATTTTCATTTTTTTTCATGGCATCCATTTTTTTCTTTGAACACAACCCATAAATTGAAAAATAACCTTTACAATTTTATATAAACTGCACATTCTTTTTTATGGATGTCAGTATTAAATAGTATAAAGCAGTAGTTAAAGAGATATGGCTAAAAACATTTAAGTAACTCAGCTTCAGGATTCACATCACCTCCAGGTCCTTAACCCCAAAGAATTCAAGGAAGTCAACTGTATCTACTGCATAGATAAAGCAATTCGTCCCCCCCAAAGCTATATTTACCATGTACAAGCTTCATTATTCTCATTCATATATATAGGCACTAGTCTTAACTTTTTTTTTAATTGTTTTTTACTTACACCAGTCTTTATTACTAAACTTTTTTTTTGGCAATATATCACCTTAAAAATAAGAGTTAATCTAGTTTGATCCAAGATATAGAAGGGTAGCTCCATTTCCTTGAATTAATGCCCTTAAATAACAAAAAAAGGCACAATACCGTGACTGGAACGATACACATTATTATTATTATAATCAAAAAGAAGCGCTAAGCCACAAGGACTATACAGCGCTGCAGGGCAGGAAGGAAGCAAGGGCATCAGGTGGCAAAAGGGAGATGGATGAGTAATAGGTTACGGATAACAGCGGGGTAGTGGATGGTGAAAGGGTAAAGGGCAGCAAGAGACTGAACTAGAAAGGGCTGAGGGGAGTGCAAAAAGTATCATCAGAGTTTGTGGAGTAAATCAGTCGTTGTCAAGAAGTCAATGAGAGAGTCAGGATTAAAGGAGGGTCCATCAGCAAGAAGGGAAGGTAAAGAGAGAGTAGTATAACGAAGACGACGTTGCAGGTAAATTCTGCGTGCTCGTTGATAGAGAGGGCAGTCTAACAGAATGTGGCTAATCGATACTGGAACTTGACACTGCTCACAGAGAGGAACAGGGTGCCTCTCCATGAGATACCCATGAGTAAGACGAGTGTGCCCAATGCGAAGGCGGGAGAGAGTGGTCTCCCAACCTCGGCACTGATGACAAGAAGACGGCCAGTAACCTATGCTCGGTTTAATAGAATGAAGTTTGTTACCGAGCAGAGTTGACCAACGTTGTTGCCAACGGGTGCGAAGGTGGGTAGTTATTGCAGCAAAATAGTCCAGAAATGGAACACCTCGATAGGAAATTGGTAGGTCATATACTGCTGACCGCTCAGCAGTGTCTGCCTGTTCATTGCCCTGTACGTCGACATGACCAGGGACCCAACAAAAAACAATATCTTTATGTTTGGTAGAGATACGGCGTAGCCAAAGTTGGATACGGAGAACTAGGGGATGAGATGTATCAAATTTTCGTATAGCCTGTAGAGCACTAAGGGAGTCTGAGACTACTACAAATGATGACACAGGCATAGATGCGATACGAATAAGTGCTGCAAGAATGGCATACAGTTCAGCAGTAAAAATGCTAGCTGAAGATAGTAAATGCCCCTGCATGACGCTGTCCGGAAACACTGCTGCGAATCCGACGCCGTCTGAAGACTTAGAGCCATCTGTGTACACAGCGGTGGCATGAGAATGGGAGTGGAAGTGATCAAGAAAAAGAGAGCGGGAAGCCACCTTAGGCAATTGAGCTTTCGAGCAAGGGAGTGAGAAAGAACAGACCCAAACAGCTGGAACTTCCCAGGGGGGTAGGGAAAAGTGAGATGCTACATGAACATATAAAGGTGGTAACTGAAGGGAAGACAAGAGTGAATGAATGCGAAGAGAAAAGGGACAGAGCAAACAGGGGCGGCGAACGAATAAAGAATGTCTACTAATATCGGTGACCATTCTATAAATGGAAGGAGTGTGTAGATCATGAGAGCGTAAATAGTAGTGAAGGCAATGGGCATCACGGCGATCAGACAAGGATGGAACATTCGCTTCTGTATAGAGGCTCTCAACAGGGGAAGAGCGAAAAGCACCAAGGCACAAACGTAATCCTTGGTGATGGATAGAGTTAAGGCTAGAGAGAGTAGCAGGAGAGGCCGCGGAATAAATCTGGTCACCATAATCGAGTTTCGATAAAATGAGGCTGAATGTAGGCGAAGCAGAGTTCGACGATCAGCTCCCCAGGAAAGATGAGCAAGGGTTTTAAGAAGGTTTTAGCCGGCGTGACAAGTTGCCTTCAGAGAGGTAATGTGAGGTTTCCAGGATAACCTACGGTCAAAGAGAAGGCCTAGAAACCTGACTGTATCACGTTCGGGGATACGGGAGCCATAGAGATACAAAGATGATCGGAGATAACAGAGCTTTCTAGTGAAAGTAATTTGGTGAGTTTTGGTACTTGAAAATTTAAACCCATGCGTGGGGGCCCCAAGTGGAAACACGGTCGACCGCATGCTGGAGAGAAACTGCAATAAAATGACAGTCAGCGCCTGCACAAGCAATAGCGAAGTCATCAACATAGAGTGATGACCAAATATTGGGTGGAAGAACAGAGGCCAAATCATTTATAGCAAGGAGAAAAGTGTTGTGCTTAAAAACATCCCTGAGGGACACCTTCAGCTTGGACGAAGTCCAGGGAAAGCACATCATTGACTCGAACACGGAAATGTCTGTCAGTTAAAAAGTTCTTAAGGAAGGATGGTAGATTGCCTCGGAGGCCTAAGGAATGGGCCTGGGCCAAAATATTATACCTCCAAGTTGTGTCATATGCCTTCTCAAGGTCAAAAAATATGGCAATAACTGAGTGATTATTCACAAAGGCATTACGAACATACGTATCCAAGCGTAGTAAGGGGTCTATGGTAGAACGACCCTTACGAAAGCCATATTGACTAGCGGAGAGACTGTTGTGTCTCTCTAAATACCACATTAAACGTCGATTTACGAGACGTTCCATCACTTTGCAAATTGCACTAGTAAGAGCGATGGGACGATAGTGGGAGGCATCATGTCCTGTAGTACCCGGTTTGCGGAAAGGGAGAACAATGGCAGATTTCCACAGCTGGGGAAGAACTCCTTGTGCCCAAATAAGATTGAAGAGGTGTAAGAGGACTACAAGGGCTGACCGATGTAAATGTTGTAACATACGAATATGAATGTCGTCAGGCCCAGCTGCCGATGATCAGCAAGCTGAGAGCGTTGCCTCCAGTTCTTGAAGTGTAAAAGGCACATTATACTGTTCTTCTCTGAGAGAAGAAAAGCCCAAGGGTACTAACTCTCTGGCAGACTTTGAGGAAAGAAACGAGGGGCATAGATGGAGCCCTCGGGAAATACGGACCAGATGTGTGCCAAGTTCAATGGCAACGTCGAGAGGGTTTGCTACATCAACACCAGCGACCCGCAGAATAGGAGCCGGGTCAGGAGAGTATTTACCACTCAATTTCCTCACTTTTTTCCAGACTGCACTCATAGAAGAAGCAGAGGTGATGGTGGAAACATGGTCTCGCCAACAGGTGCGTTTAGCTTCATGGATGACACTGCGAGCGATCGCACGCTTCTGCTTAAAATCAAGAAGTCTCTCAGCGGTTCTATTGTACCGGTACCTGCCCCATGCAGCACGGTTCAAACGTACTGCACGAGCACAAGCAGGAGACCACCAAGGCACGCACTTCTGAGAATGCCTGCCTGAGGTTTGGGGTATAGAATGAGAAGCTGCGGTATAAACTGACGTCGAGAAGATGTGTAGGAGCGCATCAATGGAGGATGAAGAAGGAACCTCACTAAAAGCAGTGAGGTGTGAGTAAAGATCCCAATTTGCCCGATCAATTGCCAGCGAGGGCTAGGGAAAGGTGGTGAATAGGAAAGAGAAGTAAGAATGATCGGAAAATGATCGCTGTCATGTAAGTCCGGTAGAACAGACCAGGTGAAGTCTAGTGCAGTGGAGGAAGAGCAGACTGATAGATTGATGCAAGAGAGAGTATGAGTACGAGGATCAAAATGGGTGGGAGTACCCGTATTTAAAACATGGAGGGGGTGAGAGGCGAGAAAAGCCTCCAACTGGATGCCACGTGAGTCACAATGAGACCCCCCCAGAGGAAATGGTGGGCATTAAAATCACCAAGTAACAGAAGTGGTGGTAAGGATGAAACAAGAAAGGCAAAGTCTGGGATAGAAAATGCTCGAGAAGGAGAGAGATATAAAGAACATATTGTAAACCACTTATTCAAGTGGATACGGGCTGCAGTGTAATGCAGCGAGGTATGGACAAATAGTTGACAGTACGGAATATCATTGTGTAGAAGAAGGGCACTTTCATTAAAGGTCCCATCTGAGAAAGGATCTGAAGAATACAATAAATTATAGCCTGAGATAGGTTGGAAGACAGCCGAGTGTAATTTTGGTTCTTGTAAGCAAGCACCAACAGGGGAAAACCTGGAAAGCAACATCTGAAGCTCACCCCGATTACCCCTAAGGCCGCGGATATTCCACTGTAAATAGGCCATGATTGGCGATGAAGAAAATACCAGGAATCTGTATGTAAAGGCACCTACGGACTAGAGGGGTTAGAAAAGTCAACGTGTGGTGGCATTGGAAGACATTCAAGTAACGAAGGAACGGAGCGTTGCGAAGAATGGGGTTGTGAAGATGGAGGAGAGGGAAGAGAAGGAACAGGAAGTGAATCAGTGTCCATTGAAGGTTTAGTCTCTGCAATATATTCTGAAATGGTTTCAAGTGTTTCTGAATTCAAAGATGTATGGGAGACCATATTGGAGATAGAAGGAGGAGGGTGAGTAAAGATTGGGACAGTAATGAACTGTACCCAAAGCAGAGGGGGAGGGAAGAGTGTAAGGGACTGGAGATGAAGTTGTGGGGGGGGGACAGAAGAGGCAGAAACCTGGGAGGTGGCACAAGAGGGAGAAACTTGGGAGGGGACGGGGGTGGTAGGCATAGTACAAGGAGGAGGGTGAATCTCCACACTTGTAATAGAGCCAGAGAGAGGGGAAGACTAGGTACAGAGGGCTGGAAAGGTAAAGTGTGGAGGTGGAAGAAGGGAAGGAAGGGGCAAAGAAGATTTGAGCAATGTGGATTTTTTGGACTTCTGAGAAGTAGAGGGGCGATTGGTATTAGGTGTCGTACGAGGTTTTGTCGATACTGGGGCTTGTGAGGAAGGACGCGAAGATGTGAGAACAGACTGAGTTGTAGTCGGGACGTCAGAGCCAAGGACAGCAAAAGGATTAGATGCCGGAGTGGCTATGGGAGGGGTAACAACAGAGGAGGCTGCAGAAGATGGGACCCCAGAAGTGGGAGGATGTTTGGAAACACGAGAATAAGAAACACGGGGTAGTCTCCCTTGGAGGCGGAGATGAGTAACTGCCATAGCATAAGGGAGACCTTCTGCCTCTTTGAGGCAACAGATTTCACGTTCATTTAAGTAGACCTGGCAACGGCAGGAGTACGAAGGGTGAGCTTCATTACAATTAAGGCAAGATGGAGGTTGACTGCAAGATGTATTAGAATGGTCGTCGGCACCACAGACTGGGCATTCGGCCATAGATCTGCAATATTTCGCTGGGTGACCAAAACGCCAGCAATTTCTACATTGTTGCGGTGTAGGTATCACCTTTCGAACTTGTAACCGATGTCCCGCGACATATACAGAGGACGGGAGTTCTCGGCTGTGAACAGTTAAATGAGCCACATTGCAAGGGTAACATCTCCGCCCCCGGGCAGGAAGGACATATATTTGAGGATTGGGGGATCCTGGAGTTCCAGCTGTTCAAAAATGTCATTGCCACATGACTGGAAATTCTGTTGGACTATGGTATGGGGCAGAATGACAGTACCACTACAAGAATTGAGAGAAAGATGTTTTTCAATAGTGATAGGAGTAGTATCGATATTCAAAAGGAGAGAAAGATCATGAGCTTGGGTAGCATTCTGGACAGTGACGATGCTCATACCGCTCTTGAGAGCATGAAATGGAATATCTCTACCAACATGACGCAGGAGCGCTTTGCCAATACTATGGTCAGAAAGGTAGGCAGAAGAAGAAGTCGGTCTTAATGTAAAGAATTTAGTCCATTGTGTGGTCCGAAACTGAGCGTGGAGAGGGAGTGCTTGACGTGTCGGTCTTTTCCGAGTAGAATGGGAAGGTAACGAAGGAGCATCATCAGGAGATTGACGTTGGCGTTTAGGAGTAGGACCGGAGTTGGTCCAGTGTGAAATGGGCGGGCGATTCGAATATTGCCGTACCGTAGAGGGAGAAGCCGGAAGCATAGTCAAAGGAGAGCGGAGGTCAGACAAATCGAAGGAGTCAGTCGAAGCCCCGGTACCTGAAGCGGGTGAGGAAACAGCACCAGCAAGAGGTACAGGGGCATCAGGAGTGTCCAAAGAGTGGTCTAAACACAAGGCAGGGTCAGAATGGTGTGCGGTATCAAGAAGGGGCCCGGGGTTAGTGGGTTCATGGATTGGGTTCTCCATGGTTAGGTTACTCCTTTGCTTTTTGTTTTTAAGAAAAAAAAAAGAAAGAAGAAAATAAAAATAAAAAAAAGAAAAAAAGGGGGGAGCGGGGAGGAATAGTTCCCAGGAGGAATGAAAGGGCCGGAAAGCTCCCTCCGCGCCCAAGAGGACCTCAGCACCGCTAGTAGCGCAGATGCAGCATGGAACCTGTGCCATACCCTACCCTTCATGCCAGTAAACCAGCAATCCGGGATAGCAACCTCACATCTGCCGATCTACCTCGGTGGACAAAAGAGAGGGCGGCCGGATATCCGCCACAAAGCATACCTCCTTCGGCCACCACCCCCGGAATCCGAAAGGTGGTTTCCAGAGATACACCCATCGCCAGAAAGACACCCAAAGCTACTCCGGGATACCGGAGAGGGATCGGGACATCCCCAGGCAATCCAGATTCCACGGCAAACTACGCCACCACCAAGAACCTCAACGGAATGGGATGGACCCCGGTGTCCTTTCCCCTACCTAGGAACTAGCGCACCTGTGGGAGAAATCCCAAAGGCCAAAAAGAGGAAGGGCAAAAGGGAGGGGTGGGGAGGAGGAATGGAAAAAGGTTAGGATGGGATAGGGGAGGGGAGAATGGGGGGTAATTAGGTTCGGTCTGAGGAAGAAGACCGACAGGGCTAATTCCTCAGACCAAGAGCCTCTTCACCACGCCAAGGAGCCCCCCTTGAAGAGGGAACGATACACAAATAACCCAAGTCGGACCGAAACGTCGTCGTAAGCTTCTCTCTTTTATGTGCGGGTTATTTGTGTATTAATGCCCTTAACTAGTATCAAGACAGTTTCCCCTGAAGATTGCCTTAAAGTAACTCTTTCTTCAGCTTTTGTTTCCAGACCTTTAAAGTCTGATCATTCAGTCACCCATCTTTCTTGCTTTTATTTATGTTATATTTAGAATCTTGTACTGTGTATTGCCTTGATTCCCAACTTTCCATCACTGGCACTCATATACAAGATCCTCTTTTCAAAATCATGCTATCTTTTCTTTTGTATCCTTCCAGACCTTCTGAACACCTGCATTAGCCAGACTTCACCATGCTCAAAAAGCTGATTTTTTTTTATAAACCAGTTATATTCTGAATAGATTATAATTTATATCACGATTACTTCCAGGTCATCCTAAGGTCTCGTGTACCTCGGCACGTGTCTCCATTCATAGCGATGCGTCCATATGACAGCCACGAAGCTGCAGGAATGACACTTTTAGCATCACTCAGCCATGGACATTATATGCAAACTGACTGGTATATTGCACATGCCACACTCTCTGAATCAAACAGACCTGATATTATTCTCATCTCAGACAAGTAAGTAGTGGCAGAAAATTTCAGTGTCAAAATACAGTGGACCCCCGCTTAACGATCACCTCCAAATGCGACCAATTATGTAAGTGTATTTATGTAAGTGCGTTTGTACGTGTATGTTTGGGGGTCTGAAATGGACTAATCTACTTCACAATATTCCTTATGGGAAAAAATTCGGTCAGTACTGGTACCTGAACATACTGCTGGAATGAAAAAAGTTCGTTAACCGGGGGTCCACTGTATTTTACTGCTTTCCAATCAAAACATATGTGCATACAAAACAAACAAGGAAACTGTGTATGCTCTTTTACCATTTTTAACCCTCTCACTGCCCAGACCCCTGAAATTAGTATTACTCTCAGTATGTACTTCCTGAAAAAAAAAATCTGAAATGGTAGAGAATCTTTTTCTGAAGTTAATGTCACCAAAAGTACAAAATTTGTTGGAAAACTTACAGAATTATGCAGGCACAAAATTAGTGGTCTGGGCATAATTTACACATCGATGATTTTGCTCACTTTGAGTCCTTTTCAAACAAATTCTTAGCTGTTTCAATATTATGCCTTTATTTCTGTTGATTGAGTACACAAAACTGCCCATTCAACTATTAGAGCTACCCTATAAAGTGCACAGAAGTCAACAATCTGGCCAATTTTACACGAAAAATTGAATACATATTCCGCTACTTTGAGCCAAGTTTCAAACTACTTCTGGTTGAGAAACCAACCAAGATCATCTCTATTTCAGTAGCATGTCTTCCAAGAAACAGCCAATAAAACCATAAAAAGCATCATAGAAAACACCTCAAAGTTGCCATTTTAAGCCAAACACAAGGTCAGAGTTTTGCTTTTCACATTATGCACTGCATGGGGCTGGATTTTTTTTTATACTGTGGACTCACTGCACAGACCATTCTCTCACAGCTTATCTGAGTGAGCTGAGCTCATGATGTAGATCTACAAAACGGACCCTGGCATTAATAACATAGTTCTACAATCTGTATGATGGTTACTTGTATATACATATACAGTGGACCCCCGCTTCATGATCACCTCCCAATGCGACCAATTATGTAAGTGCGTTTGTACGTGTATGTTTGGGGGTCTGAAATGGACTAATCTAATTCACAATATTCCTTATGGGAACAAATTCGGTCAGTACTGGCACCTGAACATACTTCTGGAATGAAAAAATATCGTAAACCAGGGGTCCACTGTACTGTATACACACATTTAATAAATACACTAACTATTCCAAATGTATATATTGATCAACTTTCAGCAGAATGACCAATTTGGTCATTGTCTTACCCACTTCCTCCACACTCCTGCTTCCCTTCTCTTAGCAAGTCATGTTCCTTCCTTAAAAATTTGGGGAGGAACAGGCACTTGGTTCAGACACAAATATGGCTATTTTATGGAAGGCTGATGCTGGTGATAACCAACTTTTCATAGTAAAATTTAACTAACTTCTGTCATAATAATAATATAATAAAATTAAGAACATTAGACAGTCATATTGCATCTTCTGTCATAAAAGCATCTTATCTATGTTATTCAATATCATTTACAATTTGTGTTCGACTTTATAAAGTGATAGCAAATGCTCACTCTCTAATCCTGTCATGGCTGCAAGATTAACTTTTAGGAATATAATAATGTGTACTGTAATACCTTACAATAGTGTCATGTGAGCAATGTTAAATATTAAAAATATCTTGGGGTCAGTCACTAATTATTATTAAATTTCCATCCAAACCCCCTAAGGCACATCTTCAAGCTAGAACGCTGCAGCTTATGGGGAGGTTGGGACATCAGCTGGAAGGTTGCAGTACGTAATTTGTTGCATCAGCCAACTCTCAAAGATAATTCTATACTATTGGTTCTTAGACAGGTAAGAAAATTCTATAATGCAGTGTAAACACCATTAAATAACTTATCTTGCTTCAACTATAGTGATTTCAGCCAAGATTTTCCTGATTGTGAACACATTTTACAAGATGTTTTAAATCTTTATCCACATTCTTAATTTAGCACTTATTCAGTCTGTTATAAGTGAGCAGAAGGCCCTTAGGCTCAAATACATATACAATAGTGGACTGATCTTTAGCCGTGTGTGGTACATAGATCAGTGGTTGTGCCTTTGACTCACCAACGAAGGACTTGGGTTTGATCCTGGGATGGATGAAGATGTTGGGTTAATTTACTTAAGCTAGCAGCAAATAAGTACCCAGGTGTTAGCCAGCTGTTGAGGGCATACCTTAGATAAAACTAGACTTTGAAATGAGTTGAGGTAGGCTAACAGTTCTTAGTCTGTATTATTATTATTATAATCAAAAAGAAGCGCTAAGCCACAAGGACTATACAGCGCTGCAGGGCAGGAAGGAAGCGAGGGCATCAGGTGGCAAAAGGGAGATGGATGAGTAATAGGTTACGGATAACAGCGGGGTAGTGGATGGTGAAAGGGTAAAGGGCAGCAAGAGACTGAACTAGAAAGGGGTGAGGGGAGTGCGAAAAGTATCATCAGAGTTTGTGGAGTAAATCAGTCGTTGTCAAGAAGTCAATGAGAGAGTCAGGATTAAAGGAGGGTCCATCAGCAAGAAGGGAAAGGGAAAGAGGAGTTAGTAAACAAGAGACTTGGAGGTAAATCTGCGTGCTCGTTTGATGAGAGGGCAGTTAACAGAATGTGGCTAATCGATACTGGAACTTGACACTGCTCACAGAGAGGAACAGGGTGCCTCTCCATGAGATACCCATGAGTAAGACGAGTGTGGCCAATGCGAAGGCGGAGAGAGTGGTCTCCCAACCTCGGCATTGTGACAAGAAGACGGCCAGTAACCTATGCTCGGTTTAATAGAATGAAGTTTTTTACCCAGCAGAGTTGACCAACGTTGTTACCAACGGGTGCAAAGGTGGGTAGCTATTGCAGCAAATAGTTTCCCGAAATGAAACACCTCTTAGGGAAAATTTGGTAGGTCATGTACTGCTGACCGCGCAGCAGTGTCTGCCTGTTCATTGCCCTGTACATCGACATGACCAGGGACCCGCAAAAAACAAATCTTTATGTTTGGTAGAGATACGGGCGTAGCCAAAGTTGGATACGGAGAACTAGGGGATGAGGGTGTATCAAATTTTCGTATAGCCTGTAGAGCACTAAGGGAGTCTGAGACTACTACAAATGATGACACAGGCATAGATGGATACGAATAAGTGCTGCAAGAATGGCAATACAGTTCAGCAGTAAAAATGCTAGCTGAAGATAGTAAATGCCCCTGCACGACGCTGTCTGGAAACACTGCTGCGAATCCGACGCCATCTGAAGACTTAGAGCCATCTGTGTACACAGCGGTGGCATGGAGAATGGGATGTGGAAGTGATCAAGAAAAGAAAGCGGGAAGCCACCGTAGGCAGTTGAGCTTTCGAGCAAGGGAGTGAGAAAGAACAGACCCGAACAGCTGGAACTTCCCAGGGGGGTAGGGAAAAGTGAGATGCTACATGAACATATAAAGGTGGTAACTGAAGGGAAGACAAGAGTGAATGCAGGCGAAGAGAAAAGGGACGGAGCAAACAGGGGCGGCGAACGAATAAAGAATGTCTACTAATATCGGTGACCATTCTATAAATGGAAGGATTGTGTTGATCGTGAGAGCGTACATAGTAGCGAAGGCAATGGGCACCACAGCGATCAGACAAGGATGGAACATTCGCTTCTGCATAGAGGCTCTCAACAGGGGAAGAGCGAAAAGCACCAAGGCACAAACGTAATCCTTGGTGATGGATAGAGTTAAGGCTAGAGAGAATAGCAGGAGAGGCCGCGGAATAAATCTGGTCACCATAATCGAGTTTCGATAAAATGAGGGCTGAATGTAGGCGAAGCAGAGTTCGACGATCAGCTCCCCAGGAAAGATGAGCAAGGGTTTTAAGAAGGTTTAGCCGGCTGTGACAAGTTGCCTTCAGAGAGGTAATGTGAGGTTTCCAGGATAACCTACGGTCAAAGAGAAGGCCTAGAAACCTGACTGTATCACGTTCGGGGATACGGGAGCCATAGAGATACAAAGGATGATCGGAGATAACAGAGCGTCTAGTGAAAGTAATTTGGCAAGTTTTGGTACTTGAAAATTTAAACCCATGCATGGTGGCCCAAGTGGAAACACGGTCGACCTCATGCTGGAGAGAAACTGCAATAAGATGACAGTCAGCGCCTGCACAAGCAATAGCGAAGTCATCAACATAGAGTGATGACCAAATATTGGGTGGAAGAACAGATGCCAAATCATTTATAGCAAGGAGAAAAAGTGTTGTGCTTAGAACACATCCTTGAGGGACACCTTCAGCTTGGACGAAGTCCGGGGAAAGAACATTATTGACTCGAACACGGAAATGTCTGTCAGTTAAAAAGTTCTTAAGGAAGGATGGTAGATTGCCTCGGAGGCCTAAGGAATGGGCCTGGGCCAAAATATTATACCTCCAAGTTGTGTCATATGCCTTCTCAAGGTCAAAAAATATGGCAATAACTGAGTGATTATTCGCAAAGGCATTACGAACATACGTATCCAAGCGTAGTAAGGGGTCTATGGTAGAACGACCCTTACGAAAGCCATATTGACTAGCGGAGAGACTGTTGTGTCTCTCTAAATACCACATTAAACGTCGATTTACGAGACGTTCCATCACTTTGCAAACTGCACTAGTAAGAGCGATGGGACGATAGTGGGAGGCATCATGTCCTGTAGTACCCGGTTTGCGGAAAGGGAGAACAATGGCAGTTTTTCCACAGCTGGGGAAGAACTCCTTGTGCCCAAAATAAGATTGAAGAGGTGTAAGAGGACTACAAGGGTGACGATGTAAATGTTGTAACATACGAATATGAATGTCGTCAGGCCCAGCTGCCGATGATCGGCAAGCTGAGAGCGTTCCCTCTAGTTCTTGAAGTGTAAAAGGCACATTTATACTGTTTCTTCTCTGAGAGAAGAAAAGTCCAAGGGTACTAACTCTCTGGCAGACTTTGAGGAAAGAAACGAGGGGCATAGATGGAGCCCTCGGGAAATACGGACCAGATGTGTGCCAAGTTCAATGGCAACGTCGAGAGGGTTTGCTACATCAACACCAGCGACCCATAGAACAGGAGCCGGGTCAGAATATTTACCACTCAATTTCCTCACTTTTTTTCCAGATTGCACTCATAGAAGAAGCAGAGGTGATGGTGGAAACATAGTCTCGCCAACAAGTGCGTTTAGCTTCACGGATGACACGGCGAGCAATCGCACGCTTCTGCTTAAAATCAAGAAGTCTCTCAGCGGTTCTATTGTACCGGTACCTGCCCCATGCAGCGCGTTTCAAACGTACGGCACGAGCACAAGCAGGAGACCACCAAGGCATGCACTTCTGAGAATGCCTGCCTGAGGCTTGGGGTATAGAATGAGAAGCTGCGGTATAAACTGACGTCGAGAAGATGTGTAGGAGCTCATCAATGGAGGATGAAGAAGGAACCTCACTAAAAGCAGTGAGGTGTGAGTAAAGATCCCAATTTGCCCGATCAAATTGCCAGCGAGGGCTACGGAAAGGTGGTGAATAGGAAGGAGAAGTAAGAATGATTGGAAAATGATCGCTGTCATGTAAGTCCGGTAGAACAGACCAGGTGAAGTCTAGTTCAGTGGGGGAAGAGCAGACTGATAGATCGATGTAAGAGAGAGTATGAGTACGAGGATCAAAATGGGTGGGAGTACCCGTATTTAAAACATGGAGGGGGTGAGAGGCGAGAAAAGCCTCCAACTGGATGCCACGTAAGTCACAATGAGACCCCCCCCCCCCAGAGGAAATGGTGGGCATTAAAATCACCAAATAACAGAAGTGGTGGTGGTAAGGATGAAACAAGAAAGGCAAAGTCTGGGATAGAAAATGCTCAATAAGGAGAGAGATATAAAGAACATATTGTAAACCACTTATTCAAGTGGATACGGGCTGCAGTGTAATGCAAACGAGGTATGGACAAATAGTTGACAGTACGGAATATCATTGCGTAGAAGAAGGGCACTTTCATTAAAGGTCCCATCTGAGAAAGGATCCGAAGAATACAATAAATTATAGCCTGAGATAGGTTGGAAACAGCCGAGTGTAATTTTGGTTCTTGTAAGCAAGCACCAACAGGGGAAAACCTGGAAAGCAACATCTGAAGCTCACCCCAATTACCCTGAGGCCGCAGATATTCCACTGTAAATAGGCCATGATTGGCGATGAAGAAAATACCAGGAATCTGTAGGTAAAGGCACCTACGGACTAGAGGGTTAGAAAAGTCAACGTGTGGTGGCATTGGAAGACGTTCAAGCAGTCAAGTGTGGTGGCATTGAGACGTTCAAGCAGCGAAAGGGAAAGGAGCATTGCGAAGAATGGGTTGTGAATGGAGGAGAGGGAAGAGAAGGAAAAGGAAGTGGGAATCAGTGTCCATTGAAGGTTTAGTCTCTGCAATATATTCTGAAATGGCTTCAAGTGTTTCTGAATTCAAAGATGTATGGGAGACCATATTGGAGATAGGAGGAGGAGGGTGAGTAAAGATTGGGACAGTAATGGACTGTACCAAAGTAGAGGGGGAGGGAAGAGTGTAAGGGACTGGAGATGAAGTGTGGGGGGGGGACAGAAGAGGCAGAAACCTGGGAGGTGGCCAGAGGGAGAAAAATTGGGAGGGGACGGGGGTGGAAGGCATAGTACGAGGAGGAGGGTGAATCTCCACACTTGTAATAGAGCCAGAGAGAGGGGAAGAACTAGGTACAGAGACTGGAAAGGTAAAGTGTGGAGGTGGAAGAAGGGAAGGAAGGGGCAAAGAAGATTTGAGCAATGTGGATTTTTTGGACTTCTGAGAAGTAGAGGGGCGATTGGTAGTAGGTGTCGTACGAGGTCTTGTCGATACTGGGGCTTGTGAGGAAGGACGCGAAGATGTGAGAACTGACTTGAGTTGTAGTCGGGACGTCAGAGCCAAGGACAGCAAAAGGATTAGATGCCGGAGTGGCTATGGGAGGGGTAACAACAGAGGAGGCTGCAGAAGATGGGACCCCAGAAGTAGGGGGATGTTTGGAAACACGAGAATAAGAAACACGGGGTAGTCTCCCTTGGAGGCGGAGATGAGTAACTGCCATAGCATAAAGGAGACCTTCTGCCTCTTTGAGGCAACGGATTTCACGTTCATTTAAGTAGACCTGGCAACGGCGGGAGTACGAAGGGTGAGCTTCATTACAATTAAGGCAAGATGGAGGTTGACTGCAAGATGTATTAGAATGGTCGTCGGCACCACAGACTGGGCATTCGGCCATAGATCTGCAATATTTCGCTGGGTGGCCAAAACGCCAGCAATTTCTACATTGTTGCGGTGTAGTTATCACCTTTCGAACTTGTAACCGATGTCCCGCGACATATACAGAGGACGGGAGTTCTCGGCTGTCAAAAGTTAAACGAGCCACATTGCAAGGGTAAGTCTCCGCCCTGGGCAGGAAGGACATAAGTGTCTACTTTGAGGATTGGGAGATCCTGGAGTTCCAGCTGTTCAAGAATGTCATTGCCACATGACTGGAATTCTGTTGGACTATGGTATGGGCAGAATGGGCAGTACCACTACAAGAATTGAGAAAAAAGATGTTTTTCAATAGTGATAGGAGTAGTATCGATATTCGAAAGGAGAGAAAGATCATGAGCTTGGGTAGCATTTTGGATAGTGACGATGCACGTACCGCTCTTGAGAGCATGAAATGAAATATCTCTACCAACATGACGCAGGAGCGCTTTGCCAATACTATGGTCAGAAAGGTAGGCAGAAGAAGAAGTCGGTCTTAAAGTAAAGAATTTAGTCCATTGTGTGGTCCGAAACTGAGCGTGGAGAGGGAGTGCTTGATGTGTCGGTCTTTTCCGAGTAGAATGAGAAGGTAACGAAGGAGCATCATCAGGAGATTGACGTTGGCGTTTAGGAGTAGGACCGGAGTTGGTCCGGCGGGAAATGGGCGGGCGATTCGAAAATTGCCGTACCGTAGAGGGAGAAGCTGGAAGCATAGTCAAAGGAGAGCTGAGTTCAGACAAATCGAAGGAGTCAGTCGAAGCCCCGGTACCTGAAGCAGGCGAGGAAACAGCACTAGCAAGAGGTACAGGGGCATCAGGAGTGTCCGAAAAGTGGTCTAAACACAAGGCAGGGTCAGAATGGGGTGCGGTATCAAGAAGGGGCCCGGGGTAGTGGGTTCATGGATTGGGGTTTTCCATGGTTAGGTTACTCCTTTGCTTTTTGTTTTTAAGAAAAAAAAGAAAGAAGAAAAGAAAATAAAAGTAAAAAAAAAAAAGAATAAAGAAAGGGGGGAGCGGGGAGGAATAGTTCCCAGGAGGAATGAAAGGGCCGGAAATCTCCCTCCGCGCCCAAGAGGACCTCAGCACCGCTAGTAGCGCAGATGCAGCATGGAACCCGTGCCATACCCTACCCTTCATGCCAGTAAACCAGCAATCCGGGATAGCAACCTCACATCTGCCGAGCTACCTCGGTGGACAAGAGAGGGCAGCCGGATATCCACCACAAAGCATACCTCCTTCAGCCACCACCCCCGGAATCCGAAAGGTGGCTTCCAGAGATACACCCGTCGCCCGAATAACACCCAAAGCTACTCCGGGATACCGGAGAGGGATCGGGACATCCCCAGGCAATCCAGATTCCACGGCAAACTACGCCACCGCCAAGAACCTCAACAGAATGGGATGGACCCCGGTGTCCTTTCCCCTACCTAGGAACTAGCGCGCCTGTGGGAGAAATCCCAAAGGCCAAAAAGAGGAAGGGCAAAAGAGGGGTGGGGAGGAGGAGGAGGAATGGAAAAAGGGGAGGATGGGATAGGGGAGGGGAGAATGGGGGGTAATTAGGTTCGGTCTGAGGAAGAAGACCGACAGGGCTAATTCCTCAGACCAAGAGCCTCTTCACCACGCCAAGGAGCCCCCCTTGAAGAGGTCTTAGTCTGTAAATCCAGTAATGTAAGAAAAAAATAACTGAATAATGTGCCAGCTTTGGACATTGAAGGTTATTTCGAAAAGCTAAGAAAACCTAAATGTTGTTAATATACGTTTGCTAATTGGAGTTGACAAAAGTTTGCTCAAGATTATTAAGCATAATTCTGTAACCTAAAGCATTTGCATTGTATTGAGCATCTTTAATAACCATAAGCAGTGCAGCTTTGCTAACAGTCCAAGCTCAGTTAATCTATTTAGTCTTTTATAATATCTCTAACCAATTCTCCCCTTCCTAAAATTATTATTATGCACTGCCTAAATATTCTCTCTACATGATTTCTTCATACTTACGTCTTGTCTCCTCAGGATGAAAGCCATAGCCAGTTGTCAGGCTCTGAGCACGAAATCAAGAGTAATGACGTCGATGTGTTACTATATCTAGTACGTTGGATTGAAGTCTTGACAACATTACAAATGGTAGATCAGCCATGCCCAACGACTCGGTGAATACATCACTTTTTATATTTTTTATATTTTCTAAAAGTTTTGCTATAAATGAGACTGGTAGCAGCATGACCTCTTTTCCCAATAGAGAGAATGTGTAATTACATAGAGAAAAAAGCTATAGTTCAGCTCAAGAGTCATTCCTCAAAGTAAACTATTAATTAAATATATGCCATGTTAACAAATCTTTTACATTCCATGTTGGGTTTCCTAGTCATGTATACCATATTTGTTCTCAAAAATAACATTGCAGCATTATCATTCATACAAGAGGATGGATTTTAGAAAAAATAAATTGTAAGAATGACTTCAAGGATTTTTTTTGTCTTCATGTCAGATGCTGTATAAGCAGAATGTAATTTAGGAAGTTACTGCCAACTCTTGTATGCAATTAAGGAAATCTTCCCACTTACATATGCTACATAGTTACAGAATTTATTGTTGCTCAGAGCATTTCATTTAAGATACTTCAGTATTCACATTTCACATTTTCAGAGTATTTGTGGTTGTAACAAAAGTTATATTCCTTTGTGGAATAAGTACAGGGAAGCCATATTCTAGATCAACTATATTGCATAAGTACTTAACATTTTTGTCAGTGATTATAAATGACTTGCATATATTGTATGGGTTCATGAACAGGATGTAGAGGTGTAATGCAAACAGGTATGGGTATATTGTGTCTATACCCATGATTTTACTAGATGTACCACTAAGGAGTTGCAGGTTTCCAAGAACTATTTTGTTACTGGTGGTAAATATAGGTTTTTATTGAATTAAAATGCAGTATATTCTCAGCCATAAGTCAAAACTTTTTTCTCAGTTTAATAGAAATTGCTCTAACATATGCCCCCACTTTTTGGCTAAGATATAAAACCACTTGTATCAGAAAATTAAAAGCATGAGGAATACTTTAGTGCCAGTAGTAACGTATCAGACTTTTATGCTGTGCAGTACACTATACCAAAATTATGCTTGACGTAGAGTATGCTTTTTGTATTCTATAGCATTATTATTATTATTATTATTATAGAAGTTTATTTCATTAAATATTGTATGTAAGATAGTATTTATTAATCTAGGCATTGGGAGTAGAGTTGACAGCCCTGCCATGGGCATTTTTTTTTCTTTTAGAATTGTAAAGCATATAAAACTATATTAGAAATCATAAGTTTATAAAAAATAAGTATGCCTTACCTTTCCTTTAATTTTCACTTAAACATTTTCTCCTGTCTCAATCTTGGGCATTAGGTGGGATTCTACTACATACATGAAAACCTAAATTACCTCTACACAACATATATAATATGTGAAATAGTACAATAATGTTCCAGAAATCCTAGAAGTTATCCACAAAAAACAAATTCCAGTACATTACGTACAATCTGCCTCCCTCCTGGCAGCCAAGCACTATACCCAATGCCATCCCTTGCTGGTGACCAAGTTTTCTGTGCATGAGAGATTGCATGTGACTGTATGTTCAATATACAAAATCTGTACTAGTAATTTTTATCACTTTCAGTACCAGTAGACATAATTGTATAACATGTTACCCATCATAAATGTACAAATAAGTCAATATGCACTACAGTATATTCCACATATTAGAAGTAAATATTTAAACATGTATAATAGTTCCAAGAACATGCAGATTCCCACAGCTTGCATGTCACATTGAGCAGCAGACACACACAGATTGCATTTATTGAAATACTGTACTGAACTTTTATGGGTCATTCAGTGAAGTGAACAAAGTACCTACCTAGAGGTTGTTCTGCCCAGTCCTTAACCAGGCCTCCCGGTGGATCAGGGTCTAATCAACTAGGCTGTTACTACTGTCCACACACAGTCCAATGTACGAACCACAGTAGAATGTATCGACAAGTACTTATGTTAAAGAGATGCAATGTAAGGTTTATACCATTTTATGAAGGAAATGTCTTGTTCATTAGGGACTTTATATCTTGGCAGAGATGAGCAAAATGGAGCATATATGTAGTGGAAAAAACACGAGGTGAAATATAGAATTGGGTGGGTCATGTCACCTGTTGTCATGTGACTTGGCTAAGCAAAAATTAGGATTGACTAGTAGGCCAACTGCAGTGGTCAAATTTGCTGAGAATAAATTTAGCAAATGCTTCTGAAACCAGCAGTAAACTCGATTTTCTTTGCAATAGTGTTAGTCATGGCAGGAAGAGCAGATTCCAAGCCTGGTCTGTTCTGTCTCCTTCCATTATAAGTAGTTTGGCACTGGAAAAGTTTATCAGATGGTTCTGTGTTGCAGGGAATAATATAAGTGTTGTGTTATCTTTCTGGCAGGCACCTCTGTTTGCTGACCTTCATGTTCAGGTCCCTAGAAGTTTCATCCACATAAAACTTATCACAACCTTCACTTGTTGTCATGTAGATGCTGGAAGTGGTGTCTTTTGCCAGTTTTATTTTTCACTAAATCCTTTATGGTGATGAAGGATATACATAGTTAGCTGTGGTTAAGATTTTGAGGTCAATGTTTGTGTTGCTCTAAGGTCGAGCTATTTGCTGTGGTTGGACTTTCATCTGGCATTGTCTTTGCTTACTTCCTGCAGTTGGTGGTGATGTGCTGTGGACAGCAAAGTTTAAGGAAGGCTTTACTAGTGTAGGCTCATTCTTGATAAGTAAGACATGTGCAACAGTTAAGTATCTTTATTCCAAAACGTTCGCTTACACAGTAGGCTTCTTCAGTTGATTACAGAGGAGGCAGCAGCAGAAGCAGTAGAGACGTAAAGATAATATAATCAGTCCATCACCCTTGAAGAAGTAGTTCTTCTTTGAAGAAGATGGGTTTTGAAGAAATCTTGTGATCCCTTAGGAAGAAACCAACAAGTGTCCTATTTTTTGTTCTGTTGTGATGTGATAGGTAGTGAAGTAAATATATATATATATATAATTCTTGTTAGCTGGTTTGCAGTATACCTTAAAATCAAGTTTATGTTTGACCTTACAAATTATGACATCCAGAAAACGTACAGTATATATCTGTCTTTTTCCTCTAATGTGACAAATTTTATTAAAGATTCTACCAAGTTTGTCGTTGAGGAGGTTGAGGTTACCTCTTTGGACATGTGGACATTAAACCGATCCTCCTCCAAGTGTTCCATGTACAGGTTGGCCATGACTGCACTCATTGGTGAGCCCATGGCCATGCCAAATGACTGCTTGTACATAGAACCCTTGTCCTTTTTTTTTCTTTGGAGGTAGGGAGAAAAGATAAAGTATTCCCCCCCCCCCCCACCAGCAATCCTCTCTGATTTATGGTTGAGAATACCTGTATGTGGTAAACTATTGCAGTTTTGATTTGCTGTATCCACCAAAGAATATAAATAAATTTTTCCTTGCCTTCCTAACATCTTATGGGCAATCAGCAGGAAAATCTGAATATGCAGAAATATAAGAAATTTTGCACTGTAATTGTAAATAGGTTTTTGCACCATATTTCCAGCAGTTATTGTTAACATTCAGAGGTCAGTAATTTTTTTCTGTAATATTATTTTTTTCTCACACATCTGCTATACAGTTTTGTGGTTATAATTTATTATAATTTCAATTTTTATTTTAGTGTACTTAAAATTCTACAGTGGTAATATTTTACTTGCATTTTTTTCATAGCTCATAGTACTGTAATTAGTCACTGTTAAATTTAGTAACATATATTATAAAAGTGAACATTATGAAATGATAATTTATGGTAAGATTTTGGATGTCATTGGACTACACAGCATTTTGGATAGTGAATTCTTATATAGCCATTCGTTAACACTACCCTGGATTATTTTTTTAGCTTTTGTCATTTAACGTCATCTGTGAAGAACAGAAATTAGAAATAAATCATTAACTGTCAAAATTCTTCATTTCACACTATTGTATATGGAAAATTGGTTTATTACAACTTGTCCTATATTAGAACAAAAATTTAAAAAATTAAAATTTGTTATTTGAAAGGTGGAATGGGATCTGCATCATCTACATTAGCAAGAAAATATGTTTCAATTATGACGCTTATAATCCAGTTAGGATATCACTTTGTGGAAACTGTTATTCCATGATGAGAAGGTGGTATTTAAGCATACAGTGGTACCTCGAGTTACGAACTTAATTCATTCCAGAAGGCTGTTCAAGTGCTGATACCAAATGAATTTGTTCCCATAAGGAATAATGTAAATTAGATTAGTCCGTTTCAGGCCCCCAAAAATACACTTAGAAAAGCACTTACAAAAATACACTTACATAATTGTTTGAGTTGGGAGCTGTTCGAAACTTGAGGTCTGTCTGTACTTGCCTACTGACAGATGAAGCAGGACTCCCTAACTCCCTGTGCTGTTGTTTATGTATTGTACTTTGATATTTTAAGATATATTATTTATTATATACTTTTATGAATGTTGTTTGTTTTTATAGAATTTAATTTTTTACAATTTCAGTACAGTATACGTAGTTTCATAATTATTTAAGTTACTATACAGTTGTATATAAAGTACATAGTATGTATGTTGTACGTATAGTGATAAAGCAAGTTATGTATATTTTGAAGGGACTGTGGTACTGTATGTTGTGATAGGGTGTCTTTCATGTCTTGTAATGGATATGTACTGAAAAAAAAAGTGTATTCATTTGTAAGATAAATTTTATAGGAGCTACAATAGCTCAAAGTTACTGAATGTGCCTACCACATGATTTAGATATATTTTCAGGGGCACATAGCTTTACCTGTATTATGAAGTTTTGATAAATTTGGTTTATATGCATGGAAAAAAAAAGTCAAATTTGCAAAGTACGTATATTTAAATAACATGTTGCCACTGTACTTGGGTGTGTGCTTGCTTTTATTGGACATGCAAAATTGCTATGCTTTAGTGACATGTCTGTTCTCAAAATGCTTAATGACCTTTATTTATTTTTTCTGATAACCAAACAGCTGTTTCTTAATCACTGCTTGTATCTTCTTTATGGTAAAGCCAGGTACATTTTTGTGCGTGAAAAATGTATATAAATTAATCATATTTTTATAACTATATTTATAAGAGGTTCAATGTATTTCCTATCTACTTATCCAAGTATTTTTATAAATGTACTGGTATTTATTTGGTTGAATTTATTGCACAAACTTGTGTATGGAAAATTCTCAGTATCTCTACTTGTGTGACAGGAATAACATATTATGACAGTTTATATTGGTAAACGTCACACACACTTGATATAACAGTCTAAATCATTCCTGAAAAGTAAAAGTTACCATATAATTTACTTTTCTCAATGAACAACAGAGTATAAATTTTAATATTATATATACTATATTGTTTTCAAGGGTTAGTTATAGCATTGATATTTACCATTCTGGAAATAGTGGCCCGAGTAATATTGATTCTTTTTACTTGAATATAGAATTATTCTGTATTTCTGTAAAAAAAAAAATTAAGCTTTATAAGTTTACCCTTAACAATAAATCTTAAAATATCTTAATTTATTATATTCACAACTACAAAATACAGGATGCAGTCAATATAACACTTTTGAGACTGATGTTGGTTGTCTTCTTAATTCCCATAGTGGCAGCATTTACACTGTTAAAATGAATATATTTTGCTGGCAATGTGTTTGATAAGAGCATTAAAATTTCAACATAAGAATATCTTCAATGAAGCTATCATCCTCTTGACTTTCACTTGTACTAAACCTTGACTTAGGGTAAGAAACTAATTATAGCCTCTTTGCATGTGTGACCTCTGCCTGGTATAAAGTAAATAGGAAATCATGTAGAAAGAAGCTATGGATCAGTTGAAGACTCATTTCCCAAGGTAAACTATTAACTAAATATATGAAAAATTATTTATTTGCTAATTTTCAGTTTTTCACCAAAACATAGCAACCTAACATTGCTAAAATTTAAGTAACATTTTTTTTTGGTTAACATGCTAGCTGAATCCCATCTTAAAATATGTTTAAACTGTTTTGCTTGGAGGTGTGAATCTTCAGGTGATCAACTATAATTAGCTTTTGATAGGAGTCTGGGTTTGGTATGGCCAGAAACAAAGGTCAAGAGGTTTCAAACAGACCAAGAAGAGTTTGAACCAAGATGAAGGAGCAAAATAAGCCAAAGAGATATAAGATGCAACTTCAGTGGGAGGGTGATAAGCAAGTCAACTGCCCTGGAAGTAGTAGTACCTGCAAACACCATACATCAGTTGAAATGCTTGTTCATATGACAAATCCCAATGGATCAGGGATGCATCACATAGTACCATTAGTGATTGAAACTTGGAAGCTCAAACTCAATGCTAGTAAACACAGGTCAGTACACTTAGTGATTTCTCAGAATCCTAAGCTAATTTAGGAAATATATTACCATGCAGCTCCATGGGTGAGTAGAAAAGAATTTTTCCTCTGTAGGCCATGAGTGGCGTAAGAGGTAACTACAATGCCGGGAGCAAGGAGCTAGTAACCCCTTCTGTATAAATTACTAAATTTAAAAAGAAAAACTTTCATTATTCCTTTTTCTTTTTAGGTCACCCTGCCTTGGTGGGATGTGGCCGGTTCGTTGAAAAAAAAATTACCGTGCAGAAAATATCTCCGATTATGGAAAAAAAGAGCATTTGCTGATTAACAAAATGACACCAGGCAATAAAAACAAGTGAGGCCCTAGTAAGATATAGTATCTTCATGGTGAAGTGCTACCTCATAAGGGTCATAGCACCTTGATCCTAAGTTTCAGCAAAAAATAAGAAACTGGTGAATTACTGACAAGGATAAGAGTGTCGTATTATTTAAACATCCATGGGAGGCAGTTGGATTCAATCCAAGAAAGGGGAGATCAGGTCCAATTCCTTGGATTAAACACCTCTAACTGGCATCAAGGAACCTCCCCAAGGAAATTAAGATTGGAAACAAAACAAAGAAGGATTGCTGTCTTGCCAGAGGTGTGCCGACATCTGTGACTTCCCCCACCTCTCATTCAGACCACATTGTACATCCCACCTCCAGGACTCATGTCTGGCTAACCAGTTCCCTGAATCTCTACATATATGTTACCCTGCTCATATTCTAGCAGCAAGCCCATTACAACCATTTATCTCCATTCATTATGTAACATACTCAAACAAATCTCCTGGATGCTCAAGCTCCTACAGCTCAAAACCTTTACCACCTCCTTCCAACCATTTTTGAGACAACTACCCTTCCTACCTTTCATCCCAGATTTATATGCTCTCTTCGTCATTCAATCCCTCTCCATCTCCTACATGCTCAAACCACCTCAGTTCTCGGAATTATATCTTTGTAACTCCACACCATCTCTTAATTTCTGCAATGAAAACTCTGCATAATATTCACAACACACATTGATCTCAGACATGACATTCAAGCACTTGCCCCTCACCCATACAAAAGTGTTGGTACCAATATACTTCAGTACATTCCTTTTTTGGCCTCCTAATGAGTACACCAGTTAGGCTGTGGTTCATGCCCTGGACTGGTTGCAGCCAGCAGTAACAGCCTGGTTGATCAGGCCTTGATCTACTGGGAGGCCTGGTCTGGGAAATAGGGGCACAGACCCCCACAGTATCCTTCAGCTTAAGATTTTGTTCCACAGATGCCCCAATACACCACCTACCATTTTACCCTCATCTATTCTATGGTTCACCTCATCTTTCACAGACTAGTCTGATGACATATCCACTCCCAAATACCTTGTATACATCCCCTTCCTCCATTCTCCCTTCCTCCAATCTGATTTTTTAACCTATTATTGCATAGACTGTTTACTACTACATACTACCATTACTACAGACCACATCACACTATCATACACCACCACTACTATCACACACCAACCACTATCACCACCCCCATCCTACACCACTACCACATCCTACACTACTAGTCACCACTATCACACACCACTATCACACCACAACTATTACACACCACCACTAGCACACCTTCACCACTACCACATCACCACACCTTCACTACCACACACCACCACCACCACACCACTAACAGCAGCAAAGGGTCACAACTGGAAGTTGTGACCACTCAGATGAGCCACAGGAATGTTAAGAAGTATTTCTTCAGCCATAGTCGTCAGGAAGTGGAACAATCTGGGAAGTGATGTAGTTGTGGAAAATTGCATTTACTTGGATGTATAATTATATACACAACAGTAAATGAACAATGATAACTATTATTTATCAGTTAGACAAGTAGGAATTTGGGACACAGGTCGCAAAAAATGTCCCCCTTCGATACCTACCACTGTCATATCCACAAGTTGCTCTGGACCTATTAATTAAATGAAATATACATACACCAGGAATACTGGTAAATATATAAATTTGTGGACTGTATATTAAAAAATCATAATATATAAATTCACATATACATAACAGAAGGAAAATTATAAACTTATAATCACTCACCAATTTGACTGGAGATTAATGTGTATCATACTCAGAAAACCTCACTCTAACTAAATCTATGAAAATAATGCTGGCCAGAATTATAACAAAATCTAGAGAGCTTATCTGAGGTTCCTGGAGCTGTCTTGTCCAGTCGTCTGATATCTCAAGTTATGCAGGAATGCACATCCAACAATTTCGCCTCCTATTTGAGAGGTGTCAATCCAAATTTTAACCTTAAGCACGAAAATTCTTCCCATTATTTAACGTCGTATCCAATTTAAAAAACCCAAAATGGCGGTCCCGTTGCGCGAGCAGGCTTTTCCCTTTTTTATGACATAAAAATTTTAAATACGTTGGCCTCTATTTAATTTAAAAAACTGAATTTTCCCGGGAAAAAATATACGTATTTTCCACAGTGTGAGGCAGGATCCCTACATAGCTTTAAGAAGAGGCTGTTAAAACTCTTGGAGCAGGGAGAGGGGGCCCAGTGTGGCAAGTGAAGAGGCGGGCCGGAGCTAGAATCTACCTGCAAAATGTTTTTTTAATACTCACTTGTGCTTTTGTTATCTGTTTACTTTTAAAGTTTTTTTCACGTTTCATCTTGTTGTTATTTTTAAGTTAATTTTAAGCCGCCCGTAATGCTTGATAGTATAAGTGGCTTTGGATGCTGTCTTTTCTGTTTTTTTTTGTACCCTGTATGTGTGTCAAATTGTAAATAAATTAAAAAAAAAATAAATAAATAAATTAGGCGAGTCCCACAACCCACAACACCCACCACCACAACCACAAACCCCACCACCAAAACCACAACACCCCAACCCCCCAAACCCCCAAAAACCACCCCCACAACCACAACACCCCCCCACCCAAACCACAAAACCCCCCACAACCACAATACCCCCCACCAAAAACCCAACCCCCACCACCACAAAACCCCAAAACCCCCCCAACCCCCCCCCCCCACCCCCCCCAACCACAAACCCCACACCCCCCCAAAAAACCACCCCAAAACCCAAAACCCCCCCACAACCACAACACCCACCCCACAACCCCAAAAACAACACCCAATACCCCAACCCCAAACAAAACCCCACCCAAAAAAAAAACACCCCCCCACCACAACCACAAACACCACCCCACAACCCCCCCCCCCCACCACACACAACACCCCACCACCACAACCACAACACCCCACCACCACAACCACAACACCCCACCACCACAACCACAATACCCCACCACCACAACCACAACACCCCACCACCACAACCACAACACCCCACACACAACCACAACACCCACCACCACAACCACAACACCCCACCACCACAACCACAACACCCCACCACCACAACCACAACACCCCACCACCACAACCACAACACCCCACCACCACAACCACACAACACCCCACCACCACAACCACAACACCCCACCACCACAACCACAACACACCCCACCACCACAACCACACAACCCCACCACCACACCACACAACACCCCACCACCACAACCACAACACCCCACCACCACAACCCACAACACCCCACCACCACAACCCACAACACCCCACCACCACAACCACAACACCCCCACCACCACAACCACCAACACCCCACCACCACAACCACAAACCCCACCACCACAACCACACAACACCCCACCACCACAACCACAACACCCACCACCACAACCACAACACCCACACCACAACCACAACACCCACCACCACAACCACAACACCCCACCACCACACCACACAACACCCCACCACCACAACCACAACACCCACCACCACAACCACAACCCCACCACCACTACCACCAACACCCCACACCACAACCACAACACCCACCACCACAACCACAACACCCCACCACCACAACCACAACACCCCACCACCACAACACCCCCCACACACCACACAACCACCCACCACCACAACCAAACAACCCCAACCAACCACAACCACACACCCCACCACCACAACCAAAACCCCACCACCACAACCACACAACACCCCACACCACAACCACAACACCCCACCACCACAACCACAACACCCCACCACCACTACCACACAACACCACACACCAACACCACAAGTGCTGATCTATCCAAAATATTATACCTATACGTACTAACAGATAGAGATATGTCTTTTCAGCATTTTTTTTTATATTCTGCAAGCAGTGCAAAGTTTCGTACCAGCTGTACAAAGTTTTGTTCCAACAGCATATAGTACCATGCTGGGCGTCTTGCTCAAATTCAAATACAAATATTTATTTCTCTGTATAGATTACAATGTGTGGTTTACACAAGATAATTATAAAATAAAAAACTTATTACAAAGAAGGCCACTAGTATGCCTAGGTAGGCCTAAGCATTTCGGGCAGCCTAATACTATTCCTTACTGTCAGTGGAACGCCTTCCATCTGAGCAAAAAACTAATGGAAAAATAAATGAATAAAGAAACGACTCAAGGAATAACAATAATATTGTCTTTTGTGGTTTTACTTAAAATTTAAATATAAAAGTGGCCGTTGGTTCTGGTGCTGTGTTCTGGCAGTAGTTAATGCCCTGGATGGTTCTCTGATGTTAAAAACCCCTCAAGGAAGGTTCCTTGATGTTGGTGAGGGGCTCTTGATTTAGGGAATTGGATCTGTGCTCCAGTTCCCCGAATTAAGCCTGAATGCCTTCCACATCCCCCCCCAGGCGCTGTATAATCCTCCGGGTTTAGCGCTTCCCCCTTGATTATAATAATAATAATAATGATGTTAAAAAGATAAGGAAATCCTGGTCAGATGGTACCAGTCCGATGTTCTGGACTCTCCTGAATTACTTGGTTGTATTATTATAATCAAAAAGAAGCGCTAAACCACAAGGGCTATACAGCGCTGCTACTTGGAGCACCACAAGTAGGGTAAATAAGGGCCGGTAGGAGTTGGACGATGTTAATTAGTCCAATTAACATGTATCTTGCTTCCTTATCTGGCGTCTACCCTGGATGACCAGGTCAGGAGCAGAGCTGGTAATTGAAAAAAATAAACTGGTTACCAGTATTTAGGCAAATATAACATTTAAGAAAGAAAAAAAAAGAGTGTATTAAATGCCAAAATCATTACTGGTAGCCAACAAAGAAAACAGCGAACAGAAATACTCCCGGTAGATCACCTTACCTGATCACTGCCGTCAACATGACGGCAGTGAAGGGACTTGAGCTAGAGTTCGTCACGGCCACGCTAGCTGGAGATTCGTCTGTAAAAACTTGCATTTGTGGTCACAGAGGTGCCTGTGCTAACCTTCCTATGGTGTAGAAATATACCTAGTTGGATGAATCTTATTGTGGCTAGCTGGTCTAGTGGCTAACGCGACGGGCTGGAGTTTTGAGACTCTATGACCGCGGGTTCAATCCCGGCCGGGGGTATGGTTTTTCAAGGACCATAACATTGTATCAATCGCATCTGCTAGATAAATGACAGGATGGATAATGAGAACCTTCAAAACTAGGGAGGCCAAGCCCATGATGACACTCTTCAGGTCACTTGTTCTATCTAGGCTGGAATATTGCTGCACACTAACAGCACCTTTCAAGGCAGGTGAAATTGCTGACCTAGAAAATGTACAGAGAACCTTCACGGCGCGCATAACGGAGATAAAACACCTCAATTACTGGGAGCGCTTGAGGTTCCTAAACCTGTATTCCCTGGAACGCAGGAGGGAGAGATACATGATTATATACACCTGGAAAATCCTAGAGGGACTAGTACCGAACTTGCACACGAAAATCACTCACTACGAAAGCAAAAGACTTGGCAGACGATGCACCATCCCCCCAATGAAAAGCAGGGGTGTCACTAGCACGTTAAGAGACCATACAATAAGTGTCAGGGGCCCGAGACTGTTCAACTGCCTCCCAGCACACATAAGGGGGATTACCAACAGACCCCTGGCAGTCTTCAAGCTGGTACTGGACAAGCACCTAAAGTCAGTTCCTGATCAGCCGGGCTGTGGTTCGTACGTTGGTTTGCGTGCAGCCAGCAGCAACAGCCTGGTTGATCAGGCTCTGATCCACCAGGAGGCCTGGTCACAGACCGGGCCGCGGGGGCGTTGACCCCCGGAACTCTCTCCAGGTAAACTCCAGGTAAATACGGAGCAGTTACTAGAGATCTGAAGGACGGCAAATGTAGTCCCTATATTTAAGAAAGGAAACAGACATGAGGCATTAAACTACAGACCACTTTCTCTGACATGCAAACCTGGGAAGGTAATGGAGAAATTTATGAGTGCTAGAGTTGTAGAATACCTGGAGAGAAGTGGTTTCTTAAACAATAGCCAGCATGGCTTCAGGGATGGCAAATCTTGTCTTACTAACTTGTTAGTGTTCTCTGATAAAGAATCAGATCTGCGACGAGAGAGAGAGAGGATTGGGTGGATTTTATTTTTGTTTAGACTGCAAGAAGGCATTTGATACTGTATCTCACAAGAAGTTAATTAGTTTAATATCTTTATTATGCACCCCATACCCATCCTGTGGGCGGTAGTCAAAAGATTGCAAAGGTACATAATGGGTCCAGGGACTGGACCCCAAAGTTATGATAGCTGAACTAGTTACAAAGGTAATGAACTCCAGGTAGATCTGGTCACAAGTATGGCAAGTTACAAAGGTAATGAATCAGCCTCAATCCTATACATGGTTACAGTCATGAACAAATTACAAAGTAACGAGCCACTGATACGTCCACACCTGGTCACAATTGTAATGAGTTATAAATACAAATATTAAGTGGGTCATACACCCACACGAGCGCGCGCGCACACACATACATACACGAGGGCTCACGCACAGACATGCACACGAACGTACAAATATAGAAGCTGGGCCAAAAACTTACTCAGCCGGGAATAACAGGAGACATACTCTGGCAGATCAGAGTATCTTAGGGAAAGAAAGCAAAGAATGACTTGTCAGGAACAATACGTGAAAATGAAGAAGAGTACCAAGCGGGGTGCCGCAAGGATCGGTATTAGGACCAGTATTGTTTTTGGTTTATGTGAATGACAATCCAGATAACTTGAGGCAGATATATCCATGTTTGCTGATGATGTAAAACTAATGAAGACATTTAAAATAGTGAGGACAAGGGAAAGGTTCAAAAGGATCTGGACAGGTTGCAAGAGTGGTCATACAAGTGGATGACTGAGTTCAACTCCGAAAATTTACAGATCATGAAGTTCGGGAAGGAGCAAGAAGATGGAACGGGTATAGATAGGGGGACGGGCCCTGTAGGTTTTTACTCAATAAAGACCAGGGTAGTAGTCCCCCAGTAAAACCCCTGATTTTAAACTAGTGAATAGCCACTAAGCAAAAGTTTGTCTGCAATTTAAAAATTTTCAGGAATCTCAAAAAAAGAGTCTTTTGGGCCCTTTATAAAAACTAGTTAGATCCCCCTTGGAGCATGTAGACCATTTTAAAAAACCCGCACTTAAAAAAGAAAGGGCCCGGGGGCCTGGTGGCAAAAGCTCCCGTTCACACACGGGGGCCCCCCCGGGGTTCGTTTCCCCGGCGGGTGGAAACATTTCGACACGTTTCCTTACCCTGTTGCCCTTTTACCTAGCAGAAAATGGTACCTGGGTGTTGTCGACGGGTTGGGTCGCATCCTGGGGGACAAGTTTAAGGGGACCCCAAGGGAAATATTTAGACAGTCCTCGATGACGCATATTTTTTGGGGTTATCTGGGGCTAACCCTCCGGGGTTAAAAACCCGAACGAAATCTTATCTTTTTCTTATTTAAAACACTGAGCATTTTATATGAACAAGGTTGTTCTGATTAAGGCATTATCAACTAGGGCTAAGGGAATTGAATATACGACATTGGGTGACAGATGAACCGGGGAAACTGATTAGAAAATAAGTAAGTAAGTTTATTCAGGTATACACAAAAGTTCATAGAATTTTATACATACGATATGTGTAGAGAACTAGGAAAACCCCAAAAAAAGTAAACCCAGAGGACTTATTTCCCATGGGTCCTTTTTTCCCATACAAAATATCGGGGGAAAATGATAAGTAAAAGGGATGGCTGGGTTGGCAAAACGAGAACCAAAGGGATACCACGGAAGTTTAAGTCACAGTGAGCCACCAATGTTAAAAGTATTTCTTAATCTCGGAGTGGTCGAAAAGGGAATGATCTTGGTGGGAAGTGAGGCGGGGCTCCAACTAGTTTTAAGAGCATTTACGATAGGGCCCACGGCAAAGCGGGGTAAACCCTGGAGTGGCAATTTGAAAGGCGGGGCCCAGGATCTGGACTCGGCCCGAACCACAATTGGGCGGTCAATAGAGAGTACCGACACACATGCACCTATTTTAGACAGCATCCGAACGTTTTATCCTGGTCTTTCCCATGGAAAAACAGTCGATCATTTGTTACAAGGTGTCCAGCTAACAGTCTTAATACATTTTTGTTCTTTTTTCTCCAACATTTTTTCGGTTTAGTTTTCTTTTTTTTTCTTTTTTTTTTTCTTTTTTAAAAACCCTGGGTGCTTTACTGAGGGCCCCATTTCGGATTTCGCACTCGGGGCTTGAGTTACATCTATGTTTCCCAAATCATGATTCCTTGCTATTGTTCAAATGACGTTTTCATGTTTCCTAGAAGGGGGGTCCCCACAACCCGACGGTCAGAAATGCGAAGATCCAACAGACAGATTAAACCCCTTCCTCATTTTACACTACAAGACCCCAAGGGGGTCATCTTTTCATGATGCTTTCAATTAATTTATTTTTTTTTTTTAGATTTTTTTTTATTTTATTCAGTTTGGTTAAGGGATAGTTAGGGTGAGTTTACCTGGGGTCTGCTTTGCTATTTGCCTCTGGAGTTTTTCCTATTTTGGGGTTATGTTTTTTTTCCCCTGTCTCTTACTCCCATTATTTTTGTATTCTCTAGGTTTTTTTTCCAGAAACGCCTTTTTTGAAATTTTTATTTGTAGTTCATTAGATTTTTTTTTGCGTTTGCGTACATAAATAGGGATGATCAGTTTTCCCGGGGTTTTATAAAATCAGGAACAGCAAAGGTTTCCAAGAAAAAATCCTTGTGAATACTGTAGGTCCCAGGAGGACGCCTCAGGCCCCCTGCTGTTCTTTCCTTAGGATACTTGTTCTCTCCCCCAAAGTTTGGGTCTACTCTCTTTCAGGTATTACAGTTTTAATACGTTCTCTGATGTGTACGTTTTTTTTTTGGTTTTGCATCAATTAATATCTAAACACAAATGGAAATGAAAATAAACGCATCGATCTGCCCGGGAGCCGTTTATAATGTACATTTTCATCTTTTTGTAGTCTTTATCTTTTATTGGGTTTAAAATCTTGGGGGCCAAAGGATTCCCCCTGGGAGGTTAATTATTAATGGGAACATCAAAATCCAAATGGTGATCCTTTGGCGGTTTTACTAAACCTTTTCCCTGTTAGATACCTCTATACCACCATTCACTTCCAGTTCCCCCTGTATCCACTGAGCACCTGTTATCCTGTCTGGTTTTTCCTCTAGGAAGTAAAGTCTACCCCCCTTTTCTCTTCTCTTTTTTTCGTTATTCCCCGGTCATGGACGGGGCACGGGGGCGTTGACCCCCACTCCCCAGTAAATCCTCCAGGTTTACAAAGATCACTGTTCGTCTTTATTTAATACTCGTATTGCAATGATAATAATAAAAATTAATAATAATACACGCTGTATAGCCCTTGGGTTTAGCGTTCTTTTTTATTATAATTTAAATAATAAACAAAAATTAATTTTTTATTTCTACAAGTCCTAACAAGGTATACAGCCAGTACGTAAAGGATACAGCCAGGTTTTTTTTTTAGAAAAATATAATAATATTCAATTTTGTTATGTTAGTGAATATGTGAGCTTAAGGAGTGTGTCAAGAGGCTGTGTTTAATGTGTTGTCCTTCCTCCCACATCTGTCATGCTTGTGTTACGTGGCATCGAAACCAACCCCACACCCCGCCTCCAAGATCCCCATCGTAACACCCCCCCCCCATCGCCAAAAACCCCCAATCCCCCACTATCCCCTTTCCGTCTCGGAAACAAGAAATACCACCCTGTCCAAACACGCTTTTGCACCATTTTCCTATGAGGTGTTTGTTGTCCCGCTTTGCTTTTCTTTAGCCCTTTTGACATGCTGGGATTACTTCGTTTTGTTCACGCGTGTACCTGCGTCCGTGAGTACTCCCTAGGAAATTTTATGAGTTTGTCATTCCTGGGTCCTTGGGGGGTTTGGTCAGCCCCTTTGTGATCATGTGAGCCTCACGCGGAGAAAAAACCATCGGGCCACCTTTTGCTGGGTTCGGTGATGTTTGGGGCGGGATGGGTAACGAGCGTGAATGTTTAAATCACGGGGAAAAGTGAACATGTCCTGAGCAGGGGGTTTTTTGTGGGTGAAAAAACTGCCAGTTAATCCGCTAGCCTGCTTCCCCCTCCAGCTACCCACCTGTTGTGCCTTGGGCGGCCCCCCCCCACCCGCAACCCTTGGGGCATCCCCCAGTCCTTTGGCAGCCCATCCCGCACTTACCCAGCGCCAACAGGTCGTCGGGGTGCCCAGACTACCCCCCAAAGGGGTTTTTTGAGAAAACGGCGCCCGAATTTTCCCCCTGCCCCGGCCCCACGGGGCCCCTGCCACAACTCTCCCGCGCCTCTTTCACTCGGTTTTTCTACGCCCTCCCCCCGCGAGCCTGGTGACCCCCTTTTGGGTAGGTCTACCGTGATTCCGTGGGTTTGGTTACCCGTGCTTGTGGGGAAATCTACCACTTCCTTGTGGGGAGTTGCCAGTGATCCCTTTTGGGGAGTTAGTGATTTTAGAGGGTACCCGTGTCCTTGTGGGGAGGTTACCAACTATCCTTTTGGGGGGGTTACCCGAGTACTACCCCCTAATAAGAGCTACCACCATACAACGTATATTACCCTGGGACATGTACACTGGTGGGGAAAAGTCTGCACTAAAGCTGTACATTAACAAATTAGGTTCCATTATTGTTAGGTGAACAGGGGCCAAGGGGCCCTTGGGGACTTAATTTACAAAAACCTTTACCGCCCCCAAAATTGAAACCCCATTCTTGATTTTAACCCAAGGCGTTACCAAATAATTAAAAGTAGTATGCTTCCCCCCATTACTCCCAAATGAATAAGTTAAAGAGTTGAGGGTAAGTCAGTGGGGGCCTTCTCTCAAAAACTTCAGGAAACGATTTGCGTTTAGGGTTTTAAAGGGGAGGATCGGTCCAAGCACTCCCTATGGCGTCTTCAAAAAGACCCCCCGGCTGTCTTCAAGAAGGCCCCGGGGTATGGTTTGTACATCGGTTGCGTGCAGCCAACAGTAACAGCCTGGGCGATCGGCCCGATCCACCTAGGCCGGTTTCAGACCGGGCCGGGGGGCGTTGACCCCAAACCCTCTCCCGGGTTTTTGAAAAACCTACACGAATTTAGCACGGGGTTGACTAATAATATAAGGCAGCGAGGGGGGGCATCTTGTGACCACACACCCGGTCAGGAGAATTTTGTTTCGACGACCCCAATGGAAAAAGTTACTTTATTTTACCTTTTTTTGGGGTTTTCCAGGAAATTTACAAAATGATTGTACTTAAGTGTACCCGTACCTGTGTGACTTTTGGTGGATGAGGGGGTGGGTCGGGGGGTGAAATGTTATTATGCCTTTACATAGTTGAGCGCGTTCTCCGGGTTTCCCGTTTTTGTGTGTTAGGTAAGACACTATGCAACAGTTATTTCCCTTTTTTATGAACGTTTCGCCAACCCGTGGCTTTTTCAGTCAAGTACAGAAAAGTTATAGACAGAAGAACTTGAAAACATGTAATCAGCCCTCCCCCTTAAAATTTTTTAGGTGGTCAGTCCCTCAGCTGGAAGAAATTGTTCCATATTATAAACATATGGAGATGAAGTGACTTCATCCCATATTGGGGCTACCCTTTTCCCTTGAAACCCGCCCGTTATCCATTCTCTTAGCCCTTTGGGCTTAAAGTTTCCTCGGAAAAAAATAAAATAAAGAAGCGTACAGAAGAACGCTGCTGTTTTTTATTTTTTTAAAAATCTTTTTTATGCACCCCCTACCATCCTGTGGGGGGTGTCAATGGTTTCACGGTTCATAAGGTCCAGAGACTGGGCCACAAAGTTTTTAAAAAAATGGCAAGTTACGAAGGGAAAAAACTCAGGTACTGTAATCTGGTCACAAAAATTTGTGATTTGGGGCAATAAAGGGTCCAGGGTGGGCCATAAATTTTGATGAGGTTGTGCAACCGAAATGTTTTGCATAAAGATACCCAAGTGTGATAGTGAACCAAAAAAGGGTTCAAAACCCACAGGTTGGTAGGTAAGACACAGGGCAAAAGTTAGGCAATTTTTCCGAATAAAGTTGCCTAACGTTTCCCTGTGTCTTACTCCCATGTGCTCACTCTTCAACTTGGGTATTGAAAACAAATAATAAGGTCATCTGATGAGGTCTACAAATTAACAGTGATTACTCATTTCAAATAAAAAGAATTAAAAGAATATTGCTTTTAAAGAAAAATGGGGAAAAGGAAGGGGCTGATATATTCCCAAAATAAGAAGTGTTTTGGTTCATATAGTAATAAACCAAAAAAGAATTCAATGTGAGGACAGCGAAGTGAAATGCATTAGCGAGGGGACGTAATGGAGGCGACTTCAATATATGGGTTCAAAAATATTATTATTATTATAATCAAGGGGGAAGCGCTACACCCGGAGGATTATACAGCGCCTAAGGGGGGGGGGATGTGGAAGGCATTCAGGCTTAATTCGGGGAACTGGAGCACAGATCCAATTCCCTAAATCAAGAGCCCCTCACCAACATCAAGGAACGAGAGAGTTTCAAAAACACAAGGGAGTGAACATCATCAGTAACTCAAAGTACAGAGAACCAAGCAACGTTTAGGCAATGTCTTCTTTATGTGTTCTTATAATTAGACATATATTTGAAAGCTGTATATCAGTGGTATTCAGTACCGACAAGATGATGAATCAGATACATGTACAACATCTGGGTGTCTTTACTTGTATAAGTTTCGCTATAAAGCGGTTTTATCAGCACAATACATGGAGATAATGTGAAGACAGTAGAAATATATACAGCGGTCAGTTGAAGTCGAGGTAATTAGTCCCTCACTCTAGAAGTAGGTGACGAGCACCGTAGTCTTGAAGAATCTTCAGAGTCATCACCTACTCCTAGGCTGAGGGACTCATTACCTCATCTTCAATTAACTGTTGTATACATTTCTACAGTCTTCATATTATGTCCGTGTATTGTACTGATAAAGTCACTGGATGGCGAAACGTCTACAAGTAAAGATACCCAGATGTTGCGCATGTGTCTAATTCTTTATCTTGTCGGTATTACATACTATTCATGCATGACAATAACATTGTTTCTAATGGAATACACGAAAGTTTAACGTTTGAAGCCGATCAGAAGAATCGTTCTAAGATAATCACATGGAAACCAAAATTGGGAATGGCCCAATGGAAACTGAACAGAGGGCATCTGTGCATGTCATTTTTTTTACAGAGATCAATTTCACAGGCTAAGGGATATTATCCTACCTCATCTCATTTCAAAGCCCAGCCCTATCTAAGGTATATCACTATCTCCCAGGATACCTACTTACTGCTAGGCGAAAAGGGACAGCAGGTGTAAGGAAACATGCCCAACGTTTCCACCCTACAGGGGATCAAACCCCGGACCCTCAGTATGAGTGATGAGTGCGCTGCCAACCGAACCACGGGACATCAACCTTTAACCTTTCCTCAGTTATACTTAACTATGGTTGAATTTTTTCAGCTGTTCGAATAAGGTGTTCAGGTGTTAAAAACGAAAGCCTCCGAGTCGCTTGTTCTATCTAGGCTGGAATATTGCTGTACTCTAGCAGCCCCTTTCAAGGCAGGCGAAACTGCAGACCTGGAGAATATACAGAGAACCTTCACTGGACGTATAAGTACAATAAAGCATCTAAATTACTGGGAACGGTTTAAATCATTTGATTAGTACTCACTGGAACGCAGGCGGGAAAGATACATGATAATATACACTTGGAAAACCGTAGAGGGACTAGTCACAAATTTGCACATGGAAATCACTCCCTACGAAAGCAAGACTCATCAGACGGTGCAACACATCCCCTGTGACAAGCAAGGGTGCTGTGAATACGCTAAGAGACAACACATTAAGTGTCAGGGGCCCAATATTGCTCAATTGCCCCCCAGCATACATAAGGGGGATTACCAATAGGCACTGGACAGGCACCTAAAGTCAGTACCTGACCAGCCGGGCTGTGGTTCGTAAGTCAGTTTACGTGAGGCCAGCAGTAACAGCCTGGTTGATCAGGCCTTGATCCACCGTGGCCTGGTCATGGACCGGGCCACGCGGGCGTTGACCCCCGGGACATTCTGTATCAGGAGGAAGAGAGTGAAAACATCTATACCAAGAAGCTTACCCTTAATAAAGTTCAAAATGTTCTCTATCACACAAGTCTGGCGAGTTCCCAAGCCAGACGTTAAATACTGACACTTCACAGGTGGCCCGGTGGCCTGGTGGCTAAAGCTCCCGCTTCACACACGGAGCCCGGGTTCGATTCCCGGAGGGTGGAAACATTTCGACACGTTTCCTTACACCTGTTGTCCTGTTCACCTAGCAGCAAATAGGTACCTGGGTGTTAGTCGACTGGTGTGGGTCGCATCCTGGGGTCCAAGATTAAGGACCCCAATGGAAATAAGTTAGACAGTCCTCGATGACGCACTGACTTTCTTATCCTGGGTGGCTAACCCTCCGGGGTTAAAAATCCGAACGACATCTCTCACAATCATTTAGCCAATTGTTTAAGTCTTAGGTAACATGGCGAGGAGCACCGTCAGGCAAACATAAGATGGCTTGACATTTCTCGAAACTGTCAGCAAATAGTTCGTTAAAAGTGCTTATGCAAGTGAAAATTTATGACACCTACGCAATTAAACTAAATTCTCATTATATATACACAGAAGCAGGAATCATAGAAAATTGCTGTTATGTTTGATAATCTATGTGACTGGATTTGTGTATATATCTTACAGAGAGATATATACCTCTCTGTATATAATGTATTTATCACTATGAGATAAATAAATCATTACAGTAGTAGTCACATTACTGAGTTAGGTTCATGATTTTCGTGAATGTGGAAAATGTATTTAAAAAGATGAAGCTACATTTATATAAATTTCACAACACGTTTCCTAGTTGTTTTATTATCTTGATCTAATTAATTCATAAAGAGGGAAGTACTGTACATACTTGCACTCAAACAACAAGTAGTTATTTATATGTTTCGTCATTAATACGAGCAGTATTAGGTTAATTTCATGCCAGAACTGAACTCAGGCTAAGAGTTATCCTGTCTCAGTTGATTTAAAGGCTAAGAGTCGTAATTCTACCTTGGCTCTTTTACAGGTTAAGAGCTGTAATCTTGCCATAGCTCATTTCAAGGTCAACAGTAATTCTAATTAGATTGCATTACCATCCCCAAGATGCGACGGATTCCTCGCCCAGCTGCCGGTGAGGGTGGACGTTTTGCTACTCCTCTCTGACAGGCGCAAGTGCTAGCCAGGCTGTCACAATGGTGGTTGGGGTGAGGACGCAGAATTAACACTGTCGGCATAGAATTACTGAGAGGTACAATCAATCAAGATTCGGCGTTGACGTTGTTGCCTCTGATTATTCGAGAGACATATGGGATTGAGGATTGCGACCTTTACGGTGTAGCCTTAAATGGAAACTACCGAATGTTCGTGAAACTGCTGTCATCACACGTGTATGAGGATCTACTTGCTCAATATCAGGATGTTGCTATCGAGGTTAACGAGGGCATCCTGGTAAAGATGGTCGATGTTTCGAGTCAATTTACGTATGTAAAGTTACGTAATGTGCCTTTCGAGGCAAATGAAGCTGACCTACGTAGTGTGTTCGGGAAGTTTGGAACTGTACACGTAGCTCAACAAGGCAAGTGGACGGCAGGGGCTTATGTGGGTTATCCGGAAGGTAGTTTTAACCTAAAGATGACTCTGAGGCAACCTATACCTTCGTATGTGTTCTTAGATGAATTTAGGACACAAATACTCGTAACTTACGCTGGCCAACGTAGAACTTGTAGACTGTGTGATGGTTATGATCACATAGCGGCTGAATGTGTGCGGCGGAGGACTGGCCAGGAATACCAAGAAGTGACATTCCGAGGCGAGGACCTACAGTGACAGATCAGAACCGCCAGGATGGACGTAGGCGTGGTCGGTTGTGGAGTGAGGAAGTGGAGGAAATGCAACGTGAGGTGGAGCATGAGGGTGCAGTGCAGCAATTGAGTGCGTCTGCTGAGGATGTGATCCACGAGGCGGAAAAGGACGTACCAAATGACGTAGAAATTGACGTCGTGCTTGAGACAGTTTTGCAGGAGATGTTCCCTAAATCGGAGGAAGCCTTGACAGAGGTAACGACGGGAGACCAGGTACAGGGACAAGGGGAAGCATGCGGGTCTGAAGAAAGGAATGTAATGTCGGCTTGGCCAAGTAGTGAGAAGGGGAATGAGGTGATAGAGGTGGAGGTGCACAATGAGGAAGGTCAGGAGACTAGCATGGCGGAAGAGGAAGTGTCGAGGAAGCGGGCAGCTGTCACGTCTGACTCGGATGACGTCCTCACTCCAGCACAAAGACCAGGGAAAAAAGGCGGGGATTGAAGGTGTGTGTAGAGGCACAGAGAAAAAGAAACGCCAGCAAGGGGTTAGGAGTGGAGGGGATGGGGTGAGTGTCAAGGACGGTGTGTATGAGGTTACTGGACAGCGGAAAAATGTGGTGGGGAAAGGTGGGTGGAAAACGTAAGCAGGCCTAAGGTGTATGACAATTAATGTTAATGGTCTATGTAAAAAGTGGTAAGTGTGTATGGTTGCGAGGACTGCTGTATCGTTACAAGGTAGATGTTGCCTTTATACAAGAGCATAACTTGAAAATAGGAAAATTGCTGGAGGTGGATGGATATAGGGCTTTTGTAACTCCAACGACACGTTTAAAAGGTGGAGCAGGTGTTTTAATTCGTGAGGCAAGCCCGTTTGTTTTGCAAAGGTTTGAGGGGGGGGGGGGTGAGGGAAGAATAATGAGAGTGGACGGGTGGTGGATGCGTGAACGCGTGTCCTTTGTTGGAGTGTATGCTCCGGCGGAGAACGATGCGAGGGTAAAAATCGGCATTTGTAAGGATGATATCTGGTGTATTTCTTGAGAGCACTGCCCAGGGTTGCATTGATTGGGGGAGATTGGAATTGTATAATACGGAGATTTGATGTGATGCCAGCGGGGGCGGGATATTTTTCAAACGTGTTGCGAGACCTGTGTAGAGATATTGGGGTACGAGATGCATTTTGGGGTGGAATAGGTGAAGTGCAACATACGTATGTAAGGAGGGAATACGCAGCTAGACTGGATAGGATCTATATAACGCAAGGGGTTTCGGTGGAGTCTTTTAACACTATAGAAGCAATTTATTCAGATCACAGGGCAGTGGTGGTGGGGGTAGCATGGGACTCGTTAGTGAAACGGTTTGAAAGCTACTGGAAATTAAACACGCGACTCCTTGAGGATGAGGAAGTGGAGGAGGGGTTTGCTTCGCTGTGGAGGAAGCTAAGTGAGGAGGCAAAAAGGGTTGATAATGTTGTACGTTGGTGGGACAGTGTGGCCAAGGAGAGGATTCGTAGGTTTTACGTGGGTGAGGGGAAGCGGATAAATCGACTGAAGTATGGATTAACAAATTATTTGGAAAGTAGAATAGGATACTATCATGAACAAGGAGTAGTGGGAGGGGTATTCCAAACAGAGGCAATAGATGATCTGAAGAGCAGGATAAGAGAAGTGCAGGAGGAGAGATTTCATGCGGTGCGGGTGCAGGCGGGTGTGGAGGAAGTGCTTTGGGGGGACAAGCCATCGGCATGTGTGTTGAGGAGACAACAGCAGAGGAGAACAGCGACCACAATAGCAGATTTGGAAGTGCACACTGAGGTGCAAGGGTTTAGGGAGGGGCAGGTGTTAAAAACAACGGAGGTGATGAGTATGTTCGCGGATGCGTGGTATGGGCATTATTGGAAAAGTAAAGGAGTTAATAGGGAGGATCTTGATGGGGTGTGTGCTGTTGAGCCCGTAGCTCTGGGGAGTAAGGACAGGGAAGCTTTGGGTGGTGAGATTGAAGAGGGGGAGATATGGAGAGCGCTTGTAGACATGTGCAGAGGCAAAGCACCAGGTATTGATGGACTACCAAGTGAATTTTACTTAAAACATTGGGATCTGTTAAGGGATTTTTTAGTAACGCTGTTCAATAGAATGAAAGATGGGGGAGAATTGGGCGAGAAGCAAAGTACAGGGGTCGTAGTGCTTGTGCCCAAGGGTAAGGGGCAGAGTACACTTAAGGATTACAGGGCGATTACTCTCATGTGTGCGGACTATAAATTGTTCGCGAAGATTTTGGGGAATAGGTTAAAATGTGTAGTGGGACGTGTAGTTTCAAAAGGTCAACTAGGGTTGCCAGGACGGTCGATGGTCATGGGGCACGGAATTCTAAAGGGGTTTGTTGAGAGTTTTGAGGGGACGCAGGAAGGAGGGGGTATGGTGGCGATTGATTGGCAGGGTGCTTATGATCAGGTGGAAAGGGAGGGTTTAAGACAGATCCTTAACAAACAAGGTTTTGGGGATGAGATTGTGGGGTGGGTTGAAACGTTGTATAAAGGGGCAAAAGCGAGAATTCAGATCAATGGACGTGTGGGAGGTGTGGTGAACATGGATAGGGGCTTGAGGCAGGGTTGCCCGCTATCGCAGTTATTATTTGCATGTGTGCAAGATCCATTTTATAGGTTGGTTGAGACCAGAGTGTGTGGTGGGGAGGGGTCGAGGGAGGGCTTGATTAGGCATCATGTGGTAGGTTACGTGGATGACACGACACTCTTAGTCCGGAAGGGAACAAGATTGGGAGAGTTGGGGGGTGGTTGGCATGTTTGGGAGGGGCGACAGGCATGACGGTAAACGTTGAGAAAACAAAGATCATGGGGCTAGGGGAGTGGAGAGACAGAGTTGATTGGGACTGTGATGTGGTGAGAAGGCAGGAAGGGCAGTTATTAATATGTGGCATTTTGTATGGAGCGACCATACGGGAGGCTAGGGGGGCGAATTCGTTGAGAATGGTGGAACGCGTGGAACATCGGTTGGGGATGTTGCGGCCTTATCACTTGACATTGTTGCAACGGGCGATTGTTATTAACGTATTGCTGTACAGTAAGGTATGGTATGTAGCAGCAGTTTTTCCATTGCTGAGGGCTGAGATTACTCGTATCCTTAGAAGTGTTTTTAGGTTCTTATGGGGCTCAGGATGTGAATGGATGAAGAGGGAGGTGGTGACTTTGCCGGTGAGGAAGGGAGGTTTAGGTCTGTTGGACCTGGGAAGGAGGGCGAAATGCATTTTTGTCAGGTGGGAGTGGAAAAGATTAGGGGGACAGAGGGGGGCTTGCATGGAAAGGTTACATGATATTTTGAGGGGAATGTATGTGGGTGGGGAATGGAGGGAGTGTGAGAGTTTGTTGAGGGCACTTTTGTGGGCGCGCGAGCCAGACAAATTAAAGGTGAGGGATTTATATCGAATATGAGGGTAGAGGAGACGGCCCCAGTTGAGGGGCTGTTCCCGATGTATGCATGGGGAGCTATATGGAGTCTGTTCGGTAAACTAAAGTTAGGGCCCAGGGTGCGAGAGATCATGTTCAAATTTTTACATGGGATTCTGCCTACTGGATCAGTCCTCAGAAACAGACGTGTGGTAGAGGAGGGTTGGTGTGGGTTATGTGGGGAGTTGGAAACAGCCTATCACGTGGTATACTTTTGCGATTATTTGGGGAGTGTGAGGGAATGGCTGGGGAAAGTGGTCAGGAGGATAGGAGGAACTGGGGTGTCAGTGTTGAGAGCGCTGAGTCTTGATATAGGGGGGTGGGGGAGAATGTGGCACGGGGAGTAGCTTATATCGTGGTGGATTCGTGTACATATCGTGGGAATGAGAGGGGTGGATAATGGGAGACGAGGGGAAACGAGTTTTAGCGAGGATTTTTTGTAGGACAATGAATAGGAATCGGGGAATTTATGGGAGGAGATGGGAGGGAGCTTTCACTGAGGGTTACAGGTCCATAACTGTTGGGGAGTTGCTAGAGTGTGGAGGGGGGGGAAAGTGGGTTTAGATTGTTGTGTAAAGCATTAGATAAAAAAACGGGGGGGTACCAAACGGGCTTGCCAAACGAAAGATGTTGGTTTGGTGTGCATGTGCGTGGGTGAGTGACAAGTGCAAGAGAGAACGATTGTGTGTAATTGGGGTGTGCATGGAGTGCTGAGTTCATGCATTCTTAATAGTTATTTAATATTGTTAATTAATGCCTTCTGCTGAAGGCTATCGTAGTAGCGTATAAAAGTAGAAGTCTGAGAATGCTGCATGGGACAGCAATAAAGTTAGGATTTGACTCCCATTGTAAACTAAGTCAGTTTCTAATGTATATATATACATATGTATATTATAAATAATATTAGGACAGCAGCTGGCGTTTTCACTACTGTAGAGTGTTATTGTTTTCAATTTAATATGTTCTTAAGTTTAATTTAGTATGGTTAGTTTATAAGTTACATAAACAACGGTGTGAAATGCTGTACATTTTGGTGAGCTGGGGTAAATAGGGGGGGGGGGTTATACTGCTTGCATTTTTGCGGTATGTAATTATTGTGTGTGGATATTGAAATTAGCAGTTGGGAAGGAGTCAGAGGATTCTTTATTTTGTATTACTTGAATAGTTATATTTTGTAGTTATGAATTATGTATATGGCAGTATTCACCTATCAGCTGCATGACATATTACTGCATATTGCAGTGTATAGAAATTGATGAATTTTATATTGTCTGTCGATGCTCTCATATTGTATGCTTTTGTTAATGTATTGTATGTTATAAATAAAATATAAAAAAAAAAAAATTCTAATTAGATTGCATTACCATCCCCAAGATGCGACTTACAGCAGTCATCTAACACCCAGGTACCTACTTACTACTAAGTTAATAAAGACAGCAGGTGTAGAAATCTCTGTTCCTTTCTGTTGTGTTATATTATTATGCTACTGTTCCTCGGTGACAATCATCAGTCAGACGGACTGGTGACGCCAGTTAGGTGGCGACAGGAACACTTGTTGTGGTGAGTCGCGTGAGCACTCGCCACAACATTCACCACACTCACTGGTGTTACGTGCCCTTATTCTAATAAATTTGACTTTCTAATAAACTGATGAAGTGGTGGATTGTGTTTCCTTACCTGTGTTACTCGTTTCTTAAGGGGCTCACAATAGATCACATGAAAACAGGTAAGTACTGCAGTACTAGGCCTAGTTACTATACTAGTTAGGGGTTGCTCACATTCAACCTTTTTTTTTATCCTCTTGTGTCGGCCTAATTTAATTTTAAAGATACTCAAGGTTCTCGCGTTACTGACACTACCAGGCTTTCCTACAACTATTCTGTCTCAACACAAACTTATCCCTATAGAATTTTTGATATATATAATCAGAAACTATTTATACCCTCATTAATTTATTTCTATTTGTACACTTCGGTCATTATTAATTGTGGATTTTTTATAATTTTCCTAAATTCAGCACGTATAAATATGAATAATATAATGTATATTAAACTGTGACGTTGATTTGACCCATCAAGAAATTTTGTGTGAAGGAGAGTGTGCAGCGGCCGCGGAATGATACAGGAGACGCCATAGTGTAAATAATGTGTCAGCACTGGTCTGACAGTGAAATTTAATCTGGTATCATCGAGGCCATAATTGGGTGTTTCGGCACGAATTTGCAATAGGAACCCGTGTTAATATTCCCTGCTGAAGAATTGGCGCAGGAAATTTGCGGGACCTCCAGAATTAAATGTGGATGCTCTATCTTGTGAAAGATTCATGGTTCACTATGATAATGTTTAGTAAAGCGTCTGTTTTACAAGACTGGCACTCGCATGAACCACATGTATATGTTATAACAGGATCTTTGTATCAAGGACAAACACTCATGAGCCACTCTTAAATGTTTCACCAAGATTGCATCGAGGACTAACACGTTTATTCACCAAGATTGCATCAGGGTCTAACGTTTAATACATAATATTTACATATAAATCATCATCCACGTTTACAGATTTTCAAATTTACGTTGCACTTTTAGCCTTTACAAGTATTCTACAGCTATGTGATAAAACTTATTTTCATAACGGATAGAGCCTGGGTTCGATTTTTGGGCGAGAGATATGCACGGGAAAATCTCCTTACACTGGTTGTCATTGTTTACCTAGTAGTAAAAGATACCTGTGTGTTAGATGACTGTTGTGGTTGGCACCTTACACTACGACCTTCATGGATAAAAACAGACTACATGGTATTGTTTTATTATCCTTGGGTATTAATCCTAAAGATGTTTTCACCTTTCTTTCACTGTTTCGTTCCTCTTCTTCCTCTTCCTCTGTTACCTCATCCTCTTCATCTGATTCTTCTTCTTCCTATACTTCCTCCTCTGCTTCTTTCTCTACGTCTTCCTTCTCTACTCCTTACTCTACGTCTTCCTCCTCTGCTTCTTTCTCTACTTCTTCCTTCTCTACTCCTTAATCTACGTCTTCCTCCTCTGCTTCTTTCTCTACTTCTTCCTTCTCTACTCCTTACTCTATGTCTTCCTCCTCTGCTTCTTTCTCTACTCCCTAATCCTCTGCTTCTACGTCCTCCTCTCCTTCGTCTTCCAATAAACCTGTGTTCCTCTTACAGGGGACTGGAACAGGTGTGGAACCAGCACTTCGAGTCACTCTTCATGAACCTGCCCAACATGTGGACCTTTGGACCTATCGATGACATTCCTGCAGGCTGGTCCATCTTCAAGGACATGGCTAAAGTCCGCTTCTCTTGTCAGGTAAGTCTTCATAACATCCAAATCTTAAGGCTTACATGTTGATGGCACCGGATCTCTGACGAGGGCTCTTAGTTGATGGCCTGATTAATCAGGCTGTCGTGGAAAGGACCGGTATTAGTGCTCAATGCTCTGTTTTGGAAGTCATACGTGTAAAAAGGCAGCAAGTTGGGTTAAACATCAGCATTTACAGGTTACAGATCCAACTCCATGGGTTATATGAAAACTACGTCAAAGATTATCATAGTCAATTTTAATTCACTCCTGAATGTAAAAGATCTATTCTTTATTATAGGTAGGTATTTGGACCTATACTCACTTGGACTCAGTTTGTTGTTTAATGCGCTTTAAAGCACTAGACTAGACTAATTTGATGCAGGTGTACTTTGGATATTTTACCGCCATATTTTCTCTCTTTCTTTCCGTCTCATTCTTGTTTAAATGTTTTCGTTTCATTGGTGTCACACCTGATATTTGTCGAGTGAAAGTGTCGTACTTGACCATTACTCTGCGTTTGCCCTTTGTCTTTTACTCCGTTTCTGCCTTTAGCATTGCTTAGTTTGCTAAAACTGTCTGATTCTCAATAATGTTTTCAGTCCCTCTACAAACACAATGTTGTATCACCTCTCATTCATAACACCAGCATGAATTTTAACCAGCATGTACTTCTGTAGATATTTGCCTCTTACATTTCTAATTAGATAATCTTCAGAACACGTTACGTGGCCTGACATGACCTTACCTGTCTTTTAACCTTTTTTTTTTATCTCATCTCTCCCCTTTATCTTGTCACTCGTAAAATGATAATGGGTTAAAACAGGCCAATATATCATCTATTTTCTTTGTCAACTGATGGATTACTTGTGAAACTGTTCTAGCCACGGTACCGTGAAGTTTTGGATTACTAATGAATTGTTCCAGCGATGGTATTTTAATTGTGGGTTACTAGAGAATTATCCCAGGCAGAGTGTATGGTAACTTTGGGGCTGCTACTGAATTGTTGCAGCTATGGTATTGTGACTGTGGGTTACTTTTTAACTGTTCCAGTCATGGTATTGACTGATGATCATCTCAAGTGTCTCAGAGCTTCCTCGACAATAATATTGATGTGTTTAATAAAACATAAATTGCTTAAGCGCGTCCTTGGTAACACTTTCGTTGTATTTTTCTTCACAGTTGCTGTCAGCACAACCAATAAATTTGTAAATAGTTTTTATTTGTCTTCATATTCTTTTCACTCCCTCCCACAGGATGAGCATGGGGTGATTGCTATCCACAGGATAATAATAATAATAATAATAATAATAATAATAATAATAATAATAACAATAATATTTATTTCTACAAGTACATGGTACAACTTATACAGACCATAGCTGACATCAATGATGTACTGTATAGGAAGCCTGGTTATGCAGAGCATTTCAGACAGCTTAGGTTAATTTTGCCCCAGGATGCGACCCACACCAGTCGGATAACAACCAGGTACTTATTTACTGCTAGGTGAACAGGGACAGCAGGTGTCTTAAGAAAACACACCCAGTGTTTCGACCCGTACCGGGGATAGAGCCACGGACACTAAATGTGTGAGATGAGTGCGCCACCAACTGAGCCTCGGGATGAGTATGGGGTGACTACCACTCCCAGGATGGGTATGGGGTGACTACCACTCCCAAGATGGGTATGGGGTACATAGTAAAGATAAAACTATTGATGGGGTCAGAGGTGATAGTATTTATGATTGCATCACACACAGAGGTGTTCACACGGCTGGACCAGCATGTACGGTCTGGTCATCTTCTACTACCAGTGGGATCTCTCAATCAACCAGGGCAATGTGAGATTCCTCCTGACGGGGCAGAAGTGCAATCAGTGTTGTCCTCCGGGCTTCGAGACTCCTATGTGGTACCCTGAGGAGGCGCAGAAGGTAAAAACCTTGACGTCAACTTCGTTTTTGTCTTTTTTTAATCTATAGGCAGAGATAGATGAGTTTACTTAGGTACAGGTACACATTGTTTGGAAAAACTCCTCAGTAAACACTAGGACATTAGAAAACGTTTCGGTCTGGGACCTTGATCACTTCTTAAGGTCCCAGGACCGAAATGTTTTCTAATAAATGTCCTAGTGTTTGTTCATGGGTCTTTCTAAACCAATTTGTTGGCTCGTACGTTGGTTTGCGTGCAGCCAGCAGCAACAGCCTGGTTGATCAGGCTCTGATCCACCAGGAGGCCTGGTCACAGACCGGGCCGCGGGGGCGTTGACCCCCGGAACTCTCTCCAGGTAAACTCCAGGTAAGGTTTATACCACAGGTACACGTAAATACAATTATTCATATTATCATACATAGCAACTTATGCGTAAATTATCTAGGATAACCAAAAAAAAAAATCACAGTGGCCAACTTCAGGATAAAGTTTTCACTGTCGTAAAAATCGTTTAAATACCTGTAAAACATAACTCACCGTAATCAAAAATTCTG
>NC_069474.1:17607509-17655009 GCF_026875155.1 Cherax quadricarinatus
TTATTTCTCTAGAAATTCGGGCTTAAAGTTTCCTCGTGACAATTATAATAATGAAGCGTGCACAGAAGAACGCTGCTGTTTTTTAGTTAGTTTAATATCTTTATTATGCACCCCGTACCCATCCTGTGGGGGGTAGTCAATAGGTTACACAGGTTCATAATGGGTCCAGAGACTGGGCCACAAAGTTTAAATAGCTGAGCAAGTTACGAAGGTAATAAACTCAGGTACTGTAGATCTGGTCACAATCATTTGTAGATTAGAGGTGCAATAATGGGTCCATGGGCTGGGCCATAAAGTTTTGATGAGGCTGCTGTGCAACCGAAATGTTTCGCCACTAAAGATACCCAAGTGTGTCATATGTGAATACCAAAATGGTATACAATACCGACAGGTTGGTAGGTAAGACACATGGGCAACAGTTAGGCAACTTTATTCCGGAATAAAGTTGCCTAACTGTTGCCCATGTGTCTTACGTCCCACATGTGTCTCACTCTTCAACTTGTGGGTATTGAATAACAAATAATAAGAGTCTATCTGATGCAGGGTCTACAAATTAACAGTGATATACTCATTACAAATAAAAGAATTAAGAAGAATATTGACTATATAAAGAACTGGGGAACAAGGAAGGTGGCTGATATATCTCCAGAACCTAAGAAGTGTTTTAGGTTCATAGTCAGTACATAAACACAAGAAAGAACTTCAATGTGAGGACAGCGAAGTGAAATGCATTAGCGAGGGGACGTAATGGAGGCGACTTCAATATATGGGTTCAAAAATATTATTATTATTATAATCAAGGGGGAAGCGCTAAACCCGGAGGATTATACAGCGCCTAAGGGGGGGGGGATGTGGAAGGCATTCAGGCTTAATTCGGGGAACTGGAGCACAGATCCAATTCCCTAAATCAAGAGCCCCTCACCAACATCAAGGAACGAGAGAGTTTCAAAAACACAAGGAAGTGAACATCATCAGTAACTCAAAGTACAGAGAACCAAGCAACGTTTAGGCAATGTCTTCTTTATGTGTTCTTATAATTAGACATAATTTGGAAAGCTGTATATCAGTGGTATTCAGTACCGACAAGATGATGAATCAATACATGTACAACATCTGGGTGTCTTTACTTTTATAAGTTTCGCAATAAAGCGGTTTTATCAGCACAATACATGGAGATAATGTGAAGACAGAGAAATATATACGCGGTCAGTTGAAGTCGAGGTATTAGTCCTCACTCTAGAAGTAGGTGACGAGCACCATAGTCTGAAGAATATTCAGAGTCATCCCCTACTCCTAGGCCTTTTGGGACTCATTACCTCATCTTCAATTAACTGTTGTATACATTTCTAGTCTTCATATTATGTCCGTGTATTGTACTGATAAAGTCACTGGATGGCGAAACGTCTACAAGTAAAGATACCCTGATGTTGCGCATGTGTCTAATTCTTTATCTTGTCGGTATTACATACTATTCATGCATGACAATAACATTGTTTCTAATGGAATACACGAAAGTTTAACGTTTGAAGCCGATCAGAAGAATCGTTCTAAGATAATCACATGGAAACCAAAATTGGGAATGGCCCAATGGAAACTGAACAGAGGGCATCTGTGCATGTCATTTTTTTTACAGAGATCAATTTCACAGGCTAAGGGATATTATCCTACCTCATCTCATTTCAAAGCCCAGCCCTATCAAAAGGTATATCACTATCTCCCAGGATACCTACTTACTGCAGGCGAAAAGGGACAGCAGGTGTAAGGAAACATGCCCAACGTTTCACCCCTACCGGGGATAAAACCCCCGGGGACCCTCAGTATGAGTGATGATGCGCTGCCAACCGAACCACGGGACATCAACCTTTAACCTTTCCTCAGTTATACTTAACTATGGTTAATTTTTTTTCGCTGTTCGAATAAGGTGTTCAGGTGTTAAAAACGAAAGCCTCCGAGTCGCTTGTTCTATCTAGGCTGGAATTTGCTGTACTCTAGCAGCCCCTTTCAAGGCAGGCGAAATGCAGACCTGGGAATATACAGAGAACCTTTCACTGGACGTATAAGTACAATAAAGCATCTAAATTTCTGGGAACGGTTTAAATCATTTGATTAGTACTCACTGGAACGCAGGCGGGAAAGATACATGATAATATACACTTGGAAAACCCTAGAGGGACTAGTCACAAATTTTGCACATGGAAATCACTCCCTACGAAAGCAAGATCATCAGACGGTGCAACACATCCCCTGTGACAAGCAAGGGTGCTGTGAATACGCTAAGAGACAACACATTAAGTGTCAGGGGCCCAATATTGCTCAATTGCCCCCCCAGAAACATAGGGGGATTCCCAATAGGCACGGGGACAGGACCTAAAGTCAGTCCCTACCAGCCGGGCTGTGGTTCGTAAGTCAGTTTACGTGAGGCCGCAGTAACGCCTGGTTGATCAGGCCTTGATCCACCGTGGCGGGTCATGGACCGGCCACGCGGGCTTTACCCCCGGGACATTCTGTTCAGGAGGAAGAGAGTGAAAACATCTTCCAAAAGCTTACCCTTAATAAATTTAAAAATTTTCTCTATCACACAAGTTGGCGATTTCCCCAACCCAGCGTTAAATACTGAAAATTCACAGGGGGCCCCGGTGGCCGGGGGGCTAAAGCTCCCGTTTCACACAGGGGCCCGGTTCGATTCCCGGGGGTGGAGACTTTTTCGACACTTTTCCTTACCCCTGTTGCCCTGTTCACCTAGCAGCAAATAGGTACCGGGGTTTTAAGTCGACTGGTGTGGGTCGCACCCTGGGGTCAAGATTAAGGACCCAAGGGAAAAATAATTTTGACAGTCCTCGATGACGCACTGACTTTCTTACCTGGGTGGCAAACCCCTCCGGGGAAAAAATCCGAACGAATCTCTACAATCTTTACCCAATTGTTTAAGTTTAGGTAAACATGGCGGGAGCACCGAGGAAACAAAAGATGGCTTGACATTTCTCGAAAACTGTCAGAAAATATTCGTTAAAATGCTTTAGCGTGAAAATTTTTGAACCTACGCAATTAAACAAAATTCCATTATATATACACAAAGCAGGAATCTAAAAAAATTGCTGTTATGTTTGAAAATCTATGTGACTGGATTTTGTGTTATATTTACGAGAGATATATACCTCTCTGTATAAAATGTTTTATCACTATGAATAAATAAATCATTACAGTGTAGTCACATTACTGGTTAGGTTCATGATTTTCGTGAATGGGGAAAAATGTATTTAAAAAATAAGTACATTTAATAAATTTCACAACACATTTTTCCCAGTTGTTTTTTTATCTTTATCTAATTAATTCATAAAAAGGAAGTCTGTAATACTTGCACTCAAACAACAAGATTATTTATATGTTTTGTATTAATACGAGCAGTATTTGGTTAATTTCATCCAGAACTGAACTCAGGCTAAGAGTTATCCTGTCTCAGTTTATTTAAAGGGTAAGGTCGTAATTTTACCTTGGCTCTTTTTCAGGTTAAGACTGTTAAACTTGCCATAGTCATTTCAAGGGCAAAAGTAATTTAATTAGATTTCATTACCATCCCCAAATGCGGGCTTACAGCAGTCACTAACACCCGGTACCATTATACTAAGTTTTTTAAAGACAGCAGGTGTAGAAATCCTGTTCCTTTCTGTTGGTTTATTATTATGCACGTTCCCCGGTGACAATCATCAGTCAGACGGACTGGTGACCCAGTTGGTGGCGACGGGAACATTGTTGTGGGGGGATCCGTGGCACTCGCCACAAAAATTCACCACCTCACTGGTGTTTGGCCCCTTTTTCTAAAAATTTTACTTTCAATAAAAAGATGAAGTGGGGGATTGGTTTCCTTACTGTTTACTCGTTTCTTAAGGGGCTCACAATAGATCACATGAAAAAAAGGTTTGTATGGGGGGGTTTTTTAAAGGGCCCAGTTACTTTAGTTAGGGGTTGCTCACATTCAACCTTTTTTTTTTTTCCTCTTGTGTCGGCCTAAATTTTAATTTTTAAAAATATCAAGGTTCTCGCGTTATGACACTACCAGGCTTTCCCCACAAACTATTCGTCTCAAAACCCAAATTTTCCCCCTAGAATTTTGGGTATATATAAACAGAAATATTTTACCCCCATTCATTTTTTCTATTTGTACACTTTTGGGCTTTTTTTAATTGTGGATTTTTTTTTTAATTTTCCTAAATTCAGCACGTATAATATGAATAATATAATGTACTTAAACGTGATTGATTTGACCCATCAAGAAATTTTGTGTGAAGGAGAGTGTGCAGCGGGCCCCGGGTGATAAGGGGACGCCCTAGTGTAAAAAATGTGTAGCACTGGTCTGACATGAAATTTAATTGGTATCACGAGGCCCTAATTGGGTGTTTTGGCACGAATTTGCAAAAGGAACCCGTGTTAATATTCCCCGCTGAAGAATTGGGCGCAGGAAATTTGCGGGACCTCCAGAATTAAATGTGGATGCTCTATCTTGTGAAAGATTCATGGTTCACTATGATAATGTTTAGTAAAGCGTCTGTTTTACAAGACTGGCACTCGCATGAACCACATGTATATGTTATAACAGGATCTTTGTATCAAGGACAAACACTCATGAGCCACTCTTAAATGTTTCACCAAGATTGCATCGAGGACTAACACGTTTATTCACCAAGATTGCATCAGGGTCTAACGTTTAATACATAATATTTACATATAAATCATCATCCACGTTTACAGATTTTCAAATTTACGTTGCACTTTTAGCCTTTACATTATTATTATTATAATCAAGGGGGAAGCGCTAAACCCGGAGGATTATACAGCGCCTGGGGGGGGATGTGGAAGGCATTCAGGCTTAATTCGGGGAACTGGAGCACAGATCCAATTCCCTAAATCAAGAGCCCCTCACCAACATCAAGGAACCTTCCTTGAGGGGTTTAGCCTTTACAAGTATTCTACAGCTATGTGATAAAACTTATTTTCATAACGGATAGAGCCTGGGTTCGATTTTTGGGCGAGAGATATGCACGGGAAAATCTCCTTACACTGGTTGTCATTGTTTACCTAGTAGTAAAAGATACCTGTGTGTTAGATGACTGTTGTGGTTGGCACCTTACACTACGACCTTCATGGATAAAAACAGACTACGTGGTATTGTTTTATTATCCTTGGGTATTAATCCTGAAGATGTTTTCACCTTTCTTTCACTGTTTCGTTCCTCTTCTTCCTCTTCCTCTGTTACCTCATCCTCTTCATCTGATTCTTCTTCTTCCTATACTTCCTCCTCTGCTTTTTTCTCTACTTCTTCCTTCTCTACTCCTTACTCTACGTCTTCCTCCTCTGCTTCTTTCTCTACTTCTTCCTTCTCTACTCCTTAATCTACGTCTTCCTCCTCTGCTTCTTTCTCTACTTCTTCCTTCTCTACTCCTTACTCTACGTCTTCCTCCTCTGCTTCTTTCTCTACTCCCTAATCCTCTGCTTCTACGTCCTCCTCTCCTTCGTCTTCCGTAAACTTGTTCCTCTTAAGGGGCTGGAACAGGGTAAAACCGCACTTCAGCATCTTCATGACCTGCCTAACATGGGGACCTTTGGACCTTCGATGACTTTCCTGAAGGTGGTCCATCTTAAAGGACAGGCTAAAGCCCCGCTCTCTTGTGGTAAGTCTTCAAACCCCAAAAAAGTAAGGCTTACATGTTATGGACCGGGATCTCTGCGAGGGCCTTATTTGAGGCCTGTTTAATCAGGCTTCGGGGAAAAGGCCCGGGTTTTAGTGCCAAATGCCGGGGAAAGCATCTGTAAAAAGGCAGAAAGTTGGGTTAAACATCAGCATTTACGGGTTACAACCCAACTCCATGGTTTTATGAAAACACTCGTCAAAGTTTATCATAGTAAATTTTTAATTTCACTCCTGAAAAAAAATCATTCTTTATTATAGGAGGTATTTGGACCTAACTCACTTGGACTCTTTTGTTTTTTTAAATGCGTTTTAAAGCACAGCTAACTAATTTGATGCGGTGTATTTTGGGATTTTTACCGCCAATTTTCCTATTTCTTTCCGTCTCATTTTTGTTTAAATTTTTTTCGTTTTTGGTGCAACCTGATATTTTTCATGAAAGTTCGTACTTGACCATTACCTGCTTTTCCCCTTTGTCTTTTACTCCTTTTTCTCCCTTTGCATTGTTAGTTTGCTAAAACTGTCGATTCTCAAAAAGTTTTCAGTCCCTCTCAAAACAATGTTGTATACCCTCATTCATAACACCAGCAGAATTTTAACCACATGTATTGTAGATATTTCCCTGTTACATTCTAATTAAAACCCTTCAAACACTTACGTGGCCTGACATGACCTTACCTGTCTTTTAACCTTTTTTTTTTTCTCATCTCCCCCCTTTATCTTGTCACTCGAAAATGAAATGGGTTAAAACAGGCCAATATATCATCTATTTCTTTTCAACTGAGGTTACTGTGAAACTGTTCTAGCCACGGTCCCTGAATTTTGGATTATAATGAATTGTTCCAGCGAGGGTATTTTAATTGGGGGTTACTAGAAAATTTTCCCCAGGCAAGGAAAGTAACTTTGGGCTGCTACTGAATTTTTTGCAGTATGGTATTGGACTGGGGTTTTTATTTTTTAATGTTCCAGTCATGGTATTGATGATGATCATCTCAAGGTCTCAAGTTTCCTCGACAATAATTTAGTCTTTAAAAAAACAAAAATTGCTTAAGCGCGTCCTTGGTAACACTTTCTTTGTTTTTTTCTTCACAGTTGCGTCACAAAACCAAAAATTTTTGTAAAATTTTTTATTTGTCTTAAATTTTCTTTTCACCCCCTCCCACAGGATGGAAGGGGTTTGCTACCCACAGGATAAAAAATAATAAAAATAATAATAATAATAATAATAATAATAATAATAATAATAATAATAATAATAATAAAAATAATAATAATAATAACAATAATTTTATTTCACAAGTACAAAAAAAAAACAACTTAAAGACCTGTAATCAAAGATTTGGGAACCCTGGTTTGCAGGCCCCAACCCAGTTAGGGGAAGGGGTCGAAACCATCGGAAAACACCGGGTACTTATTTACTGCAGGTAACGGGGACAGCGGGTTCTTAAAGGGAAAACACCCATTTTTCGACCCGTACCGGGGTAGAGCCACGCATAAATGGTGAATAGTGCGCCACCAACGACCCTCGGATAGTAGGGAGTGACTCCACTCCAGGAGGGGTATGGGGTGACTACACCCCCCAAAGGGGATGGGTACATAGTAAAGATAAAAACATTGGGGGTCAGAGGTGATATATTTATGTTTGCATACACACAGAGGTGTTCACAGGCGGCCCACATGTACGGTCTGGTCATCTTCACTACCATGGGATCTCCATCAACCCGGGGAATTGAGTTCCCCCACGGGGGAGAAGTGCAATCAGTGTTGTCCCCGGGGTTCGAGACTCCTAGTGGTACCCCGGGAGGCGCAGAAGGTAAAAAAACCTTGACGTCAACTTCGTTTTTTGTCTTTTTTTTATCTATAGGGAAATAGATAGTTTACTTGGTACAGGTACACATTGTTTGGAAAAATCCTCGTAAACACAGGACATTAGAAAAAGTTTCGGTCTGGGACCTTTATCCTTTTTTAAGGTCCCCGGCCCAAATGTTTTCTATAATGTCCTAGTTTTTTTTCTGGGTCTTTTTAAACCAATTTGTTGGTCGTACGTTTTTTTTGGGGAGCCGCACAAACAGCCTGGTTGATCAGGCTCTGATCCCCGGGGGCCTGGTCACAGACCGGGCCGCGGGGGGGGTGACCCCCGGAACTCTCCCAGGGAAACTCCCGGTAATTTATACCACAGGTACAATAAATACAATTTTTCATATTATCTTTCTAGCAAAATTATGCGTAAATTATCTAGGATAACCAAAAAAAAAAAATCACAGTGGCCAACTTCAGGATAAAGTTTTCACTGTCGTAAAAATCGTTTAAAAACCTGTAAAACATAACTCACCGTAATCACAAAGATTCCTGTGTTGACGCGTTTTTTCTCTCGAATAATTCATGCTGTGGACAAAAAACAGAATTATTTTCATATTGCCTGGCCGGGCCTCATTTATGCAGACACATTGTGTTTGAAATCTTCAAAGTTTTTAGACATTTAACCATTATTCTTTTTTTCAGCTTTTGGGGCCCAAATTGCCAGATTATATAAATTGGGGGTTTTAAATTCCCTCTGAAACCAAGCCACGTAAGGCACAGGAAATAGAGTATTGTTATCTGACTTCGATTAGAACGGGATCGATTCCCACAAAACTCGCGTTTTATGACCCTACGATGTACCTCTTTCACCTAAAATAATAATAATAAAAATAATAATAATAAAATTGTGGGAAAAACGTATATATTTTCCCGAAATTCATATTTGTAGTAAATAATTTGGGCCCAAAGTATTTAATAATATTTTTTCATAAAAACGGAAAGCTGCGTTGCGCGACGGGGGCTGCCACTTGGTTTTTTTAAATTTTTTATTAAAAACGTTGGGGAATGGGGAAAAGTTTTCGGCCTAGAGGTTAAAAATTTTGCTGAACCTTCAAAAAAGGGGGGAAATTGGGGGATGTGTTCCGCTTTGGAATCAACGACTGGACAAGACACTCCAGAAACCCCAGATAAGCTCTTTATTTGTTTAATTCGGCCGCATTTTTTAAGATTTTTTTAGAGTGAGGGTTTTTTGAGTAGATAACATTAAAATCCAGCAATGGGGATGATATTAAATTATTTTCCTTTTGTTATTAAAATTTTGTTAAATATAACCTTTACTATTTTTTTTATCATCCACAAAATTTATAATTACCAGTATTCCCGGTTTACAAAATTTCTTGGTAATTAATAGGCAAGCAAATTGTGGAAAGACAGTTTTTTTTATTATTATTTTAAAAAAAAAAAAAACGCTAAACCAAGGACTATACAGCATATGACAGTAGTAGGTATCGAAGGGGGCATTTTTTCGCCTAGGTGTCCCAAACCCCACCTGGAGTTTACCTGGAGAGAGTTCCGGGGGTAACGCCCCCCCCGGGAACCCTCTGTGACCAGGTCTCCTGTGGATCAGGCCTGATCACCAGGCTTTTGCTGCGGCTGAAGCAAACCCCAAAGTACGAGCCCAGCCCGGCTGGGCGGGAAACCCACTTTGGTGCTTTTCCATGCCCCTTGAGACTGCCAGGGGGCTGTTGGGAATCCCCCTTAGTTCGGGGGGCAGTTTTAACAGTCCGGGCCCCTGACACTTTTGTTGGTCCTTAAAGTGCTAGTGACACCCTGCTTTTCATTGGGGGGGTGGTGCATCTCTGCCAAATCTTTTTTTTCGTGTGAGTGTTTTCGTGTGCAAGTTCGGGACTAGTCCCTCTAGGATTTTCCCGGTGTATATAATCATGTATCTCTCCCCCTGCGTTCCAGGGAATACAGTTTTAGGAACCTCAAGCGCTCCCAGTAATTGAGGTGTTTTATCTCCGTTATGTGCGCCGTGAAGGTTCTCTGTACATTTTCTAGGTCAGCAATTTTACCTGCCTTGAAAGGTGCTGTTAGTGTGCAGCAATATTCCAGCCTAGATAGAACAAGTGACCTGAAGAGTGTCATCATGGCTTGGCATCCCTAGTTTTGAAGGTTCTCATTATCCATCCTGTCATTTTTCTAGCAGATGCGATTGATACAATGTTATGGTCCTTGAAGGTGAGATCCTCCGACATGATCACTCCCAGGTCTTTGACGTTGGTGTTTCGCTCTATTTTGTGGCCAGAATTTGTTTTGTACTCTGATGAAGATTTAATTTCCTCATGTTTACCATATCTGAGTAATTGAAATTTCTCATCGTTGAACTTCATATTGTTTTCTGCAGCCCACTGAAAGATTTGGTTGATGTCCGCCTGGAGCCTTGCAGTGTCTGCAATGGAAGACACTGTCATGCAGATTCGGGTGTCATCTGCAAAGGAAGACACGGTGCTGTGGCTGACATCTTGTCTATGTCGGATATGAGGATGAGGAACAAGATGGAGCGAGTACTGTGCCTTGTGGAACAGAGCTTTTCACCGAGCTGCCTCGGACTTTACTCTGTTGACGACTACTCTCTGTGTTCTGTTAGTGAGGAAATTATAGATCCATCGACCAACTTTTCCTGTTATTCCTTTAGCACGCATTTTGTGCGCTATTACGCCATGGTCACACTTGTGGAAGGCTTTTGCAAAGTCTGTATATATTACATCTGCATTCTTTTTGTCTTCTAGTGCATTTAGGACCTTGTCGTAGCGATCCAATAGTTGAGACAGACAGGAGCGACCTGTTCTAAACCCATGTTGCCCTGGGTTGTGTAACTGATGGGTTTCTAGATGGGTGGTGATCTTGCTTCTTAGGAGCCTTTCAAAGATTTTTATGATATGGGATGTTAGTGCTATCGGTCTGTAGTTCTTTGCTGTTGCTTTACTGCCCCCTTTGTGGAGTGGGGCTATGTCTGTTGTTTTTAGTAAATGTTATGTACATAATTATACATACAGATAAATGCAATTTTCCAAAATAATAATAATAACAACGATGGTAATAAAAACGTTAATAACAATGATAATAATAATAATAGTAATAATAATAATAACGATGACAATAAAAACGTTAATAATAATAATAATAATAATAATAATAATAATAATTTATAATAATACATCCATTTCACAGGTGATGACGAACTTGTACCATGAAGTGGCTGGGAGAGTCTATCATCTACAGACCCCACCATTAATCAGGGACCGTCGCCATGGTCGACCCAGACACCAACACAACTCTACCATGTGTGAGGCTTGTCACCAGGGTCTGTGTAAGACCACAAGACCAACCTCACTGTGAGACTTGTCACCAGGGTCTAAGACCACAAGACCAACCTCACTGTGAGACTTGTCACCAGGGTCTAAGACCACAAGACCAACCTCATTGTCAGACTTGTCACTAGGGTCTAAGACCACAAGACCAACCTCACTGTGAGCTTGTCACCAGGGTCTAAGACCACAAGACCAACCTCACTCTGAGACTTGTTACCAGGGTCTAAGACCACAAGACCAACCTCACTGTGAGGCTTGTCACCAGGGTCTAAGACCACAAGACCAACCTCACTGTGAGGCTTGTCACCAGGGTCTAAGACCACAAGACCAACCTCACTGTGAGGCTTGTCACCAGGGTCTAAGACCACAAGACCAACCTCACTGGAGGCTTGTCACCAGGGTCTAAGACCACAAGACCAACCTCACCGTGAGGACTTGTCACCAGGGTCTAAGACCACAAGACCAACCTCACTGTGAGGACTTGTCACCAGGGTCTAAGACCACAAGACCAACCTCACTGTGAGGCTTGTCACCAGGGTCTAAGACCACAAGACCAACCTCACCGTGAGACTTGTCACCAGGGTCTAAGACCACAAGACCAACCTCACTGTGAGACTTGTCACCAGGGTCTAAGACCACAAGACCAACCTCACTGTGAGGCTTGTCACCAGGGTCTAAGACCACAAGACCAACCTCACTGTGAGGCTTGTCACCAGGGTCTAAGACCACAAGACCAACCTCACTGTGAGGCTTGTCACCAGGGTCTAAGACCACAAGACCAACCTCACGTGAGCTTGTCACCAGGGTCTAAGACCACAAGACCAACCTCACTGTGAGACTTGTCACCAGGGTCTAAGACCACAAGACCAACCTCACTGTGAGACTTGTCACCAGGGTCTAAGACCACAAGACCAACCTCACTGTGAGCTTGTCACCAGGGTCTAAGACCACAAGACCAACCTCACTGTGAGGCTTGTCACCAGGGTCTAAGACCACAAGACCAACCTCACTGTGAGGCTTGTCACCAGGGTCTAAGACCACAAGACCAACCTCACTGTGAGGCTTGTCACCAGGGTCTAAGACCACAAGACCAACCTCACTGTGAGACTTGTCACCAGGGTCTAATACCACAATTTACATATAAATTTAAAATGAATTTAACTGCACAAATCACATCAAATTCCAGGAAGCCTTCCAAGTTTTAAATATTCCAATAAACTATTAATAACTATACCGAGAAAAAACAATTATGCAATATTTCTTGGACTACTCTTAAGTCCGTTATTATTTCCTAATCTCAAAATATTTAAACATGTTATAATTTCTAGTTAAGAACAACGACGTAGTCTGTCCTCACACATACATGTAGGTATCCCGGCTATATTATTATTATAATCAAGGGGGAAGCGCTAAACCCGGAGGATTATACAGCGCCTGGGGGGGGGGATGTGGAAGGCATTCAGGCTTAATTCGGGGAACTGGAGCACAGATCCAATTCCCTAAATCAAGAGCCCCTCACCAACATCAAGGAACCTTCCTTGAGGGGATCCCGGCTATAACTTTTGTTTTGATACCATCAAACTAGAAATGTGATTCGTAAATGACTGTTTCTATATTCAGAATGTATTTCATATTGTCAGTGTTTACTTAAATTGCTTTTTTACTTTGCAATACTGTCTGCGAGAACGACCAAGATCTTTTTTTATATTGTGTCATGCTCTGGGATGTGCCTAGCGCATCGTGGTCACCCACTCATTTACTAGCCAGACTTTAACTGTGCTTAATCTGGCTACCTGGGCAACGAAGAATGTCACCCACAACACTACGCTATTGACCGAATTAAGAAAGGAATATATTTTAAGAATATGAGAATAGTGGAATACTGCACTACCTAGGCAGGTCTAACTCACGCACACTTCTACCTGTCCAACTTATTTTTTAAATCTACCCAAAGTTCTCGCTTCAGTGACGCTACTTGGGAATTTCTTCCACTCATACATATATTTTGTAAATAAATTATATTCTTATTATTTTTATGTTTGTAGTCTCTGCTACCGCAAATTAGTTTCAACCCATTTGCACATGGTGTTTGGAAACATCTTCAAATATCCAACAAATCTTAATGATCAACGGTTCTCTCATTGTAAGATACACTAAGGGTAAATTCTTTCTTAGGTCCACACCTTGACTTTAACTTGAAATTTATACCCACATCCAGCACGTAACTATGAAGGTCTCCAAAACAGTAGGTCTCCTCTACTAGATAAGTTATTGTATACCTCAAACAACACTACTTGAAGTGTACCACTTGCTAATGTATCCTTACCTCGAACATTAAAATGGTATAAAATACCGACAGGTTGTTAGGTAAGACACATATGCAACAGTTAGGTATCTTTATTATGAAACACGTTTCGCCTACACAGTAGGCTTCTTCAGTCAAGTACAGAAAAGTTGATAGAAGCAGAAGATACTTGAAGACGATGTAATCAGTCCATCACCTCAAAACTTTAAGGGTGATGGACTGATTACATCGTCTTCAAGTATCTTCTGCTTCTATCAACTTTTCTGTATTTGACTGAAGAAGCCTACTGTGTAGGCGAAACGTTTCATAATAAAGATACCTAACTGTTGCATATGTGTCTTACCAAATATCCTTACCTCACCTATGGTATTAGTGCCTGGGGATCTACTACACCAAATCATCTAAAACCATTAATAACTCAACAAAGAGCCGCTGTGTGGACTATCAACCTTCCAGTGGCAGACAACATACTCACCCACTCTTTAAAAGCTTGAACTTATTTAATATACACAATATACACTCATACTACTGTGCATGCACTTTAAAGGATGGGTTTGGGATATTGGTAGTTTGGTGGGACTCATACACTGTCGTATCTGGGCGCCTCTGTAAAGACAGTGTTGAATGATGATGAAAAAAAATATATGTCGTGCCGAATAAGTAGAATAAGTAGCAACGCTCTTCTTGCCGAATAAGGCAAGCGAAAATTTGTGTATGCAATAATTTCGCAGAAGTCATTCTGAACCTAACGAAAAATATATATTTCATTGTGTTTGTTTATAGTAGGATGGTTATGAGGATTAATCCTCCACAGAAGAAAAAGAAGATAGTGATAAAAGGAAAGATAAAGTGCAGATTTTATTAAGCGATGAATATCTAGTAAAACAGTATAGAAGTCGATGAGCTTGATAATGGTCCACAACGGATCGAAACATAATAAAGGAAGAACACTGCGGTAAGGCTACTGGCCCAAACTAGGCATATTCTGCTCAAAACCTAAATTTAAAAACAAAAATATTTGCTCAACCCATTCTCAATGTTACCCAATGAATAATGCTACATTTATCAACATAAACAGCATCTTTTCTTCGCAATGGGGGCTGTTTGTGAATATCTAAGTCGTCACGTGAGGTCACAGACCCTGAGCTGCTTTGGGGATTAGTGTGGACGGTACAAAGCATGGCTTGCTTCTGCAGTGTTTTAAAAATTGAGGTTGGAGAGTTGAAGGAGGAGGTCTTGCTTCTCCAGGAGGAGATTAGGAGGCTGAAGGTCCACCTCAATGGGTCTGGGAGAGAGTGTGAGGTGGCTGGAGTTGTGGGGAATGAGGCTTCTAGCAGTGAGGTGCAGTCTGTCTCTCGCTGTGAGGAGGCTGTAGTTGGGGAGGTAGCAACGGCTACCAGCAGTGAGGTGCAGCCCAGCACCTGCTACAAGTGGCGAGTTGTTCACAGTAATGGGAGGCGCATCAGAGTAAGGAAAGTTAAGAGTGAAGATCTGAAGGTAGGAAATCGCTTCTCTGTTCTTCAGGATGAATGTACTTCAGTGGCCAGTGAAGGTAAGGGTACTACTGCCCCTGCTAATGGAGGTAAGCGCATTCTTGTGGTTGGTGACTCTCAGGTAAGATATATTGACCGTGCTTTTTGTAATAGGAATAAGAAGATGAGAGATAGAGTGTGCTTCCCTGGAGCTGGTGTTGGGGACATTGTCAACAGGCTGGATAATATCATGTCAGGTAATGGGAACAAGCCCATTATCTGTCTCAGTGCTGGTGGAAATGATATTGGGAAGGGTAGGAGAGAAGAGCTGCTAGATAAGTACAGGTCAGCTATAGATTTCATTAAGTCTAAGGGAGGGATCCCAATCATATTGTAGCATCTTGCCTAGAAGGGGAGTAGGAAATGAATGGTTGTCTAGGGCAATTGGTGTAAATTGCTGGCTAGACAGATACTGCAAGGAACTTGCAATCCCATTCATTGACAACTGGAACAACTTTTATGGCAAACATGATATGTATGCAAGGGATGGGGTACATCTCTCTGGCTGGGGTGGTAGCACTTGCAGACTCGATTGAGAAGGCCATTGGTGAAATGCCTATGATTTTAAACTGATGGAAGATAGAGGTATGGGTGTGTGTGGGAAACAAGCAGGTTGCAACACTTGGGTTGGAAACAGTAAATGTATAAAAGGCATTCAGCATGAAGTTATAAATAAAGACAATAGATCAGGTCAGCAAACAAAGGGGACAGCAGAGGGCAGCAAGGGACTAGCTCCCTTAAGGTTTACTATACTAATAGCAGGAGTGTAAGAAATAAGATAGATGAGCTAAGATTAATTGCAAGTGCAGGAAACATAGATATTATTGCTATAACAGAGACCTGGCTCAATCTGAAAGATAGAGAGATGCCCTCTGAATGTCAAATACAAGGCTATAAATTATTCCACACTGACAGGGTCAACAGGAAAGGTGGTGGAGTAGCGATGTATGTCAGAGACAATTTAAATTGTTGTGTTAGACAAGATATTAAATTAGAAGCGTCAGCCACTGAATCTGTTTGGTTACAGCTTCTTCGAGGGCCGAGAAAAACTAATTTTGGGTGTGATTTACAGGGCCCCAAATCTTGATAAGGAGTGCAGTAAACTTCTATGGGACGAAATTCGTAAGGCATCTACATACGAAAATGTTGTGCTAATGGGAGATTTCAACTATAGACAGATTGACTGGAGCAATTTGACAGGAAATCTAGAGTCAGGTGACTTTCTTGATACGATCCAGGATTGTTTTTTAAAACAGTTTGTGACAGAGCCAACTAGGGGAAATAACCTCCTTGACTTGGTTCTTGCCAGTAGGGAAACACTAATTAATAATCTTGAGGTTAATGATGAGCTTGGGGAAAGTGATCACAAATCACTCAGTTTTAATATATCATGGAATTCCCCTAATAATGGCAATCAAGTCTCCGTCCCTGACTTTCGCTTGGCTGATTTCATAGGACTGAAGAATTACTTAGGTGGGCTGAACTGGAATGACCTGACTAAGGGTCAGGTAGGTGGTGATGGTTGCCGATATGATGCTTTCCAGGGCATAATTCTAGCTGCTCAGTCAAATTTTGTTCCAAATAGGGAAATCAGATCAAACAAAAATGATCCTAAATGGATGAACAATAGATTAAAATATCTGATTGGTCAAAAGAGAGGCATATATAGGCAAATCAAAAGAGGAGAGGGGCGATTGAGAAATCGATATATTCAGTTAAAGAGAGAAATAAAAAAGGGAATTAGAAAAGCAAAAAGAGATTATGAGGTTAAAGTTGCAAGAGAATCGAAGAATAACCCAAAAGGATTCTTCCAGGTATACAGAAGTAAGATCAGGGACAAGATAGGCCCACTCAAAAGTTCCTCGGGTCAGCTCACTGACAGTGATAAGGAAATGTGTAGAATTTTTAACACATACTTCCTCTCAGTTTTTACACAGGAGGATACCAGCGATATTCCAGTAATGATAAATTATGTAGAACAGGACGATAATAAACTGTGCACTATTAGGGTCACAAGTGACATGGTCCTTAGGCAAATAGATAAATTAAAACCTAACAAATCCCCAGGCCCTGATGAACTGTATGCAAGGGTTCTAAAGGAATGTAAAGAGGAGCTTAGCACACCTTTGGCTAATCTTTTCAACATATCACTACAAACTGGCATGGTGCCAGATAAGTGGAAAATGGCAAATGTGATACCTATTTTCAAAACAGGTGACAGGTCCTTAGCTTCGAACTATAGACCAATAAGCCTAACCTCCATAGTGGAAAAATTTATGGAATCAATAATTGCCGAGGCAGTTCGTAGCCACCTTGAAAAGCATAAATTAATCAACGAATCTCAGCATGGTTTTACAAAGGGGCGTTCCTGCCTTACGAATTTATTAACTTTTTTCAATAAGGTATTTGAGGAGGTAGATCATGTAATGAATATGATATTGTGTATATGGACTTCAGTAAGGCTTTTGACAGGGTCCCACATCAGAGACTATTGAGGAAAATTAAAGCACATGGAATAGGAGGAGAAATTTTTTCCTGGATAGAGGCATGGTTGACAAATAGGCAGCAGAGAGTTTGCATAAATGGGGAGAAATCAGAGTGGGGAAGCGTCACGAGCGGTGTTCCACAGGGTCAGTGTTGGGCCCCCTGCTGTTCACAATCTACATAAACGACATAGATGAGGGCATAAAGAGCGACATCGGCAAGTTTGCCGATGACACCAAAATAGGCCGTCGAATTCATTCTGACGAGGACATTAGAGCACTCCAGGAAGATTTGAATAGACTGATGCAGTGGTCGGAGAAGTGGCAGATGCAGTTTAATATAGACAAATGCAAAGTTCTAAATGTTGGACAGGACAATAACCATGCCACATATAAACTAAATAATGTAGATCTTAATATTACGGATTGCGAAAAAGATTTAGGAGTTCTGGTTAGCAGTAATCTGAAACCAAGACAACAGTGCATAAGTGTTCGCAATAAAGCTAATAGAATCCTTGGCTTCATATCAAGAAGCATAAATAATAGGAGTCCTCAGGTTGTTCTTCAACTCTATACATCCTTGGTTAGGCCTCATTTAGATTATGCTGCACAGTTTTGGTCACCGTATTACAGAATGGATATAAATTCTCTGGAAAATGTACAAAGGAGGATGACAAAGTTGATCCATGTATCAGAAACCTTCCCTATGAGGATAGACTAAGGGCCCTGAATCTGCACTCTCTAGAAAGACGTAGAATTAGGGGGGATATGATTGAGGTGTATAAATGGAAGACAGGAATAAATAAAGGGGATGTAAATAGTGTGCTGAAATATCTAGACTAGACAGGACTCGCAGCAATGGTTTTAAGTTGGAAAAATTCAGATTCAGGAAGGATATAGGAAAGTTCTGGTTTGGTAATAGAGTTGTGGATGAGTGGAACAAACTCCCAAGTACCGTTATAGAGGCCAGAACGTTGTGTAGCTTTAAAAATAGGTTGGATAAATACATGAGTAGATGTGGGTGGGTGTGAGTTAGACCTGATAGCTTGTGCTACCAGGTCGGTTGCCGTGTTCCTCCCTTAAGTCAATGTGACCTGACCTGACTAGGTTGGGTGCATTGGCTTAAGCCGGTAGGAGACTTGGACCTGCCTCGCATGGGCCAGTAGGCCTTCTGCAGTGTTCCTTCGTTCTTATGTTCTTATGTTCTTATTAATAAACTTCCTGGAGGCCTGGATAAAATATTCCTTGATGGAACCATTATGATTCAGGATCACTGCTTAACGTAACTCATAACAAAAACAACTGTGAGACATTTTAACAAGCATGCAAGAGCTCAGGTCTGGGTACCATCAACACAAACTGAATTAGTTGTCTTAGCCACTCAAGTTGTAAGTAAACGCAAAAATAGAGTAGGTGGGAATCTCAGAGTTAGTGTCAATAATGACCTCCCTGGGTCAAAAGACTTTCCTGTTTATAGCCAGTACCTGGATGAGTGGTAACATTGAGAGTCCTATAATTATATATTAAGGTTTATATGAACTCAGTTTAAGTCGTAATGAACGACTGTTGATGAATAAACAGAAAGGTGGACGGGGGACGAACCGTAGTCCCGAGATTAACAGGTCCAACATTTCACAGCTGAGTTACCGGGCTTCTAATAGCAGTATCATCTGTGAAAAATCACCCTAGAAACCCGGTAGCTCATCAGTAAATCGCTAGACCTGGTTCGAGCCCCTCGTCCACCTTTCTGTTTATTCAAGGATCAACATTAACATCTGTTGCAATCCATTATTTTCTAAGATGGAAAAGTTTATAATACCATGACTGTAACAGTTCACCAAACACTGTATATAATTCATTAATGTAAGGAATTTTATAATGTATTACTAACAATAAGTGTATTTAATTATTTCTATAAAATAAAGTGTTATAAATAATTTGCTGAGTTTTGCACCTAGTAGTAAATAAGTTTGATATATTAGTCTGTTGTGATGAATGGTTTGAAAAACCGACAAGTTGAAGATTGAGACACTTATGCAGCATATGGGAATCTTTATTCAGGAAACGTTTCGCCACACAGTGGCTTCATCAGTCCAATACAAAGAGAAAGGCGTAAGGAGAGGAGGAGTATGAGGTAATCAGTCCCTCAGCCTGGAGTCGATGTGTTCAGTCCATCAATCTTGTAGAATGTACAGCATAGGGCCGTAGACGTGGCTTATATACTGTAGTGAGGTGAGGTGAAGCAGGCGGAGGCGGGGTCATAGTGGTACCATCCACTAGTCGAAGTAGGTCTTCGTCCAAAGGTTGAACAAGTGTTGAAGAATTCTTTTGTAACAAAGAGATGGGTTAGTTGTAGTAGTAGTTGTCGTAGTCGTGAAGGTTATGTACATGTCCTCAGAATTAAGATTCCATGATGTTGCAGTGTCTGACAAGTTGTGTACGAATGGTATATAATACCTCATCTTCTGTACATAGTTCTACTGTCTTCAAGTTATGTCCTAGAATTTGTATTGATAAAGCCAGTGGATGGCGAAACGTCTACAATAAAGATACCCAGATGTTGCACATGTGTCTTAATCTCATCTTGTCGGTATTATATACCATTCGTACACAACGAGAAAGATTTGTTGTCCAAGGCTGGGCGATGAAAGAAAAGGAACAATAATTCCTTTGAGACAGAAACTTGAAGTTTCCAATTAGATCCAGTGGAAGCCCTTGCCCAGCCTCAGCAGAGAGGGACGCCCACACTCCCACCTGAGTTCAGTAACCGGCGTCCCACCAAAGACCGTTTAAGAATTTTCCGCAGAGCGGAAAAAAATGGAGCTGGGTAGAGTAAGCAGATGTACAGGACCAGGTGCCCCTCCTGTAGAGTGCCAGGCGCCCCTCCTGTAGAGTGCCAGGTGCCCCTCCTGTAGAGTGCCATGTGCCCCTCCTGTAGAGTGCCCGCTGCCCCTCCTGTAGAGTGCCAGCTGCCCCTCCTGTAGAGTGCCCGGCGGGCAGAATAGATGAGGACAAGCGTCCCAGAGAGAACGGTGGAAATTTGTCACTGATACACAGGCGAGAGAGAGAGAGACGTCCACACCTGACGAAGGCTGACGCAGAAACATCATTGAAGATTGAGACACCTATGCAGCATATGGGAATCTTTATTCAGGAAACGTTTCGCCACACAGTGGCTTCATCAGTCCAATACAAAGAGTAAGGCGTAAGGAGAGGAGTATGAGGTAATCAGTCCCTCAGCCTGGAGTCGATGTGTTCAGTGAACACATCGACTCCAGGCTGAGGGACTGATTACCTCATACTCCTCCTCTCCTTACGCCTTACTCTTTGTATTGGACTGATGAAGCCACTGTGTGGCGAAACGTTTCCTGAATAAAGATTCCCATATGCTGCATAAGTGTCTCAATCTTCAACTTGTCGGTTTTTCAAACCATTCATCAGAAACATCATTGTTGACCTCCACACCACATCTGGACACTTGTCAACACATTAAGCAGACAACAACGTGACAAACAAGTTGAAGAGACACTTGCGCAACACTTGGCAACCTTTATTGTGGGAACGTTTCGCCAGCCAGTGACTTCTTTAGTCACTGTTCTTCTCTGTGATGGACTGAAGAAACCACTGACTAACGAAACATCTCCACAATAAATATTCACAAATGATGCGCAGATGTCTCATTCTTCAACATGTCGACTTTCTAAAACATTTACAGTCACAAACAAGTGTTTGACGTCATTCATAGCGACATCATAGATACCGTCATCTGGTGTCCTTCAGTAGCTAAACACCGACCTTATTGAGGCATCAAGCATCAAGGGAGGTTCCTTGATGCTGGTGAGGGGCTCTTGATCTAGGGAATTGGATCTGTGCTCCAATTCCCCGAATTAACACTGAATGCTTTCCAACCCCTTCACCCATAGGCGATGTATAATTCCTACGGGTTTAGCGCTCCCCATACTACTACTACTACTACTACTACTACTACTACTAATAATAATAATAATAATAATAGTAATAATAATAAAATAATCTCAAATTGAGGGCAGGGTAATGAGTAGATGGTATACAATACTGTACTGATAAACCAGTGGGTTTATCAGTACAATACAAAGATATAATATGGAGACTAGAAATATGAACAATGTTCTGGTGATACCGACAAGATGTGGAAAAAGCCACTTATGTACAGTTCAGGTTGGATAAATACATAAATGAGATGGGTTGGATTTGACTGGGAATTACACATGAGTAAATAGATTCGTCAGAACTTATTGTTAGGGCAGCACTGAAAGTGGGTTGGGCAAATGTTCTCTTAGTGGGTGAGATTTGTGAAGTACCTGCCCAGTATGAGCCAACAGGTTGAAGAAGCTATTCATAAGAACGTAAGATAAGGGGAACACTGCAGCAGGCCTGTTGGCCCATACTAGGCAGGTCCTTCACAATCCATCTCACTAACAAAATATTTGTCCAACTGGTGGCGGAACGTTTCCTTTAATAAATGTACATAAGTGTCTTTGTAGAAATATGAACAGAAGATATTTTTTTGTACATATTTCTACAGTCTTCACATTATGTTCTTATGTACCAATAAAGCCAGTGGTGGGCATGGGTCTACAGGGTACAGATACCCAGATGTTGCACATGTGTCTAATTTATCAATAAATAAAAGACTTAAGTTACTAAGTAAATTTATTTAGGTACAGGTAGACATAAGTACAATTATCATACACAGTAACATGTAAATTAACTAAGATAAACCCCCAAAATAGACAAAGTGACTTATTTCCATTGGGATCCTTGACTTAGTGAACGTAATGTGTGTAATAAGAGGTTCAAGTGGGTAACAGTATCTAAGGTTCAAACTGGCATCAAATTATGCGCTGCTAACTGGTTTATACTCAACCATTAAGACCCAATTTGCATTGCTTCATGAAGTTTAATAACTAATTTGTTATATAAATGTATTAGGCATCTTGAATTTAAAATTCCCGCAAAAATCATATTTAAAATTAGATGTATGAATGATTTTTGTTCTCATTGTATGATGAAAAAACGCTAATTTGAATTTAATAATAACATTGGAAGTTTTTTTTAATAAAATACGAGGGGAAATTGAATGTCTTTATGGTATATAAGATTAATGAATAAGAGTAGATGTAACGCCAGCGGAAATAAGCCTCACTTTCTTAACTTTTGGAATTATGTTAGGTAATCTACACATATGCTGGTATGTATGATAATTTATGCAACTGTATTTATGTGTACCTGTACCTGAATAAACTCACTTACTTACTTATTTATCTTTAATAATGTTATGAATGTGGTGGCGCGCCTGCGCCTCCGCACACACTTAGTTTCAAATAGTTGTAGTGTGTGTCAGGAGGTGTTGGTGGCTTCTCTCACCTCTACCACCACCATGGCTGACCCCTTTGTTGTCGTAAGTTAATAATAAGCTAGTTTATACACCTAACGACCCTGTGCGAGAGGTAATAGGGGGTAAAGCTGAGTTACAAGAGGTATAAAGTATATTGTAACTGGTGAAGTCTCAGTGAATGGCTCGTTGTCGTAGCGGAATTTCTGTTCAAAAGACGTTAAATTAAATATTTGTAAATATAAAACCCCTCAAGGAAGGTTCCTTGACGCTGGTGAGGGGCTCTTGATTCAGGGAATTGGATCTGTGCTCCAGTTTCCTGAATTAAGCCTGAATACCTTCCACATCCCCCCCACAGGCGCTGTATAATCCTACGGGTTTAGCGCTTCCCCTTGATTATAATAATAATGTAAATATAAAAGCTTATCACCTGCTGCGTGGCTTGTAAGTACAACCAAAGGCTTATATGTAATATAGCTTTTTTTTGAGAAACTCATTTTTTAAATTTTAAAATTCAAGGTTGTTAGCTGTATTCCTGAACAAATATATTTTTTTCGGATTTTGAGATATGTTGGCAGAAATTTGTTTTGGGAGGTACAGCAACCTAGGACCATGTAACTATTAACCTCCCTGGTCAGTCACAGTTAATGCCAGGGCTCTATCTACCCCGGAACTCTCTCCAGGTAAACCGCTGGTGGAGTAAGGTTAAGGTATGTTAGGATACTTGTTAATCCACGAAGGTTTTTTGATGTTGGTGAGTGGCTCTTGATCCAAGTAATTGGACCTACCATCTCCTCGGATTAAACCTGAGTTCTACCTTTTCTCTAGACGTTGTAGGATCTTTGGGGGTTATATAGTGTAACTATAATGGGGAAGTGCTAAGTCCATGAAGGTTTAGCGCTCTCCCATGAATGTAATGAAGTTGGGTTTTGTTAGGTGCAATGATGCTGTTGATCTGAGATACTAAGATATTATTAATTTTTTTGAGGTACAGGTACACAAATAGTTACATAAATTATCATACATAGCAGCATGTGTGTAGATTACCTAGGATAGTGACTTATTTCCTTGGATCAGACCTAGTTGCCTCCCATTTCCTAGGCCCTACATCACCCTTGCAAGCTTGTTGGAGGGCTTTTGATCCAAGGAATGTTAGTTCTGATCAAACCTGATTACCCCAAAGAAATGTCAAATTTATTTTCTTGGGTTATCCTGGGTTAATTCTCTATATTTTACCACTAATGTGTGCATGCAACTGTTTATTGCAACCATTCCATAAATGTATATTTATCATATGCAATGAACTTGACTGAATTATTGGATGAAGTGTTGCAAATTTGCATTACTGCATCAAGGGAATAAGTTCAGAGGTACACATATATATAATTATCATATATAGTGTAAATTATCTGGGATAACCCCCCCCCCCCAAAAAAAAAAAAAAAAAAAAAAAAAAAAAAATGACATTTCATTGGGGTCCTTGAAAATATTCTTAGTTTTCCCATGAGGATTATCACAAATAACCCAACATTCTAGTAGCATGTCTATTTTCCTTTGAAAATATATACTTGTTTATATGTATTTATTAGGTGAGCTTTGGTAGTTAGTAATCACTATCACTGTATTTTCTAGAGGACTTTGGCAGCTTATTTTTTTCTAGGTCTTTTAACCCCTATGAATATTGAGGCATGTCTGTGCTCTGTAAATATTAGCAACAACTTTTTTTTTTATATAAAAATGTTTATTGTTGATTCACCAGGTTGTAAGTTTTTGGCTTATTCTTAAACTATTAACCTAATGTACTAAAATGTAGTGTAAAATTTGTATAGAGGCCTGGTGCCCTGAACCACATTTTACTGGATTTAATTGATTAACAAATTGTTGCTGTTTCACTAACAGGTAAGAATAGCCATTACAGGACATACTTAAAGTTGTTTTTATTCTTTTCTCAGAGGATGATGGCACGAAGCCAGGCTCGTCGAGCAGGTATTGCTCGTACAACAGGAGACTTCAGTAACAAGGAGAATGTTGGAGTATCAGATTCTACTCGCACTCGACTAAAGCAGATAAACTCGCTCTACTCAGGTTAGTAAATATGATGGACACTGTCTGATGTCGGTTCTTAGAACTATGGTAACCAGTCCTAATTTTATGAATAATTGCCAAGTTAATAATATGCAATAATAAACTAATGACGTTTAAGAAAGGTTGGTTAAAGAATTTGGGAGGGTATGTATCAAGGAAATTAAAAGTGAACATAGAAAAGGACAAAATGACGAGGGCAAAAAAAATAAAAGTCTAGGCAATGATACATTGGATATTTTGTTGGAGGGAGTATGGTGGAAGTATTAGTTATTTGGGAGTGGGCGTGTTGGCAGATGAGTCTGTGAAGATGTAGATCATAGAACAGAGGAAGGGGGGATGCAAGAAGGTGGGTAGTGTTGAGGAATCTGTGGAAAGAAAAGTTTGTCTATGGAGGCAAAAAGGAATACAGTATACGAGTATAGTGTTATCAACTGCTTCTGCTGCCTCCTTTGTACTCGAGTGAAGAAGTCTGTGTAACCTAAACATTTTAGAATATAGTTACCTAACTATTGCAAATCATCGTAAATTTTGAAGGTATCGGTGTTGGCCAATTTTGGTATCGCCCCCATTCCTAATTGTGTGTACATGTAATTACATCTCCAGATGTATACTACACACCCAAAAGGAAAATGGGTCTTGATTTTCATATGACAGATGGTAATATTAATGATAAAGAATTGATTAAAACTAATCTGTTTTTGTGGTGAATATTATAAGATAAAGCTATGTTTTTTTTTTCCTCAGAGGATTCTGAACTAGCTGTCAATCCACTGAGACCCAGTATTCTAGAACCTTCTGAATCTGTGAATACTCTAACTTCAGAACCAACCAATGATAGAAGCTCAAATAAAGTACCCTCAGCGCAGACAATGAATTTTGATCAGAGTGAGAGCTTGCAGCCAAAGACAAGTCCATCTCGTAAAGATGAGGGTTCCACCTCTCCCTGCAGACCTCGTTTAAAGTCTCTTGCTCGGAGAGCTCAAGAGATGAAAAATTGGGAAGATGACTACACTCGTGCTACTTCCAACAGTCATAACTCTAAGGTAGAGGTAGAGGGTAACTTAGCTTCTAGTATGCATGGCTATTCCCATGAAAATTATGCTTCTAACACTAGGGCAAACATAATTTCCCAGAGATCTTCAACAAGAGCAGAAGGTCGATCAGCAGTAAAGACCAATGGTTCTTTAAGTCCTTGCCATGCTGTAGCTTCAGTACAAGGTGAAAATATTCCCCCACAGTATTATTTTGGTGATGGTCCCTCAGGTGCACATTTTAATGGTAGCAGTTGTGAGTCTCCCGCTATTCCTAACCCAAGCACGAATACCTCTATTTCCTTTTCCTCTTCCTCTTCTTACAATACTACACCTAACCTAAAGAACCTCACAAAGTTGAAGATGCCAAGAGAGACTACAGTTTTGCATCAGCCTAAGAGCCCTACCTCACCCACGAAAAAGCTTGTCTGGGACAAAGGCATGCTAAATTCATTGGTAAGTTTATCTGGCATTATATTAAAGTAAACACTTAATGTAATTTCTAGTTTTAGCTATTTAACATTGCATGGTATTTAAGAAAGTTGATTTTAAGCTTCTGCACTTGTTCAAAGCAATGCATGCTTATCTGGTGGTCTAACTTTTTGCAGATAAGTTTTAACAATGATTTACAAGATGGTTTGGTAAGTATGCTTTAATTTTCAATTGCATTAAAGATATTATACTTGTAATAGCTGCATTTTGTGCAATATATTGAGTGGTAATATTAAATGCTTTATCACTTCAAGTTGGATTTTACTTTTATGTTCACAGGAAGCTCAGGGCTTCACTCCAAGTGACTCTCGCTCTAGGCTCTACTATGACTTCAAGAAAGAAACGAAACCTCAAAGCAATGATTCTGGTCCAGTTAAACCAGCACCTGCTCAGGAAAAAAATGAGTTACCTGTAAGTCCCTCTAAAGTGGGAGGCATGAGTCTTGCAGAATTTGTGAGGAGCTCAAGTCCAGTTAAGTTGAATGCAGCAGCAAACAAACCAAATTCTTCCAGTTGCTTGCTTTCACCACAAAAAAATCTGTCTCTTGTACCACAGACATCTCATGCCAGCTTGAAGCCATCTACATCAAATGCCAGCTTGCCACCACCCCCGCCTGTTGTTGTTTCCTATTTGCCTAAAAGTCCTTGCTCAAGTCCTACTCGTGGACTTGGAGTGCGCAGCCCTGAATTAAAACCTGCCAAGGTATTAGATTGATTTAATATATATTAATAATCTTAATATTTTGAGGGAAGTAATTTAGTGTAGAAGCATTACTGATGAGATTTATTCCACATTTAATGTTACATAGCTTTACTGTTCAACACGTGTATGTTGTGGTGTACATAGTATGCTCAATCTTAAAGATAATGCTAACACTTTTATACGAATGTAAATTTGAATGATAGTATTTCTAGTAATTATGTATCAGCGTGAGTTAAGAATAGTGTTACTGAATAGTACTGGGCACTGTGTGATGCCAGTGGGTTTAGTGCTTCCCAATATATAAAATTTTACAGTATCCACATACACAGTATGTTAAAGCATGGGAAACACCCTGAAAGCCAGTTTCACACCATCACTGAACCACTCAGATAAGTTTTTACTAACCTAGACGTGCTTTTAACATGTCTGGTTTGGCTCTCACTACAGTAGGCCTGGAAGAACCAGTTGCTCCAAGTTAAATATAATGTAGAGGTTAAGAGTTATTCACTTATGCGTGACTGCTACAGACTGCATACTAGAATGGCGAAACGTCTATGATGGGGATGCCCGGGTGTTGTGCATGTGTCTTAATTTCATCTTGCCGGTATTATATACAACTTTTGTACTACTACTACTACCACCACCTCTTCCTGCCTATATATAGCCGTCCTGCTCCACCTCTGGTTAGTGTGACTTTGTCAATGGTCCAAGTCAGACCGAAACGTTGTCGTAAACTTCTCTCTTTTGTGTGCGGGTTATTTGTGTATGCATACTAGAAATTGCAACAGACTATACTGGAAATTACTACAGGCTACAAACTAGAAATTGCATTTTTATGTACTGTTTAAGAATATATATTAGACCAGATAATATTTTCAAATATTTGATATCTATTTGAACTTGGTCTTCTGCTGTTTGTGTGTATTATTAGCAGTTTCCGTAAATAAATTGCTAGGTATTAATTATGTCAGATAATGCATATGCTGTGTAACTAGGTGAAGGCTTTATTAAGATTTGGGGCATTTGAAAGTCTAGTAACTAAAGCATCTAAAATTTTTTTAGGTACAGGAATGAAACTACTAATTATTTAGTACTTTTAAATGCTTCAAATGCATGACTCACAAAGCAATAATACCAGCCTTATGCTTTTATATATTTTGCATGTGTATTTTCTGTTCACATTTGGTTGTCACAGAAAGCAAAGCTTTTTGCTCTGTTTTCAAACTGCTTTCTAAGAGTTGTGAACATTATACCATGATACAACTTTCAAGATCTTTTTAGGTGTTCTATAATTCCCCATTTATCTCAAAACTGTGTTATTTCTGATTAGTTATCTGAAGAGTTATAGAAATTGAGCAGTGTATTCTTCCCTATTGACTTCAGATAAATTTTTCATTGCTAAAGGAAGGGAGATTGACGTGTGTTTGTAGTATCTTTATGTAAGCGGAGTTTGGTAAAACTACATACATTCTCGAGTGTCAGATGTGCTTTATAGCTTTGTTTGAAATTTAGGAGTCTGAATTTTTCCTGAGCTAATTTTATTTTCATTGCTATGGTATTGTACCTGAAGATGGCTTGATAAATGAATAAAATGCTGTTTATCTACATTGTCAGCTTGTTGGAATGAAAAAAAAAATTGTGAACTATTGCAAAGTGTCAGACTGTAGGCCTGTTGATAGTACAGGTACAGCATCTTGTAGTTTTCAGTTCACCTCCAGGGAGGAGGGAAGATTCACGCACATTAGTTTCAGGACGTGCCGTTTATTTCTATTTTATGTAGACGAGCGCTCAGCATTTAGGAGGAAGCTACTAATTTTTTGCTAATTTACATGGTTAATATAGGGAATATTCTGAATAATTTATATTCCTTCTGCTAAATGCTGTAGATCTAAAATTCTAATAATTTTTAAAGGACCGTGCTAGAGACACCAGCCCATCCAAGGTTGGCGAGATGCGTAGTCGGTGGGAGCAACACATACGCCAGGCCTCACCAGAGCGTGCAGATCGTTCACGGAGTCCAAGGAAGTCAGTTGTTCGATCAGTCAGCCCCAAGAAGATGACTTCTAATCAAAGTAGTAACTCTATAAATGAGTTAAGCCCAAAGAAGAGCGGAAGTACTACTGCTCCTCAGAGTCCAACGAGATGCAGTAGCCCCGTTCGTTCCCCTCACATGTAAGATTATAAGTGGCAGCAAATTTTTTTTTTTTAGTATGCAAAATATACTGTGGGTATTATTTGTTTGAGATGAGCAATGTTCTGATAAAGACAGGCTGATGTAAAGTCACAGCATTTAGAGTTGAATGAAGACTAATGCAATAAACTTGAATATTAAATATGCAGTACACAGTATATATAAAATATAATCCCTGCACTTTAAAGGAGGGGCTTGGGATATTGGCAGTTTAGAGGGACATCTAAACTGTCAAATCTGAGCGCCTCTGCAAAGACAGTACAATTATGTACAAGTGATGGTGAAAGTTTTGAATGAAGAAAGCTTTTGTTTTCTTTTTGGGTCACCCTCCCTCGGTGGGAAACGGCCGACATGTTAAAAAAAAATTAACAAAGTCGTTCTCTTGCTAAAAGATGTTCAGGTTAAGTTGTAAAGAAGTTGGTATGAACAGCGCACTGTATAAAAAATTAATCATCATAAATGACTAGAATTTGGTATTTTAAAAGCTCAAATTATAAGACTAATACTAGTGAGTAATTTTAACCCTTTCAGGGTCCCCAGGCCCTCTCCCAGACTTGTTCTTCAGGGTTGCCCAAATTTAAAAAAAAAAAAAAAAAAAAATGAAGACAGAGAATCTTTTCCCGATCATAATGGCACCAAAAGTATGAAATTTGATGGAAAACCTGTGGAATTATGCTCTCGCTAAGTTAGCGGTCTCGACGATGTTTACGCATCGGCGATTTTGCCCACTTTGAGCCCTATTTTCGGCCAATTCCAGTGTACTAGTCAACAAAAATCGTAACTATTTTGCTAGAACTCCATTTTTTTCTATCGAATGAGTACAAGAAAACACTCATTTACCAATTTCAACTGTCCAATACAGTGGTCAGAATTTAGCAATTTTGCCAATTTCACACAAATTTCAAAAGATGCCAATTTCCAAATAGGGTCCAGAATAAACAAGAAAGACATTCCTGGCACTAAAATAACATTTCCTCTGTTCATTAGTCACGTCCCCATGCCCCTCTTACAATCTTTTGCTTTCCACTTTGAATTTTTATTCTCACAAAAAATAGAAGATTTACTGTTATGCAGACTACTGCATTAGTGTAGAAATGGTATAAATAATATCGGCGCACTTGTGAAAGAATATTAGACTCGCCAGTTGACGTGTATTGGACGCTTAGCATGATTTGTTTACTTTTGAACTTCGGTAAAAATCTGCTACTTTGAGCTCAATTTCAAGGTACTTTTCATTGTAAAATCATCTCAATTTCTATAATGTCTTCCATTCTATAAAATGAGACCACGAAAACTAGAATACAACAATAAATACCATACGAAAATACAGTCCAAAGTCGCTGTTTTAATCCAAAAACTTTTTTTTTCTCTCTCATTACGCACTGTGTGCTGCAGGATTTTTTTTATACTGTGCACACTGACCACATAGACCCTTCTTTCATGTGTAGGCCTACCAGCTTTCACTAGATTTGAGGGCGCTAGAATTTGGGCGTACTAGTATGTCAAAAACCCTGGTGCGTAAGCCGTACTAGTACGTCCGAAACCCTGAAAGGGGTTAAAACTTGAAAATACATATACAGAAGTCAAATGTCATATGTTAGAAATAATTGTACCAGCAGCACATGCTATCACTATAAATCACTCCAATTCTCTTTGGTCTGGATTTGTTTTGTAATAACAGCCAATTTGTGAGCAAGACAAATCAAAGATATGTTATGGAAATTATTCAGTCCTGGGGTGTTAATGTTGCAGTTTTATAACTAGTGTAATGCACCCCTCTGGTAAGAGTGATGGAGTGAATGATGAAAGTTTTTCTTTTTCGGGCCACCCTGCCTTGGTGGGAATCGGCCGATGGGTTAATAAAATAAAAAAATATTCAGTCCTGGACCTTGTTCACAGTATGTTATCATTTGTCTGTCATGTCCCAAGTGCTTCAATATGCATCACCCAATCCACCTCCAGAACAGCTCTCAGGTGACCCTTTTACAGTTCAGCTAAAGTTTTTTTTTTTTTTTTTTTTTTTTTTTTTTCCAATGTGATCCTACATTTCTCATGCCCTAAGTACGGTAGACAGTTATGCGTATTATGAAATTATCTAAGCACAATTGAGAAATTGTAGTTGAAATAAATAACATCGGAAGAGGATAGGTCATAAATATTGTAAAATGGAAGATCAGTCTCTGTGCAGTCATGGTAGTGTGTACTGTGGATTTTTTCCTTACCCTATCTTTTCCCAAGTGTTCTTCAGAGTAGCACTAATTTAAAAGAGATGCACATTTTCAGGGATGTTATCCCCAGTTCTAATTGAAAGTTTGCTGTATATTTAGTGATCAGGGTCCTAGGACCAAAATGTTTCAACAGCAAAAAGATATTGTATACTGTACCAAGTTTTCATCATAAAAGCACTGTTAAGTGTAATGAGTAATTCTTTATGCAATCTGAGCTCTTGGTTGCTCTGTAAGGAATGCACCCAGTATAAGTTATTTGCAGTGATACATATGTAAGGAGGTAATATATATACTTGTCACTGACTTGTCTGGGCAAATAAATTATACTCGTGCATACTAGAATGTACTTATGATACTGCTATGGGTCATGGTAGTATGTGGATGCTCTGTTTATTCTGCTAATTATTTTCAGGTATTTGCCTCAAACACAATGTGGGTTCAGTCGTGGTGGCCCTGAACGTAGGAGTTGGAGGGACTTGAGCCCTCACAGGCCTCCTCCAGTGGGGGATGTTGTGAAAGGGGAGGTTCCCATACCAGAAGCTGTGCCACTAGTTGATCAGCCTTTTATGTCATCTGTAAGAGAAAGGGCTGCTGCTTTTGATAATGCTGGTTAGCATATTTTTTCAGTTGTTATAGAAAGTTGAACTTGAACCTCAAAACGATGGTAAGTGTGTTAATAAAGTGGAAAATTAAATTTAGTTTTATTCAGATGTTTGTATTAAACTAGTGGGCAACCTCCAAAGAATTAAAAAAAAGAAAAATTACTTTGTTTACAGGTGGGAAAGCTTCCCCAAAAGATCCAGCAGAGATGAGTGTACAGGAACGTCTTGCCCTGTTCAGTAGAAAACAAGGAGCAGTTCTAGTTCCCAAAGCTCCTTTTGGCCAGCCTGTTCCACTAAAGGTGATCTTTAAGTGTTTTTTTAGTATGTTGATATAGTACTGTATATCAAAGGATTGTTTGCTTAGGTAATAATGCAAATTTAATTCTTGTGGTTGAGTGAATATCTGGTAACTCGTCTGTTCTATTACCTCCTGACATTGTGATGTCAGTAAGTAACCTGTTAAAAAATATGAAGTTTTTCTGATTTCACTTCATCTTGTTTAAAAATTAAATTTCATGGGGGGGGGGGGGGGGGAGAGTCCTATGTTCAAGCTTGAGTAGCGTTTGTATGAATTTCTTAATATTGCTTACTGCGGACTACCAAAGAAAAATACCTCATTTGAATGTACCAGTAGTTGTATCAACAGAAGGAAGCCAGCAGCATGCAAATTATTCCCTTATATTAATCTTAAGCTTTAAGGCTTAATAATGACCAAAGTGTAGCCTGCAGTTTTAAATAGTTTTATTAAAATTAGAGAAGGGGGCAGGTGTATGTCTTTTGCATGAGGAGTGATGCAAAATGTCTGTGAGAATAATTTGGCAGTTGGAATATTTTGACAGTAGAACCTGCCATTCATGGCATAATAGGCCTACAGCAGTTTCTTTGTATGGAGATTATTTAAACTGATTAAAATATTTTTTAAGTTTAATAGACGAGTGACTGTAATTCCAGTTACTGAAGGTAAATTTAAGTAAATTTGAGTGTTAAGCATTAATGTAAATTGTTAATTAGCATAAACAGCTTCACATACTCAGTTACTAATATACTTTATTTTAGACCCTTCATGGTGATGCTGCTGCTGGTGCCCGTGAGAACTCCAGTAAACCCTTGGTAAATCACTCTCAACCAGTGCTCAAACCTGCCAAAAGACTGGCTTCAGAGCCTTCCCCAGCCATTACTCAAAAACTGCATCAAATACAAAGTGGTAAAGTTGTTTCTTCAATTAAACATTTTCAAAATGTTGTGCTTAAGAAAACATGTCATTTTTACATATTGAATGTGAAAATGAATGAATGACAGTGAAGGTGTTAACTTTTCTGTGTCACCCTGCCTTGGTGGAAAAAAGTTGCAGTAAAAAAATAAGAATTTTTTAATTTGTTTTTAACACATCTGCTGTTTCCCACCAAGGCAGGATGACCCAAAACCAAAGAAAAGCCCAAAACGAAAGCAAAAGCTTTCATCGTTCAACACTTACCATCATTCATACATAATCATTGTCTTGGCAGAAGCGTTCAGAAACGACAGTTTAGATGTCACTCCAAACAACCAATATCCCAAACCCCTCCTTTAGAGTGCAGGCATTGTACATTACCTGTCCAGAAGTCAGCTAACCGGCTTCCCTGAATCCCTTCACAAAATATTAACCTGCTCTCACTCAAACAGCTCGTCAGGTCCCAAAAACTTCGTCTCCATTCACTATCTGACTTGCTCACACATGCCTGCTGTATGTCCAAGCCCCTTGAACACAATACCTCTTTTACCCCCCCTTCCCCTCCATCCTTTCCTAGGATGACCCCTACCTCTCCTCCCATCCACTACAGATTTATAAACCCCCTCCAAGTCATCCTATTTTGCTCCATCCTCTCTAAATTACCAAACCACCTTAGCCCCTCTTCAGCCCTCTGAATAATACTTTTAGTAACTCCACACCATCTAATTTCCACACTAGGTTCTCTCTGCCTAATATTTCCACACATTGCCCTTGGACATGACATCTCCACTGCTTCCAGCCCCCTCCTTGCTGCAACATTTACAACCCATGCTTCTGACCCATATAAGTGTTGGTACCACTATACTCTCATACCTTTCCTTCTTTGCCTCCATGGGTAATATGTTTTGTCTCCACAGATACTTCAGTGCACCACCCACCATTTTTCCTTCCTCAGTTCTGTGGTTAACCCACGTCCTTCATAAACCCATCTGCTGACAATTCTACTCCCAAATACCTGAACACATTCAGTTCTTTCATACTCGCTCCCTCCAATGTGATATCCAATTTTTCTTTATTTAACTTGTTTGATACCCTCATCACCTTACTCTTATCTGTTCTCTCTCAACTTTGTTCCTTACAGACCCTCCCAAATTTGTCCACTAACCTTTGCAACTTCTCTTTAGAATTTTCCGAAAGCAAAGCACAGTATCATCAGCAAAAAGTAATTGTTAGCTACCATTTTTGTTTTGGATTTGCCATAATTTAATCCCATCCCTCTCCCCCAAACCCTAACATTTACTTCTTTTACAACCCTGTCAATAAATGTTAAGCAACTATGCTTTTATGCAGCTGAAATGGGTGAATGATATGTCATTTGTGTGGGACAGTAAAAATGGATTACAACCATATTACATTTTTTTACAGAGTTCAGTTCTTGGTGCTCCTTTTGTGTGTGTGTGTGTGTGTGTGTAACATTTTCCTTCTTTATCTGTAATGTTGCAGTTTAAAAACTGTAGTGTAAAGCACCCTTCTGGCAAGACAGTGATGGAGTGAATGATGGTGAAAGTTTTTCTTTTTCGGGCCACCCTGCCTTGGTGGGAATCGGCCAGTGTGTTAATAAAAAAAAAAAAAAAAAAAATATGCCATCTCAGTGTCCTTGTAGTCTGGTTCTGACCCCCTCCTATTGAAGAAGCAAAAATAGGATTTCAGTAACATGTCAGTGACAAATTTATTTTCCACCCTACCTTGGTGTGAGACACCTAGCGTGTTTAAAAAATAAAAAAAGTGGATCTGGGGTCAGGTTAGTTTTTCAAGTTAAACTGGGTTTGCTCTGGGCCCCTCGAGGGAATTTTTTTTTTTTTGTTGCCAGTGATGGGCTTTTGATCGAGGGAATTAGACCTTTCCTCTTCCTTGGATTGAAATTCAATACCTCCCATCTCTCTAGGCACTATATAACATTTACAGTTTTAGCATTCCCTATTAATGCAAAAATTTTTGCAGTGGGATCAGGAATGCATTAATGGCATAAAACAAGGGACACATGCACTTAATACTGTAATGTCTGAAACCTATGTGCTTGCTTATGTCATTCTATCTACTAAACTAACAAATAACAAGTTTTCCAGATTTTGATAAGACCTGTTATTCATCTGAAAACTGCCTCTTGATAGAAACTGTTGTAAAATTGAGAGCAGAATATAGCATACAGTTTACTAATTGTAGAATGCAGCATTTAAGAAAATTCTTGAACTGTTATTCTGAAATAAATGATAGTGTAATGCACAGAAGGGACTAGACAGTAGATTAGCTGAAAATCTTTGGGAGGCTGGAAGCACATTAATACTGCCTATAGCTGAAAGTAGGGTGGGGAGGAGGTTTTCGTTGTCAGCATGGTACCGTACCTACATGTCTGCCCATCCGAAAAGGCAGAAAGTGGCACACTTTGGTTATCCTGCATGTTTGGGAAATGGCTGAAAACTTGATGGAAAAAATCATCTCTGGTCAGTTTTAAAGGGCCTTGAATTTGCTGTGCATGTTTCATTAAGGGGTTTGGGATATTGGCAGTTTGGAGGGATATGTTGTGTATCTTTATATGTGTATGCTTCTAGACTGTTGTATTCTGAGCACCTCTGCAAAAACAGTGATAATGTGCGAGTGTGGTGAAAGTGTTGAATGATGATGAAAGTATTTTCTTTTTGGGGATTTTCTTTCTTTTTTTTTGGGTCACCCTGCCTCGGTGGGAGACGGCCGACTTGTTGAAAAAAAAAAAAAAAAAAAAATACGTAAAATTGAAAATACAACCCAAGGAGTCATACTTTGTATACTTAGCAATATTGTAACTGTAAACGTAATTCATATATCAATTTATAACAGGTACCAGGCTACCATCACCTGGTAAAGATAAACTGCCCTCATTTGAATCACAAAGAAAAGTTTTTGAAAACATCAAGGATAATTGGCGTGCCAATGAGATAAACAGTAAAATCCAGACTGAGCGCCAAAAGGAGATGGATGTATTGTTAAACAGATTCAAGAAGCCCAGGCAGAATATTGCCACATTAAATCCTGACACTGCATCAAAAGACACTGGTAAGATGGTCTAGCAAAACAATTTTTTTTTCCAGTGTTTTATTAAGTTATTCTTTAAAGCTGAATAAATACATTTTGATTCACTTGGTCTTTAGTTAAAAAGGTTTTTACTATTAAATGGCAAGCTAAAGACCATTTAGTTAGGGAATTCTAAAATTTTCTATGCCTTACAACTATTAATTTAAATATTTTTTGATGTATTTGTGTAGGAAGGCCAAGGTTCCCAGTGGAATCAGAATCGGAGTATTTGGAGAGTGATGACTCTTATACTGAGTCAACTGCCTCTGAGGATACAATTACCCAAGGAGAGACAGCAGGGCCTCCAAAGCCTCCTCGACTATTCCTGGAGTCTACCTCATCTTCATTTTTAAGTGATGTTCCACCATCTTCACCACCGCCACTGCTACCTACCACTTTACAACAGTCACCTAGACATAAGCAGCAGACCTATTCACATAGGCTCAACTCTACTAAAATAGGAGGTATTGTGTAGATTGTAAGAACAGTGTTTAATATTTTCATTGCCTTCCCTTCTTTCCTGATGCTGGGTCACCTTATTGTGGTTGCTCTTGGCTCTGCTTACCATCTGACACGATTTATGTCTTATCAAATACCCCATGAAATACTGAAGAATGTGTTAATCACTTCCTAGATGGTTAAAGGATGTTCTAAAGAGCAAGGGACAACCTATTTTGTGGTCATGGTTTGAGAGGGGTGCTGCATGCTTTAATGATGAGCACTGTTTAGCCATTGTTTGGCTGATTCCATATGTTTACCACTGTTGTTGAGGAAATTCTGTCATGATATCTATCTGGTTCATTTGGGTGTGTAACTTCCTAGTTGCATGTCTAGTCAAGAGCATATCTTTGTCTAACAATATGCTTCATAATGTATTTTGTTATGGGATCATACTCTGTTTTGTCCTTCACTTCTCTCTGAATTAGCACTTAGTTCGTCAGTTCATTTCCATAGCTCGTTTTCCCCTCAACTCGGGGCCCCATTTTTAATGGTCTTGTTCTGTTTCATTTTTTTTTTTTTTAAAGTAAGTTCCACATTGACTGCATACCCTAGAGTGGGTTGTATGTATGAGGAAGTATTTTCAGAACGAGTAGGTTCCCAGCTTCAAAATTTTCAATTGACTTGGATTTAAATTCCAGTAATACATCAACAAAGTATCCTACCAAGTCAGTATTATGGCATTGTTCTCAAGTAAAAACTTGTAAACATTAATTAATATTAGTCATTAAATATATCAAATACTAAGTTTGGAATTTCTCCATGGGGAAGTGGAACAATTTTTCCACCATACGCCTTGCACATTGTAAGAGGCAACTTGAATACCGGGTGCAAGGGTCTAGTATAAATTATTAAATTTGAAAAGAATAGCTGATTTTTGTTTATAGGTCACCCAGTGGGATACATACAACCAGTGTTAAAAAAAAAAGTTTGGAATATCACTAATTTCTCATCCTGATTCATACCTCACAGCGATTGTTTTCAGTTGTTAGTATCCCTCATCCATGTTTCTTTTACTTTTACTTTGCTTGCTTTTCGAATTGCCAAATAATTTTGTACAAAAATGCAATCTTCCTATCCTGTGTTAAAATAAAAATGCAGATGAGTGTCAGTGTATTAATAAGCACTGATCTGTTTAGTACATTGCTTGTTATACCACAGTGACTGGCTGAAACAAAATCTAAGAAGCAAAGCATTTTATCTTTAAGATCATGTGAATGCTAACACTACAGATTACTATATTTTCATAAAATTAACTGCATATTGATGTCTAATAGGGTACAAATTCTGTACATGGATATAATGTACTTAAAATCTTCTAGGTTATTATGTAAGTGTAGTAGATAAAATCGACAGATTTAAAGTCAGTAAGTGAGGCTTAAAAAAAAAAAATAAACTATTCTATGTTATCTTCTCAGAAGTTCAAACTTCTCCAAAGAAAACATTTGTTACAAAGGTGAAACCTGGCCACATTTACCCATCGCTCACGGACATTGAGTCGCATTCTGAAGTTCCTGACAGCCAGGATGAAGATGAAACCAGAGATTCAAGGTATGTTTACCTAGATTTGTGTTGGGTATTTTGTTACTCTTATTAGCAGGTAGTACATAAGAGGTACTGGTTTGGATTCATTTTCTTAGAAAATAAGAGATGCATCTAAATAAATAATTGCTTTATTTCTACACAGTGCATAACTGGATAACATTTCTCAATGTGGAAAGCCCATGGTTATGCAGAATATTTCAGACAAACTTGCAACTTACAAAATGGATTACAATAGAACAATAAATATTTTACATACATGTAATGCGAAGACATTAGTGATATGCATATTGTAAATGTAATTTTGCCTTCCTCTGTTCCTTTTATGCACATTTGGACTGCTACAAGTTCTTGCAGATTTTAACTTTAAGTGTCTATTAAGGCAGCATTTTGTTCTTCCACATACGTATTTACATGAAGTGCTAAACCCATGTTGATCTTTCAGCTCCAGGAGTATTCAGGAGCTCGATACTCCTTGTGCTAAGTATGAGGCAGAAACCCCTCTAGCAGTGCATTTGATAGTCTGAAAATAGTTATTTAAGTATTATTATTATTTTTATCACACTGGCCGATTCCCACCAAGGCAGGGTGGCCCGAAAAAGAAAAACTTTCACCATCATTCACTCCATCGCTGTCTTGCCAGAAGGGTGCTTTACACTACAGTTTTTAAACTGCAACATTAACACCCGTCCTTCAGAGTGCAGACACTGTACTTCCCATCTCCAGGACTCAAGTCCGGCCTGCCGGTTTCCCTGAACCCCTTCATAAATGTTACTTTGCTCACACTCCAACAGCACGTCAAGTATTAAAAACCATTTGTCTCCATTCACTCCTATCAAACACGCTCACGCATGCCTGCTGGAAGTCCAAGCCCCTTGCACACAAAACCTCCTTTACCCCCTCTCTCCAACCTTTCCTAGGCCGACCCCTACCCCGCCTTCCTTCCACTACAGACTGATACAATCTTGGTCATTCTGTTTCGCTCCATTCTCTCTACATGTCCGAACCACCTCAGCAACCCTTCCTCAGCCCTCTGGACAACAGTTTTGGTAATCCCGCACCTCCTCCTAACTTCCAAACTACGAATTCTTTGCATTATATTCACACCACACATTGCCCTCAGACATGACATCTCCACTGCCTCCAGCCTTCTCCTCGCTGCAACATTCATCACCCATGCTTCACACCCATATAAGAGCGTTGGTAAAACTATACTCTCATACATTCTCCTCTTTGCCTCCAAGTATACTAACAAATCAATGTGCAAGTGAGTTTGCATACAATCAAAAGAGGAAGTGTAGCCTGTATTTACCTTAATACAAAACAAAAAAAAATGAAAAGTATAAAGCACATTTAGGCATTCATGAATGGGAAGGTTTGGTATTTAAGCAGTCTCTTCAAATCGTGTAGTGGGGAGGTAGTTGGAGACAAATATGTGAAATATAAATGCTTGTTAGATAATGAAAAAATGTCATGATATGAAAGCTATTAACTTTGTGAGGCAGCATCCTTTCTAATTAGTTTTTATTTAAACTAGATGACTTCCTCTAAGGCAGGGAGACCCAAAGAAAACATTCATACAATTAGTCTTTCCAGAAGTGTGCACTCAGATTATGCTCCAACTGTAACATCCTCACTCCTCCAGACTGCAGGCACTGTCCTTCCCACCTCCAGCACTCATACCTGGCTAACTGGCTTCCCAGAATACCTTTCATAAAAGTTACCCTACTCGCACTCATTGTCTATTAGAAACCACTTGACTACATGCACTCCTATCCAACGTGCACACGCTGATTGCTTGAATCTCTCTAACTCGGCCTCTTGTATTTTCATTTAACCATTCTTGGGATGACCCTTTCCCGTCTCCCTTCCACCACAGATTTCTTGTCACCCTTTTCATCCACCTGTCTCCCTCAATCTTCACCCAACATGCCCGAAACCACTTTAACAGCTCCTCCTTAGCCCTCTGAATTATACCCTTGGTGACCCCCCCCCCCATATTCCCTTTAAATTTCTATGCTCCAAATTCTTGGCATGATATTCATACCACTTATTGCTCTCAGATAAATATCTGCTGCCTCTAGCTTTCTTTTGGCTGCTGCATTCAAAACCCATGCCTCACATTCGTATAAAAGGGTTGCTAACACTATTCTCTGGTACATTTCCATTGTTGCCTACATTGGCAAACTTACTTCCAGAAATACCTCAACATACCACTTTTACTCTTTTCCCCTTTCCTTCCCTTTCCTCATAATTTGTATGGTTCACTTCATATTTCATACACCACATAATTTTCTACATTTCTCCAATAATTCCTTCATGGTCTTGTAAAACCTTCACTGCAGTTCCACCATTTTCCTAATCATTGATGGCTTTGTGCCTGCCAATCTTGCTACTTCTCATGACTATTCCATAAATGCTCGTATCGTGAAACTTATTGCACATGTAATAAGCATTGTCAGTGTGTAACAGGTTTTTGAATACCGACCAGTTGAAAATGTGGGAATCTATTGAAAAGTTTCACCACAGAGGCTTCATCAGTCCAATACAAAGCAGAAAGGTATAAGGAGAGGAGTAGTTTGAGGTTTGATGTATATTCAATCCATCAATCTAAAAGATTGATGGACTGAACACATTGATTCCAGGCTGTGGGACTGATTACCTCAAACTCCTCCTCTCCTTACATCTTTCTGCTATGTATTGGACTGATGAAGCCTCTGTGTGGTGAAACTTTTCAATAGATTCCCACATTTTCAACTGGTCGGTATTCAAAAACCTGTTACACACTGACAATGCTTATTACATGTGCAATAAGTTTCACGATACGAGCATTTATGGAATAGTCATGAGAAGTAGCAAGATTGGCAGGCATAAAGCCATCAATGATTAGGAAAATGGTGGAACTGCAGTGAAGGTTTTACAAGACCATGAAGGAATTATTGGAGAAATGTAGAAAATTATGTGGTGTATGAAATATGAAGTGAACCATACAAATTATGAGGAAAGGGAGGGAAAGGGGAAAAGAGTAAAAGTGGTATGTTGAGGTATCTCTGGAAGGAAGTTTGCCTATGTAGGCAACAATGGAAATGTACCAGAGAATAGTGTTAGCAACCCTTTTATACGAATGTGAGGCATGGGTTTTGAATGCAGCAGCCAAAAGAAAGCTAGAGGCAGCAGATATTTATCTGAGAGCAATAAGTGGTATGAATATCATGTCAAGAATTTGGAGCATAGAAATTTAAAGGGAATATGGGGGGGGGGGGTCACCAAGGGTATAATTCAGAGGGCTAAGGAGGAGCTGTTAAAGTGGTTTCGGGCATGTTGGGTGAAGATTGAGGGAGACAGGTGGATGAAAAGGGTGACAAGAAATCTGTGGTGGAAGGGAGACGGGAAAGGGTCATCCCAAGAATGGTTAAATGAAAATACAAGAGGCCGAGTTAGAGAGATTCAAGCAATCAGCGTGTGCACGTTGGATAGGAGTGCATGTAGTCAAGTGGTTTCTAATAGACAATGAGTGCGAGTAGGGTAACTTTTATGAAAGGTATTCTGGGAAGCCAGTTAGCCAGGTATGAGTGCTGGAAGCAGAAAGGTATAAGGAGAGGAGTAGTTTGAGGTTTGATGTATATTCAGTCCATCAATCTAAAAGATTGATGGACTGAATACATTGATTCCAGGCTGTGGGACTGATTACCTCAAACTCCTCCTCTCCTTACATCTTTCTGCTATGTATTGGACTGCTAAAGCCACTGTGTGGCAAAATGTTTCTATAATACAGATTCCCATATATTGCATAAGAAGAGCAGAGTATATGGAGAGTAAAAGAGTGGTGAGAGAGTGCAAAAGGAGAGCAGATGGTAGAGTGAGAGAGGTACTGTCAAGAAATTTTAATGAAAATAAGAACAAATTTTGGAGTGAGTTAAGCAAGTTAAGAAAGCCTAGGAAACAAATGGATTTGTCAGTAAAAAACAGTAGGGGAGTAAGTAGATGGGGAGATGGAGGTTTTGGGTAGATGGCGAGAATATTTTGAGGAACTTTTAAATGTTGACGAAGAAAGGGAGGCGGTAATTTCATGCACTGGCCAGGGAGGTATACCATCTTTTAGGAGTGAAGAAGAGCAGGATGTGAGTGTGGGGGAGGTGCGTGAGGCATTACGTAAAATGAAAAGAGGTAAAGCAGCTGGAAATGATGGGATCATGACAGAAATGTTAAAAGCAGGGGGGGACATAGTGTTGGAATGGTTGGTATTTTTGTTTAATAAATGCATGCAAGAGGGGAAGGTACCTAGGGATTGGCGGAGAGCGTGTTTAGTCCCTTTATATAAAGGGAAGGGGGACAAAAGAGATTGTAAAAAATATAGAGGAATAAGTTTACTGAGTATACCAGGAAAAGTGTATGGTAGGGTTATTATTGAAAGAATTAGAGGTAAGACAGAATGTAGAATTACAGATGAGCAAGGAGGTTTTTGAGTGGGTAGAGTATGTGTAGATAGTGTTTACAATGAAGCATTGATAAAGGTAGGGAAGTTTTTATTGCATTTATGGGTTTAGAAAAGGCATGTGATAGTGGATAGGGAAGCAATGTGGCAGATGTTGCAAGTATATGGAATAGGTGGTAAGTTACTAAATGCTGTAAAGAGTTTTTATGAGGATAGTGAGGCTCAGGTTAGGGTGTGTAGAAGAGAGGGAGACTATTTCCCGGTAAAAGTAGGTCTTAGACAGGGATGTGTAATGTCACCATGGTTGTTTAATATATTTATAGATGGGGTTGTAAAAGAAGTAAATATTAGGGTGTTCAGGAGAGGGATGGGATTAAATTATGGGGAATTAAATACAAAATGGGAAGTGAGTTACTTTTTGCTGATGATACTGTGTTTATGGGAGATTCTAAAGAAAAATTGCAAAGGTTAGTGGACGAATTTGGGAGTGGGTGTAAAGGTAGAAAGTTGAAAGTGAACATAGAGTATCAAATGATTTAGATAAAGAAAAATTGAATATCAAATTGGGGAGGAGTAGTATGGAAGAAGTGAATGTTTTCAGATATTTGGGAGTTGACATGTCAGTGGATGGATTTATGAAAGAAAGAGGTTAATCATAGAATTGATGAAGGAAAAAAAGGTGAGTGGTGCATTGAGGTATATGTGGAGGCAAAAAATTTTATCTATGGAGGCAAAGAAGGGAATGTATGAAAGTATAGTAGTACCAACACTCTTATATGGGTGTGAAGCTTGGGTTGTAAATGCTGTAACGAGGAGGCAGTTGGAGGAAGTGGAGATGTCCTGTCTAAGGGCAATGTGTGGTGTAAATATTATGCAGAAAATTCAGAGTGTGGAAATTAGGAGAAAGTGTGGTGTTAATAAAAGTATTAGTCAGAGGGCTGAAGAGGGTTTGTTGAGGTGGTTTGGTCATTTAGAGAGAATGGATCAAAGTAAAATGACATGGAGAGCGTATAAATCTGTAGGGAAAGGAAGGCGGGGTAGGGGTCCTCGAAAAGGTTGGAGGGAGGGAATAAAAGAGGTGTTATGGGCGAGGGGTTTGGACTTCCAGCAAGCGTGTGTGAGCGTGTTAGATAGGAGTGAATGGAGACAAATGGTATTGGGGACCTGACGAGCTGTTGTAGTGTGAGCAGGGTAATATTTAGTGAAGGGATTCAGGGAAACCGGTTATTTTATATAACTGGACTTTAGTCTTGGAAATGGGAAGTACAATGCCTGCACTCTAAAGGAGGGGTTTGAGATATTGGCAGTTTGGAGGGATATATTGTGTATTTTTATACGTATATACTTCTAAACTGTTGTATTCTGTGCACCTCTGCAAAAACAGTGATAATGTGTGAGTGAGGTGAAAGTGTTGAATGATGAAAGTATTTTCTTTTTGGGGATTTTTCTTTATTTTTTGGTCATCCTGCCTTGGTTGTTGAAAAAAAAAAAAAAAGTTGCATAAGTGTCTCAATCTTCACATTGTTTCATTAATACAACGAATTCTCTTAAAAGCTTAATTTTTATTTTACATTTCTGTGTTGGTACACTAATTTTATAATTCTTCCAGTTTTTCAGAGAGTGTATTGACTTTTGCATCAATAGAAAGCCTAGGACAGAAAATTCAGCACGCAGCTTCCACCGCCATGGATAAACCCTTGTCAATGATAGCAGAAAATACTGAAGCTTCTAATTCTGATGTAAGCATAGATATGGTAAACTGAATCCTTTTTTCCTTTACTAAATACTGTTACAGTACAATATGCATTTCTGAGACATTATGCAAAAAAATGTACAAGATTTAATGAGGTTTCACATTCACTGAGCCCACAAATTTGACATGAAAACTGAAAATTTTGAACCATTATCAGATAAGAGAACTGGAGAAATGATAGTCCAGTAAGAACATTGGGTGGTCAGGTAATTTTATGGGTGTTCTGTAGATAAGACCATTTTACAACGTAATGATAGAGGTAAGCATTTGCACATGCAAATGCTTACCTCTATCATTAAGTTTAGATGTAGGTCATAGGGCTGGTTCACCGAACATTACCTGGGATGGCTGTGGTCTCGAGCATTATAGAAAAGTAGGGTCCAGAAATTTAATTTGAAGAATAGTATTGACCAATTATATTTAACACTAACCTTCATTCTCTGCTTGTATATTCTCATAGTTGATTCAGACTGCTTCTTAATGGATAAGGGGTTGGAGCTCAGTAGGCTTGCAGACTGCCTCAATGGATAAGCAGTAGTGCTCGGTAGGTTTACAAAGTGCCTCTTAATGGATGAGGGGTAAAGCTCAGTAGGTGACACTTGATTTTTTATATATAAAATTTTCTGATTTTTAGGTCTACGGTATGTCGGAAAGCACAATGGATGCTCTTGGTGCAATAGATGATGCCATTGATGAGGCCTTGGATGAGGAACCAACACCACCAAAGAGAATCCGTTCTCAGGATGACTCCGTAAGTTTAACTGCTAGTTCTTAAAAAATTTTAAGTCTACTTTTTACTTGTAGTGTTAATTTATTGTGATGAATGGTTTGAAAAACCAACAAGTTGAAGATTGAGACACTTATGCAGCATATGGGAATCTTTATTCAGGAAACGTTTCGCCACACAGTGGCTTCATCAGTCCAATACAAAGAGGAAGGCGTAAGGAGAGGAGGAGGAGTATGAGGTAATCAGTCCCTCAGCCTGGAGTCGATGTGTTCAGTCTCAATCTTTTACTTAATTTATTAAAATCTTTTATGTTGCTGCAATTAAGGAAAATTAGAGATTGTTAGTGTTTGGTGAACTGCATTAAAAAAAAGTGTGGAATATACATTATAGGTGCCATACAAATACTGTCCTTATATTGTACACCTACCATCCGACTTACGACCGAGTTCGGTTCCGAGAAACTGGTAGTAAGTCAAAATGTGGACGTAAGTCAAACTTTACTACTGAATATCAACATCACATTTTTGTAATGACTATTTTATTGTTTTATTTTGGTATTTCATGTTTTACTTTACTTTTTATGCTGTTAGTACTGTATTTTACACTGTAAGGTTTAGGATAAACAGTGTACAACACAAATAGTTGTTTATTTCCCAGAAATTTGGCATAAAAAACAGTCGTAAGTCGAGTGGTCGTAAGTCGAGCAGGTCATAAGTCGGATGGTAGGTGTACTTTGTAAAAATTTTTGCTTTGTAAAGTTTAATGTAACTGTTTCTTGTATACATGCTGTTGGTCACTTTAAGGGAATGCTTTGAGGATGGACAACTTTTGATCCAAGAAATTGGAGCTACTCATACCTTCCTTGGATTAAAATTGTTCATTCCCTAGGTGCTACATTTATTTCCTAATGGTTAAACACTTTCCCACGAATGTAATCGTGTATTGTACTTTGTAGATAATAATGCATGATATTTTACTTAAAATTTATAAATATTGGTCTGTCCAACATAGCCGCTAAATGCCTACAAGACTCCAAAACTCAACCAAAACTCTCCAACACATCAAGAAGACCATGAAACACTTACCCATAGCATCTCTCTGTATCGCAAGCAAAAGCCGGTAAGATTTTAAACTTTGTAGCAATTCAGATTTTATCCTTTGTTAGTGATTAAGATGCTTAAAAATGTAGTATAATGTATTATGAATTTGAATATTTCAGTAAAGGTGTATGTAGGAAATTAAGGAAATTGGTTAGCTGGACTTAGTCCTGGAGGTGGGAAGTTTAATGTCTCCATTCTGAAGGAATGGTGAGATTGCAGTTTGGAGGGTCATGTGAACTGTGATGTAAACTCACTTCTGACAAGAGAACTTGAATAAGTGATGGTTAATGCTTTTTGGTTTGGTAAGTCTGCCTTGGTGTGAGATGGCCAATGTTGAAAATAAAAGTACAATGCTGAAACATAGAAGGCTTGCCAAATGTTAGGCATCAAACTAGAGCACAATAAAAAAAAATTGATCTCATGGAAATTTAACTTTTGATACTAGCATGTATTGAAAATGCTGGGGTGAAATGCAGAAGTAGGGAAACAAATGAAAAAGAGGAAAGTGGTTTAATCTGAACATACATGCTGCCACCCTCTTTGATAGTGCATCACATAAAATAGTTTGAGAATATTGAACATGTTAAATTTATAAGTTAGGTAATGTAGTTTCCTTGGGAGGGAAAGGGAATGAAGATGTATAAATATAACAACTGCTGTCCTAAGTGTTATTCATAAATTTTGCTTGCTTATCAGTGAAAAGACTGAGTAGTACGTTCCTACCAACAGGAAGTAACCTACACTCCAGTACGTCAGATTGTTCGCCGACCAGATTTGCGATCACCAACTCCTGAGCCTGTAAGCCCTTCAGTCACCGTCAGTGCTCGCATCAAAGAATTGCAGGAGGAGGTATGATCATAGTAGAAATTGTAATGTGCCAGTTGAAGGATGCTTGATGTTTTAGTTTCTCCATTTACATGCATACTTTGTATATCAGAGCTTGACAATTCTTTTCCTAACTTTGGTTACAGGTATCTGAGCAGCAGCGGGTAATTGCTCAGGCATCCAATGCTGTTACAGTTGTACTTCAACGTCCTGAACAACAAGGAACACCACAGCATGTGGAAGCAGAGAAGCTATTGCTGCTTGCCAGTCAGAAAAGGCAGACCTCATTGAATGAAATTCAGGTATTTTATTGTAAAAGGCACATGTTATTAAAGTAAACTTTCAAGAGAACCCAAGGAACATTACCAGAATAACACACAAATAGCCCAGATATAGGAGAGAGGAGCTTATGACATTTTC
>NC_069474.1:17660009-17802509 GCF_026875155.1 Cherax quadricarinatus
TGCAAGTGCATATTCTGCTCAACCTTTGAATTCTTGCACCGTGCAAATGTAGTGTGGTTACCCTACTTGTCTCTCATAACATTAGTTAAAAGTACAGCACTCGCTAAGACTTTCAAAACTTCATGTGTACTCTTAAGTACATTAAATGCCTAATTAGAAATTTAAATATACAATTTTGTATTTTTTTTTTATCAGGAGCCGTCTCGTATGAAGCTGACACCACTCAAGAGGATGCAGAAGCATGATTCCAGAGTGTGCTCTCCATCTGTTCAGTCCCCAGGTGGACCTTATGCAGTCCGAACATCAGCTTTTCAATTAGTTGGGTTCACTCACCTCAACATTTCTACTCTCACACGAAATGCATGGACACTTGAAAAAGTAAATAGCGCTATTTTGTAATTTTCCATTTATTATTTCACCATTTCTGTTCAGAATCTTAGATTGTTTTATGCTGCAGGATAATTATGAAGTTTAACCTTTTGACTGTTGCAACCCCAGATCATGAGGTGTCTCCTGGTGTTGAAAATTTTTTTGGAAAAAAAAAAAAAATTTTCTCTTATGAAACGATAGAGAATCTTTTCCCGATGGTAATGACACCAAAAGAACGAAATTTGATGGATAACTTGTGGAATTATGCTCTCAACAAGTTTGTGACCGTGTTGATATTTACGAATCGGCGATTTCGACCACCTTGAGCCCTATTTTCGGCTAATTCCATTGTTCCAGTTGACCAAACTCATAGCTATTTCTTTAGAACTCCATTTGTTCTATCGATTGAGTATAAGAAACTGCCCATTTACCGATTTCAACCACCCAATAAAGTGGTCAGAAATTGGCAATTTGGCCAATTTCACGCAAATTAAAAAATATGCCAATTTCAAAATAGGGTCCAGAATGAACAATACAGACATTCCTGACTCTAAAATATTTTCTTTGTTCATCAGTCATGTCTCCAGGCCCCTCTGATATTACTCTTGCTTTCTATTTTGAATTTTTATTCAAACAAAAAATAGAAGATTTGCTGTTATGCAGACTACTGGAATATTGTAATTGTATAAATAATGTCACTCCATTCATGACTGCATATTAGAATGGCTAGTTGGACATTTATTGGACAATGACATCATTTGTTTACTCTTGAACATCAGCAAAAATCAAACATTTCCCTTATTTTGAGCTCCATTTCAAGGTCCTTTTCATAGTAAAATCAATCAAAATCACCTCTATTTCTATAATATGTTTTCCATTCTATCAAATGAGATCAAGAAAACGAGAATACAACCATAAATATTATACGAAAATCCGTACACTACAAAGTCGGCGTTTTAATTAAAAAAAAAAAAAATTCTCGTGCACTGCGTGCTGCAGGATTTTTTATATGGTGCATACTGATCACACAGACCCATTCTCTCACATGTGGGCCTACCAGCTTTCTCCTGCTTGATTTGAAGCCACTAGAATTTTTGAGTATATATACGTCAAACACATTGGCTCGTAAGACGTATGTATACGACTGAAACGGTCAAAGGGTTAAGGCATTGGTTGAAATGTGCTTCAGGTTAGAACGGTTCACAATTAACCCCAAAACTGGAAACGACTTTGATTCAGTTTGTCATGGACCATCACTCGGTAATACTGTAAGATGGATCAAAGCATTGTTTAATTTTCAAGTTATGGTTTATTTTGGTACAAAATTTTATACAAGCAAGAACAATCATGTCAGTTGATCAAAAGTTAAGAGGTGAGACCAAGATCTGGAGTTTGCCTTCTTACCCATCAAGTGATGCTACATTAGCTAAATTGTGGAAGTTGTATATGCTTTCTGCTTGCAAACTTTAGCATCATGACTCACCAGAACAATTTTGAGAATTGGCAGTGGGTAACAAATTTTGAGAGGCTAGGCCATAAATTGTTGTTTACTTGCAAAATCTTGATATATTTTGTTTCCAGGTGCCTTTCTCCTCTCCCCTTGATGGTCATCTACTGATGCGTGTGAGTTGCAGTTTTGAGGGTGGGATTGTAGAGCGTGGCTTCCTTACCATGTTTGAGGATGTTGGAGGATATGGTGCCTGGAACAGGCTATGGTGTGTTCTTAATGGAATGCATCTTCGTTATTGGCGGTACCCAGATGATGAGGGCAAGAAGGTAAAATTTTATTTAAATTGTTGCTTGGATTTGATTATAATGTATAGGTCTGATAATTTGTGCTGTATTTTAATAGAAGTCCTGTATTTGCTTCCTGTTCCAGTCATTTGCAACATTTACCACAAGGCCTCGTATCCTCCCTATCAGATGCCTTTTCTAAATCTATATAACAAATCACTGTTTACTCTCAACTAAGTACTGCTCACTTGTATGTTTCAGTGTAAACATTTGGTTTACACATCCTCTATCCTTCCTCAATCCTCTCTACTCCTTGGTAGTCCTACCTTGTATTACCCCTAGCACTTATTAATTCTACCATAAACTTTACCTGGTACACTTGACAGGCTTATCCTTCTATAATTATTTCATTCTCTTATCCATGTTTTCCTTGAACAAGAGACCTATGCACTTGCTCCTTTACCCCCTCCTTCCAACATTTCCTAGGCCAACCCCTACCCCACCTTCCCTCCACTACAGATTTATACACTCTTGAAGTCATTCTATTTCATTGCATCCTCTCTACATATCTGAAACACCTTAATAACCCCTCCTCAGCCCTCTGGATAATAGTTTTGGTAATCCCACACCTCTTCCTAATCCCCAAACTACAGATTTTCTGTATTATATTCACACCACACATTGCCCTCAGACATGACATCTCCATTGCCACCAGCCTTCTACTTGTTGCAACATTCACCACCCAAGTTTCACACACTCGTATAAGAGCATTGGTATAACTATACTCTCATACATTCCCCTCTTTACTTCCATGGATGAAGTTTTGTCTCCACAGACACTTCAGTGTCCCACTCGCCTCTTTCCCCTCGTCAGTTCTATGATTAACCTCATCTTTTACAGACCCATCTGCTGACACGTCCACTCCCTAATATGTGAATACGTTCACCTCCTCCATACTCTCTCCATCCAATCTTTCGTCACCTAATATTTTTATCTTCATAACCTTACTCTTTCCTGTATTCACTTTTAATTTTCTTTTTACACATCCTACCAAACTCATCCACCAACCCCTGCAACTTCTCTTCAGAATCTCCCAAAGGCAGTGTCGTCATCAAAAAGCAACTGTGACAACTCCCACTTTGTGTTAGATTCTTTATCTTTAACCCCACACCTCTTGCCAACACCCGAGCATTCACTTCTCTTACAATCCCATCTATAAATATATTGAACAACCATGGTGACATCCCTTCTGTCCCAGCCACTTTATCCTCTTTCAATCTACCTCACACACTTGTCCCACATCTACCTCAGATTCCTCCTTACATATATGCAATGTTACTCCTCCCTGTCCCATGCATGAAAACATCACCTTCACTTCATCACTAATATTCAGCAACTCTTCGAAATATCCTCTTCCATCTTTGTTACCTTCACCTCTCCACCTAATATCTGCTCTGCTCTCCGGACTTCCTCATCTTACTGAGCTGTATAGATAAAGTAGTTATTGATAAGAATAAATATTTCTTTAATGTTTGTGTTGTCAGGAAAAAAGTTTTCTTGATTATATGTAGTGTCTTCAATCTCAAAAATATCTAAACATTACTGGTTAAGCAATTGTATTTGTAACAGATTTAAAAAAAAAAATTTTTTTTATAGGAGGCATGTGGACAGATTGACTTGCGCACCTGTACTACTCGGCGTATTGAACTTGTTGCCAGAGATGTGTGTGCACGACAGCACACCTTCCAGTTAACGTGTGTTCAGCCAGCACGTGCTAAGGACATTTCAAATCTTGTACAGGAAGTTCATGGATCAACATTAGTCACGAAGTAAGTGCTGCATTTTTTTGGTTAGTAACATTTATATATTCATGATTTTGCATTATGAATGAAGTTATTTGACTATTCACAGAAGTCAGTTTTATTGAAAATATGCCTAGTGAAACTTCACAGTTTTTCAATTTCTTTAATTATCACATTTTTTTATTTGCATGATTGCCCTGTATATTTTACATCACTCCTTCCCTATTAAGTTGCAATTGTAAAGTAAAATTGTAAGTACAAAAGCAGTATCATGCATAATTATAAAAGTACAAAAATCTTCTGCTTCAATGTTGAATTTGCATATTTTGAGATTGCCTTTATTATGTGCTTACAATCACTAACAGCTAGATTCATTATAACTCTTGGCTTATTGTAGGAGACTTCAAAAAATTCTATCCCATTGTTTCTGCAGTGAGCAAAAGTCTTTGTACACGTCTTGTTGGCTCGCCATACCATTTGCTTCCATTGTACAAGAGTATAGTAGTACCAACACTTATGTGGGTGTGAAGCATGGGTTGTGAATGCAAGGACGAGGCTGGAGGTGGTGATGTCGTGTAAGGGTAATGTGTAGTGTAAATATTATGCAGAGAATTCGTAGTTTGGAAATTAGGAGGAGGTATGGAGTTACAAAACGTATTATTCAGCGGGCTGAAGAGGGGTTATTGAGGTGGTTTGGTCATTTAGAGAGGATGGAGCAAAACAGAATGACTTGGAGGGTGTATAAATCTGTAGTGGAGGGGTAGGGGTCATTCTAGGAAAGGATGTTGGGAGGGGGTAAAAGAGGTTTTGTGTGCAAGGGTCCTGGACATGAAGCAGGCATGTGTGATCATGTTAGATAGGAGTGAATGGAGACGAATGGTTTTTGGGACCTGACTAGTTGTTAGAATGTGAGCATAGGTAATATTTTGTGAAGGGATTCAGGGGAAACTGGTTAGCAGAACTTGAGTTCTGGCAGTGGGAAGTACAGTGCCTGCACTTTAAAGAGATATTGACTGTTTGGAGTGACATCTAAACTGTTATTTCTGGGCACCTCTGCAAAGACAGTGATTGTGTGAATTATGGTGCAAGTTTCTCTTTTGGTTCACCATGCCTTGGCAGGAGACAGCTGGCATGTTGAAAAAAAATATTATACAAACAACAGATTAAATGCCATTTTAATTTTTTGGTAAATCACATAAAATAACTTATTTTTTTTTTTTTTTTTTTTTTTTTTTTACTTGACAGGTACTTGCTATCTTCGGACAGTAAAGAAGAGAGAATAATATGGTGTAACAAGTTAAACAAGTCATTGGCAAATATTCGAGCATGGGACCCTGATGCACTGAGGCCAGAAGATTATCATGTTTAAGTGGATATTTTTTATAGATATTAATGGTATACTGTTTAACCGAGTTTTCATAATCACTTCCTCAAAAAAAGTTTTTGATTGACATTGAACATTTATTTTGATCCAATTTCATTATGAAGTTTTAAATACAGTATACAAGTGTACAAACTTTCAATTACAGTAATCATTGGAGCTCTTTAAATTTCATTCCTATTGTACTTGTACTATGTTGAAGTTTACAATGGAATTTATATTTTAAACTTTTAATATAAATATGCTGGTACATAGTGTGGCCATAAATGTGTGCTAAAACTGTGAGGGAATAGTTACATTCATGCAGTGATACCCCAGTCATTTAGATTACTTTTGCAGTTTTTTATTTTTTTGTAAATTTTGTTTCAAACATTCCCCAAATACATAAGTGAAACTGGATGAGTAATATACAATACTGTACCTTATAGCCACACCTCACTTTGTGACTTGATTAGTAAGAAATATGTTAACGTAAAGTTAATGTATATACTGTAGTTGCTTGTTTTTTAATGAATAAACTGATTTTACAAATTTATAGCTTGGATGTATTTCTAAGTATACTAGAGTTGACTAGTTATATTCATAATTTTATATATATTCATATATATCTATATATTATTGTGATTAATATATCCTTATATTGTACAGTATTTAATATTCAATATGCTTACTCATCTTATGAAATAAGTTTTTGTTTGTGGTAATTTTTATTCATTACTCATAATATTTTGTTAAAGATACTAAATGAACTACTAAACATTGTGACATGAGCAACTTGGATGTTGCACTTGTAAATAAAAGAACTAAAAATACTATATAGTCATATCCCCAACAAAAAAAAATATTAGTGCAACACTAAAAGTAGTATTTTCTTCAGGAACTTTCAGGAGATACAATATTGTATTCTGAAGATACTGGTAGCTCACAAATTGTAGTAGTGTTCTCAGGAAAGTCGGTGCACGTGAATAATTTTGGAGCGGCAAACTTTTAACTGCAAAAGTTTGAAATCATGCATGTATCATTAAAGAGTTAACTGAGCACTGTTTGGTTTCAACTTATCAAAAGGTATCTAGGGAGATGCTTTGAGGCTGCTGAGGAAGTGAACGTATCCTCCCATTGCAGTGCTGTACGACCCTGGTAGGTTTAGCACTTCCTTTTGATTATTATTATAATCCCATTCCTTGGATTGATTCTGATCATTTCCAATTCTCTATGCCCCCTCTGGTTATTTTAACTTTATATGATATTGGCAGTTTGGAGGGATATGTTGTGTATCTCTATACGTATATGCTTCTAAACTGTTATATTCTGAGCACCTCTGCAAAAGCAGTGATAATGTGTGAGTGTGGTGAAAGTGTTGAATGATGATGAAAGTATTTTCTTTTTGGGGATTTTCTTTCTTTTTTGGGTCACCCTGCCTCGGTGGGAGACGACCGACTTGTTGAAAAAAAAAAAAAAAAAAAAAAAAAATGATAGTATGTGTGTTGAATGTTTGTTCATTGTTGTTCTTTACTTCTATCCTTTTGCTGTGGGCACTGAGTGATTTATATAGTCAAAATGCTCCATAAATGTTAAAACTACCATCACCCCAATGGGGTCATAACTCATATGATGCAGTACTATTCATTTCCTCAAGAATGTGCTGATGCTGTTTTGTGTGAGCTTCAGGTGACAGGTTTGAGATTTGTCCTTTCAGTGTTGAAGGGCTCCTAATACAAGGAATTTGATACCCTCCCTCTTTCATACCCCTACCCCTTGGCCATTCCTAGCTGCACATTCCTACCCATATGGGTTTAGTGTTATATTACCTATGTGTTGAAAATTTCCTCCCAGAGTATAAAAACTGAATTACAGACCTGGCCATCTTTGCTGTCACTTGAAAAATTACTCATAACTGGTATTTAACGAGAATTGACATGGTCATTTCAATGGCCACTGCCTGGACGATGGCTGTCAGGATTAAACCATTTAGTCTGGCTTCTTGTTCTGTACGACTCATTGGGCTTCAGCATCTTTTTCAAACATCCCAGTGTGTAGTTTATTCATAACTCATGCAGGTTAAGCTCCTGAAAACCTATCATTGATTCCCATTACTTTCTGAAATGCACTTGAGGAAAATGACTCCATTCCTTGGTCCTACAAATAAAAAATTTTTAATTCTTGGAAAAATACTTTTTTCTACCATAATTCTTCCTTGTCACCTGCACTATGTTTGAATGTCATAAATATCAAAAGAGATGGGGTTATGAAAAGAATTGAGCGAAGAAGTTAATCTGCTGCTAGGGGTTGTGTTGAATGTATCGCTGGAATCTGATAAAGCAGGAAAGTTTGAAAACTTAATTTCAATTGTGGTTGTTACAATTACACAGTTCCATAGCACTGGATATTGTCACTCATTTAACAGATAAAGATGTCGTTCACCTGAACCAGGAATGCTGCCACTTTGAACAATAATAGAAGGTGACTGTGTAGTTTATGCTTGATTGGCTCGCCTGGTTAAATCATTCTACCTTAATTTATAACTAACAGATGTTGTTATATTCTTAGGGTAGATTTTCTGTGGATGATGGCTCCTTAAGGGGTGACAGTGGCTGGAGGGATCATGGTTCAAGGAATAGCCACTATATTTGCTTCCTTAGATCATAGGAACAGGAGGGAAGGAGCACTGCAATGGGCCTGCTGGCCCATGTGAGGTGGGTTCAGGTCACCTGCCAGCCTGGGCCAATGGCCCAGGCTGGTTGGGCCCAGGTTGCATCTGCTTAAGAGGGAGGGAGCACTGCATCAGACCCATTAGCACAAGAAAAGTGATTGCCTACCATTTTCCAGGCACTGTATGACTGGTGAGAAGCATTTACTCCCAGTACACTTGTTTGTTACATTATTACTGTAACAGGTTGAAGAGTCATGGCCCCCAAAGCCTAGTCAAATACCTGGATGTGGGGACAGGTTTATACACCAGATTCCCTTGTGGCTTAGCGCTTCTTTTTGATTATAATAATAATAATATACGCCAGATTTGCTTTGAGTTTAGCCTTCACCTGGACCTGACTAGGTTGGGTCAGTGGCATGAGCCAGTAGGCCACTTGGACCTGCCTCAGATGGGCCAATAGGTCTGCTCGAGTGTCTTTCTAATGTTATGTAAAAATTATATGGTACACACTCAGATACGCTGACTCGTGGGAGGCTGTTTACACTCCCTCACTGTCCGCTGCTGTATTAAGACAATGGGGTTCCCCATTGCACAATGGGGAAGAGGCATCTGCTTGCCTTTGTGGTATAACTTAATGGAAATGAATTCACCTTCAGAGCTCCTTAATAGAAATGAATTCACCTTCAGAGCTTAACAGAAATGAATTCAGCTTCAGAGCTGCTTGATGGAAATGGTGCTTTTATTGGGAGTGAAGGTGCTTTTATTGGAAATGAAAACCTAAATTTAAATCTCAGAATATTGTAAATGCAAGCTATGATCATGCAACTTAAGTTTTTCAGATGTATACAGCAATAAGAGTTGTACAGTACATTATATATAAGTGAAGTGTAGATCAACCCAAATTCAGGTCCAATTCATTGCATGGTCAACCAAAAAGTTTGCAGTAGCCCTAGGGAGATGGAGATTGTCCCTTCAAGGGCCTTGATGCTATTGAAGGGCTCCTGAATCTATTTTGTTGTAAGTGACCGAAAGCCTTACATTAGCCTTGCCTTCCATTGCAAACTAGCCTCTTTACTGTATTAAACGATGAAGGTCACACTGGTCCAGATCAGACTGTTTTACGCTTCTCTGCAATATGACCCCTCAAGGAAGGTTCCTTGATGTTGGTGAGGGGCTCTTGATTTAGGGAATTGGATCTGTGCTCCAGTTCCCCGAATTAAGCCTGAATGCCTTCCACATCCCCCCCCCAGGCGCTGTATAATCCTCTGGGTTTAGCGCTTCCCCCTTGATTATAATAATAATAATCTGCAATATGACACATTCAGGTTTAGTACTATCAATATACTTCATTACTATTAGGCTGTCTTGGATGAAACTTTTTTTACACCCACTTTGACTTTTGCTTTAGCACATATATTTCCTGTCGGTGTTATATGACCCATATGGGTTTGTTACTTTCTTGTAATTTTTTTTTTTTTCCCAAGTCAGCCGTCTCCCACCGAGGCAGGATGGCCCAAAAAGAAAATACTTTCTTTATCATTCAACACTTTCACCTCACTCACACATAATCACTTAATACATTAATCTTGTAAATATAGTAATAAAATTACTACATTCCTTTTGAATCCCGTACTTAACTATCGCCATGTAAAAGCAACTTGAGCCCTGCTGAAAGGAAATTGAAAGCTGCTGTAGCTCCTGAACCCAGTGAAATTCTTGACAATAACCTCATCACCCTACTGAGGCATCCCAGCTCAAGCTGACAGATTTCATTACTTTTTTTTTTTTTGAATACTCATCTGGTGTGTGTGTGTGTCAAATAATAAGAAAAGTCTTGCTCTATTTAAAATGTAAATCAGAGTAGCCATATGGTGGTACAACTTATTTTATCCTTTAAAAATAAATCTCCAAACAATGTGCTTCCATCTACATTATAGATCCACATCAAAGGAGGTGGACCTTGGTGTTAGTGAGGGTTTAGCACTTGATTTTGATTATAATCCTCATCCAAGAAACTGGAACTACCCTTCCCCTCCCTCTGGTCAAACCTTTTCTCCGATTTCCCAGGCGCCGTATAATCCTTATGGATATATCATTCCCACATAAATACATGTCTCAATGTATAAACACTGAGGGATGTATCTACATATACAATGAGAAGTGTATACAGTACATCAAGGAAGGACCTGCCTAGTATGGGCCAACAGGCCTATTGCAGTGTTCCCCCTTTCTTTTGTTCTTATATATATACAGAGGTATGTCCAAAGATATATATCAAGAGGTATATATTCCACTCTTGACTCAGACTCCCTCTTTGATTTTCTGACAGCAATAGATATAAACCTATTGCTGTCACAAACTTTGATAATACTTTAGCAGTTTACCCTGCCCTTGCTAACTCTGTCTCTGTTATACTATTCACCTTGCCTTGTTAGTTGCTGATCAAGCATATTAAACCTTTAGCAAGTCCTACCGTGCAGCACTGTATGACCCTTGTGGGTTTAGCACTTAGTTATGATTTTAATAATAAAGAGGTACATCTGTACAAGAAGATGTGCATGTATCAGCACTAAAAGACTTTTTTTTTTGAGCACCGGCCATCTCCCACCAAGGTAGGGTGATCCAAAAATGAAGAAACACTTTCACCATCATTCCATCACCGTCTTGGCAAAGGTGCATCGACATTACAGCTCTGATACTCCTCCAAATATCCCCACCCCCTCCAGATTGCAGGCACTGTACGCACTCCCTCTGGGATTCAAGCACGTACAGTAAACTGGCTTCCCTAAATCATTTAATAAATATTACCTTGCTCAAACTCCAACTGCATGTCACATCAAAAAAACTATTTGCCTCCACTCCTATCTAATTCGCTCACACACGCCTGTCGTTGTCCAAGCCCCTTGCATGCAAAACCTTTATCACCTCCAGTCTTTCCTGGAATGACTCCTTGCCCTCCTTCCCTTCATTTTACATTCATATGCTCTCCAGGTGATTCTATTTTGCTCTGTCCTCTCTAATTGTCCAAACCACATACATAACCCCCTTCTCAGCCCTCTAGAAAATAGTCTAAGTCTGCACCAAATGATTTATATCTCTTTGTATACACCAAAATATATATATATATATATATATATATATATATTATATATATATATATATATAATATATATATATATATATATATAATATATATATATATATATATATATATATGTATATATAGTTGAAGTTGAAGACTCAGATGTGTTAAAGGGATGTTAGGAAGCATTTCTTTAGTCACAGAGTTGTCTGGCTAGTGAGGTAGTGGAGGCAGGAACTATACAGAGCTTTAAGATGAGGTATGAGAAAGCTCATGGAGCAGGGAGAGAAAGGACCTAGAAGCGATCAGTGAAGAGGCAGAGCCAGGAGCTATGAATTGACCCCTGCAACCACGAATAGGTGAGTACACATTTTACTAAGTCAATTTAACCAATATTAATTAAACTTGCTAAGTTAATTTCGGTGCAAAACAAAAACCCTGAATACCATGTTAACTGACAAATATGTTCATAAATACATTACATAAATTTTCAAAATTTTATTAAAGGTACGAGTTAGAAAGAGAATATATTAAAGGCAGAAGTTAGAGAGTATATTAAAGGCAGAAGTTAAGGGAGTATATTAGAGGCAGAAGTTAGAGAGTATATTAAAGGCAGAAGTTTAGATAGTATATTAAAGGCAGAAGTTAAGAGAGTATATTAAAGGCAGAAGTTAAGAGAGTATATTAAAGGCAGAAGTTAGAGAGTATATTAAAGGCAGAAGTTAGAGAGTATATTAAAGGCAGAAGTTAAGAGAGTATATTAAAGGCAGAAGTTAGAGAGTATATTAAAGGTAGAAGTTAGAAAGTATATTAAAGGCAGAAGTTAGAGAGTATATTAAAGGCAGAAGTTAAGAGAGTATATTAAAGGCAGAAGTTAGAGAGTATATTAAAGGCAGAAGTTAGAGAGTATATTAAAGACAAGTTAGAGTATATTAAAGGCAGAAGTTAAGGGAGTATATTAAAGGCAGAAGTTAAGAGAGTATATTAAAGACAAGTTAGAGTATATTAAAGGCAGAAGTTAAGGGAGTATATTAAAGGCAGAAGTTAAGAGAGTATATTAAAGGCAGAAGTTAGAGAGTATATTAAAGGCAGAAGTTAGAGAGTATATTAAAGGCAGAAGTTAAGAGAATATATTAAAGGCAGAAGTTAGAGAGTATATTAAGGCAGAAGTTAGAGAGTATATTAAAGGCAGAAATTAGAGTATATTAAAGGCAGAAGTTAAGAGAGTATATTAAAGGCAGAAGTTAAGGGAGTATATTAAAGGCAGAAGTTAAAAGAGTATATTAAAGGCAGAAGTTAGAGAGTATATTAAAGGCAGAAGTTAGAGAGTATATTAAAGGCAGAAGTTAAGAGAGTATATTAAAGGCAGAAGTTAGAGAGTATATTAAAAGCAGAAGTTAAGAGAGTATATTAAAAGCAGAAGTTAGAGAGTATATTAAAGGCAGAAGTTAGAGAGTATATTAAAGGCAGAAGTTAGAAAGTATATTAAAGGCAAGAGTTAGCATATTAAAGGCAGAAGTTAGAGAGTGTATTAAAGGCAGAAGTTAGAGAGTATATTAAAGACAGAAGTTAAGAGAGTATATTAAAGGCAGAAGTTAGAGAGTATATTATAGGCAGAAGTTAAGAGAGTATATTAATTAAAGGCAGAAGTTAAGAGAGTATATTAAAGGCAGAAGTTAAGAGAGTATATTAAAGACAAGTTAGAGAGTATATTAAAGGCAAAAGTTAAGGGAGTATATTAAAGGCAGAAGTTAAGAGAGTATATTAAAGGCAGAAGTTAGAGAGTATATTAAAGGCAAGAGTTGGAGAGCATATTAAAGGCAGAAGTTAGAGAGTATATTAAAGGCAGAAGTTAGAGAGTATATTAAAGGCAGAAGTTAAGGGAGTATACTAAAGGCAGAAGTTAGAGAGTATATTAAAGGCAGAAGTTAAGAGAGTATATTAAAGGCAGAAGTTAGAGAGTATATTAAGGCAGAACTTAGAGAGTATATTAAAGGCAGAAGTTAAGAGAGTATATTAAAGGCAGAAGTTAAGGGAGTATATTAAAGGCAGAAGTTAAGAGTGTATATTAAAGGCAGAAGTTAGAGAGTATATTAAAGGCAGAAGTTAGAGAGTATATTAAAGGCAGAAGTTAAGAGAGCATATTAAAGGCAGAAGTTAGAGAGTATATTAAATGCAGAAGTTAGAGAGTATATTAAAGGCAGAAGTTAGAGAGTATATTAAAGGCAGAAGTTAAGAGAGTATATTAAAGGCAGAAGTTAGAGAGCATATTAAAGGCAGAAGTTAGAGAGTACATTAAAGGCAGAAGTTAAGAGAGTATATTAAAGGCAGAAGTTAGAAAGTATATTAAAGGCAGACGTTAGAGAGTATATTAAAGGCAGAAGTTAGAGAATATATTAAAGGCAGAAGTTAAGAGAGTATATTAAAGGCAGAAGTTAAGAGAGTATATTAAAGGCAGAAGTTAAGGGAGTATATTAAAGGCAGAAGTTAAGAGAGTATATTGAAGGCAGAAGTTAAGAGAGTATATTAAAGACAGAAGTTAAGAGAGTACATTAAAGGTAAGAAGAGCAGTATATAACAGCTGATCACTTGAGCGTCACAACAGTAACAAGTGAGACGCAACAACGGTCACATTTACGTAAGTGTTGCTCCTTTTTTTTTTGTGAAGAACACTTGTTATATATACTATTATAGGTCATTAACTCACTAATTGTAGGCCTGAAACGTACTAACTATGTTAAGTGTGTTGATGTAGCATTATGTTGTGATTAAATAAGAATCAATGTTATGATCACTTAGGAAAAACTTCTCTCTCCACTGTAAGCCTATGTCAGTAATTAAAAGGGTAAAGCCTCCTATCTGTAGGCCTATAACATACTAACCGTATGTTAAGTGTGTTAATGTAACGTTATATGGTGAACACCATCACCGTGATAAAAAAAAAAAGGCCACCTACTTGGGGTAACTTTTCAATGGTTTCTTCCAGCGTGCCGTGCAAAGCTCTTTATCTAAGGAATGGAGATACTCTTTTTTTTCCTTGGATCAAACCTAACTGTCTTTCATTCTCTAGGGTCTAGGCGCTTTATGATCCCCTACGGGTTTATAGCTTTACATAAATATAGTAACTGGCTCTAAATTGTGGGGGTACCTTCATGCGTTTTTTTGTCCTCCAAGGAATTGGAGCTTCCCTCCTTTTCCTTGGATCAAACCTGATTACTTACATTCCTACCATACCCCGGGCGCATTATGGCCCCTACGGGGTTAGCGTTTCCCCATGAGAAAAATGTGACGGGTATAGAGTTAAAATATGTTTTGTGCTACCTAGTAAAGGTTTTGTATTCAGAGGGTGTCGAGATGTCGTTGAAGAGATCTTGATCCAAGGAATTGAAGCTAATCTCTTTGGATAGTCGGATTATCTCGTATTTCCTTGGCACTCTATGACCCTTATGAATTCAGTGCTTACCCATGAATAATAATAATGATATAATAAAATAATAATAATAATAATAATAATAAATAATAATAATATTCGCAGGTTTGAAAACTTGTTGAGTAAATAAGGAGCCTACCACAATTCTTCACTGGCCCCCAAAAAATTAACCCACTTAAAGTGGTCAAGTCACTTCAACCTCTCTTGCTTCTCCCTTCCCGTCTACCCACAATACAATACAATACAGTACAGCTATATTTCCTTTCTGCAGTATACAAAATGTAGTTTACATGTAACAGAATATTGTTAAGTATAAAAAGCCACTAGCATGCAATGCATTTTCACTGCTCCATCCTACTCCTGTAATACCACTCCCCATTTTTGCCATCACTCTTGTAGCCTAACAAAATCTGGTGAACATGTACATAGATTCAGCGAAAATTTGACTATTTAATGAAGCATTGTTTTTTTTTGTTTTGCTAGAGGCGTATTGTTTCCTCAACAACAAAAGCCAGTTGATCACATGAAAAAATAGCTGGTTTTTGTATTAACTTGATTTTTTTTTTTATCGTTTTGTGAAGTTCATGCAAATATTAATTGGGTTTAAAGCCTATCGACTGATTACATGAAGGTCATTAATTAACCTGAATGTAACGTATCCACCACCAGTTAAGAGAATACTTTAATCCTTAAAATAAGAATTAAAATGAAATATCGGTGCACACAGACAGACATTCATCCCTCGGTGTAGGGTTGGTTGTAAATGGTATGATGATACCAACAAACTATGAAAAAAGGATACTTCTGTAGAGTTCAGGACATTTATTCGATGAAAAATTTCGTGAAATGTCTTAGGAGTGATGATAAGACGTGTGCAACAGTTAGGTATCTTTATTCCGAAACGCTTCGCCTGCTCAGTAGGCTTCTTCAGTCTAATACAGAGGCAGCAGCAGTAGTAGAGGTATAATCAGTCCATCACCCTATCACGTAGTTTCTTTGTGATTTATATTATATTAGTTGTGATTTACTGTTATTTTCTTTGTTATTTACTCTTATTTTTTTGCGATTCACTAGATGTTATTTTCTTTAATTGTTTAATTTTATTCCTTTAGTAATGAATTTTCCTAGGAGGAAGGCGTATTTATTTTTCTAGTGATATATTTTTCTTTTGTTACGCTATTTTTTCAGGTAGATATGATGGGTAGTAGAAGGAGAATTTTCAGTACTGCTACACCAAAATTTCGCGGAAAGCTGATTCCCGTCGCCAGACCACAACCTGCTCCGATTATCGTGCCAACTTCGACTGATGTCTATTTTATCTGGGTCTCAAAGACCGACAGAAATACAAGTCTCTCCATCGATGGCCTTGGCGTGTTCTCAGCGTTGGCTTCCACCTTCAACATGCAACAGCAAGGGCGAGGTGTCCTCACCCTCCATCCAGCCACCACCACCAGTCGTGCCTACACTAGCTACTACAGCAGATGTTCAATCCAGCTCATCACTCTTGCCCTCTGCTCTCTCGACGACTGCTTGCTCTCCCACGAATTCTCCAGTCAATACTCGATTCTTAGCTCCTCCGCAAGAAATCGCAGAATGTAAACAGCCAGTAGTCAGTCAGCTCATGGGCCACCAGTCATCCAGCCGGTTCACCAGCCACCACTTGCCCAATAGCCCAACAATCAATGAGACCAGTCAACCAGCAGGTAGTGAAGCTCCCTTCCAAGAGTCACCTAGTCAAATTTCATTCCATGAGTCGCCTAGTCAGTCCATATCTTGTTCCCATCTCTGGGATACTAGGACCAGTGATACACCCAACAGCCCAGCGCCGACCACTGCCACTTCCACCATCAGGCCCTTCAGAATGCGGCGCCTAGTGAGAACTCTCTTTGAAGCAGCGGCTTTGGAATATGCCTCCGCTCTCCGCACGGCTCTTCTCTTCCCCAGCGCTACCAGTTCCATCACCACTGCAACTACAACCCCGAGCTGTGACACTTCCCCTACTACGCAAAAACATCTCAACCAGGGAAGGTAAGCATGTGTGGAAATGTTCATTATTATTACATTCATGGAGGGGGGGGGAGGGTAAGATAAGATAAGATAAGATTTCGTTCGGATTTTTAACCCCGGAGGGTTAGCCACCCAGGATAACCCAAGAAAGTCAGTGCGTCATCGAGGACTGTCTAACTTATTTCCATTGGGGTCCTTAATCTTGTCCCCCAGGATGCGACCCACACCAGTCGACTAACACCCAGGTACCTATTTGCTGCTAGGTGAACAGGACAACAGGTGTAAGGAAACGTGTCGAAATGTTCCCACCCGCCAGGAATCGAACCCGGGCCCTCCGTGTGTGAAGCGGGAGCTTTAGCCACCAGGCCACCGGGCCACTAAACCTTTAAGGATCGAGGCATCCAGGTTCGAGTCAGGAATTGGAGCACAGGCTCAGTTCCTTAGATCAACAGCCCCTCACCAGCATCAAAGGACCTCCTTTAACGGGATGGAAATGTTCACTGGAGAATAACATGAGGGCGGGGCGAGTACAGTTAGGTAGCGTGTCTATTAAGCACTTGGCAGAGGATCGAGCCTCCACTGCTCCTTGCTGCTAATGACCCAAGGATTTAGCTCTTCTCTTAAATATAATAAGAATGCGAGTCACATAAGACCTGTAGCTCTGCTAGAATGTTCGAATTAACAGAAAGAACCTAGGTTCAATTTCTGGATTAATCGAGACATAAGCAGTCTTGTACTGTCTGTGCATGTACATCAAACAGTAACTAGTTATCTAGGTTATAATGCATCGTTATGGGTGGCATTCCAGGGCGATGTAGTAAACATTAGTTAGGGTTAGTCTTTAAAATGAAGTGACGTGGTCATAACAGCTCTTAGTCTCTAAATTGAACTGTTTTAAAAACATGTAATGGTGTACATAATAAGAATTCTAATTGTGTTATTACCTAGCTAAGTTTGCAGGGCTTGATCCTGGCTCTAACTTGGATTAGAGTTAGCTTCTACTGTTTTACTTTCTAGCCCGTTCCACTTTATTGCATATACCTTCAAGCCTTTATGCTAGGGAAGAGCTCTGAATCCAAGGCATTGGAGTTACCAACTTCTTCCCTGGATGCAATTACCTACCACAGGGAAGCGCTGAACCTGCTACCCCGTGACTAATAAAATTACTCAAATTGTAAAAGTATTTCATAGTGTTTGTGTTATCTTGATGCTCATAGAATGTGCTCATTGTGGTCCCTATTATATCCGTCTTTCTCTTTCCATTCTGTTAATGTCTCTGAGTACTTTTATATCTTGATCGTATCTACTCTCCAGGCGTTGTATGAAGCCTACTGGGTTGGTGGTTCTCCATGAATAATAATTATAATAAGAATATGATGATAATAATAATAATAATAATACTTATAATGAATTTCATTATGGCAGGTGGAAAGCAAAGTGTGGAAATGAAAGTATCCAGCGACCCACCCAGCCAGTGAAACCTATCTTTCATCCCGTCCCCACCTCGCCACCACCTACGCCCGTTCCACCCACCTGGGCAGCTCCCAGGTGAGAACTAGGGACATTAAGCTTTTCTTTTCTACCTGTCAATAAATGTATCTATATGTATTAGTAATTATAACTTCTACCGTATGCATCGTCTGGCTCTTGGCGTTTAACCTGCACTCATGCATGTCCTTGGTTTTTGTATTGCTGAATGATTTAAGGGCTCTTGTTTAAAGAAATTGGAGCTACTTTCCCCTTCCTTAGATCAAAATTGATTACCTGTACGCCGCTCATTCCCCAGGCTCTGTAAGATCTTTACCAGCATAGTGCTTCCCAATGAATGTAATAAGTCTCACCTTTCTCGATGAAATGGCGATGGATTTTTTTTAGTAACAAAGTACTTCCTTAGTCGGATATGAAGTAAAAATTAGTAGGTTGGGTGTATCATCTTACTCTCTATTCATGAGTGGTTTGTTGAGGTTCACATGTTAACTTTGTGCACAGTTTGAGAGAAAGGGAACCTTTTGCCACTACGATCCCTAGCCCCACTTCCACCGCCTGTCACCACCACAACCATCACCCCTACCACTACCTCTGTCATCACCACCACCACCTGAATCTCTCTGCAGTGTAAATATACATATGCAGGTCTTGGGAGCAAGGAGACAGCATCGCGCAAGATATTCAGGAGATTCGTTGCCAGTTTGACCCAGTCACTCCATCACTCAGCCATCAGCAGCAGCGATCACTGTCGCACCAGCCTCGCGCATCTCTCTCCATTCCCACACCTACGCCTGGGAGGCGCTACACTAAATGTGCTGTGACACCATGTAAAAATGCTCAGATCTCCGTAAGTGACATCTTTTTCTTTAGCATAATTTTGCTAACTTTATGCGTTTCACAGCTCACCGAGAATTTGGAGAGAAATTTTAAGACGACGCTTCGGTCTGTCCTGGAAGGCGTCCGAGTATCTTGTATGTCATAATCATATCCATCCTAGTATGCACTCAGTTACTAATAGTCAGGTTAAGAGGTTTTTAACTTTTCCATCATTTTAGGCGTTTAAACTTTCTTCCACTACCAAAATTACCCTACCAGTACTTCTCCACTTCCTTCTGTCGTCCTCTCTCTGTCCCATCCCTGTCCCTCTCTCTTCCATATATACTGGCTCCTTCACCTTCGTGTGTTATTGTGACTTGTAAATGGTACAAGTCATCAGGTGACTTGTACCTTTTGCCACCAGGCCACGGGCCTGGTGACATAAGCTCTCGCTTCACAGCCTGAGGGTCCGGGTTCGATTCCCGGAGAGGGTTAAAACATTGGGCGTGTTTCCTTACACCGGTTGTTTATATTCACCCATCAGTAAAATGGGTACCTGGGTGTTAGTTGACTGGTGTGGGTCGCATCCCGGGATAAAACTGACCTAATATGCCCGAAATGCTCTAGATAACAAGCGGCTTTCTATATGGTAGTATGTCATTGATGTGAGCTAGGCTTGTATACCTTGTACATGTACTTGTAGAAATAAAGGTATTATTATTATTACATTTTAGTTATCTGTCATATTCATAAAATATTTAAAAGAATTATTCCTGATTTTTATACGTTCGAGTTGTATGACTCATACCGGTTTAGGGCTTCTTTTTATTATGATAATTATTATAATAAATATTTACCTGAGATAGTCAACAATACAATATTTTTGTGATTTTAGGGACGAACTAGACACGCGCGCCCTCTGTTTCGGGGAGGTCGTAGACGTGACCAATGGACCACTCAGGAAGTGGATGAGGAAGACGAGTGGATTGACGTGGAGGAAGTGTCACCACCACGGACCACATACCACCTCTACCGCATGGGTGCTGATGGTACAAAGTGTACTTTGCCTATCACTGTCATGTCTACAGATCGGACGCCCGTAATGTCACAGCTTCCTATCACCCCGTCTTCACCATCTCGGCGCCCTGTCACCACACTCACGCCATCTCAGGGCCCTATCACCACACTCACACCCTCTCAGCGCCCTGTCACCACGCCCACATTATCTCATCGTGCTATCACCACGCTCACGCCATCTAATCGTCCAACTCTTTCTCTGCAAATGATTCGGGATCGTCGTAGTGTAGTTCAGCGTCAACCTTTACCCCACAAGAGCACTACACAGCATCAGAGGTACTCGACTGTCTCGCGGCCCAGCTCTATACATCACCAGGATAGAGCACCAACCGGTACATCCCAGCGCCATGTTGTGTCTGGCTCAAGTTATTCAAAGCTTACTGTCCTCAAGATTCCAGTCACTAGAACTCAGCAGTCTAAGATGACTGTTAACAAGGAAGCTCTAGGTCATGAGCGGGATGTACTGGCCCAGAAGGTAGTTGTTGGACCCGATCGAGACACAGATGGGGACGATGTGCAAGTGATCCCAAATACACAACCAGTTACATCACATTTTATAATCCTTTCAAGTGATTCTTCACCTGAACCAATTGAAAAGGAAGATCCAATTGGAACATCTTCCGGAAAAGAAGAATCTTACAGAAACTCGACTTCAAAGCATGTTTCAAATGAAACATTCTCTGGAAGAAAAGATAATCTCATGCAAAAAGTGTCTTCGGATAAGAATGCAGACGTAATGAATGTGTTGATATTGTCAGATGATGATGATGAGCTGCCGGACTTGAATCGTTCATTACCACCGGCATCACCAATTAGAGAGAAGCAAATACTTGAACCACACAAGGCTTGCCAATCACAGGTTGGGAAGCTAGAGGTTAGATGTGATGATACGAAGAAAGACACAGCTGTAACAGATAGTAATTACCTCAGTGATGCCTCCACTATTATCTTTGAAGATGATTTTGATGTTGATATGTTAGAAGAAAATTCTAAGGACAAATTTTCAGGGGATGAGTGTAAGAATGCTGAAGCATTTCATAAGACAATAAAAACAGCTGGAAACACGGCTGCACATGCAAGTGCTTTATCAGCTGATGAACTTCCCCAACGTGATAATAAAAAAACTGAAGTTCCAAATTTCAAGTTACTGCAAACATCGTCAGATGAGCCAGAAAGTTCTCCCATGATGGAGACGGGGGAACTTGAGATCATCAGATCAACAGATAAAAAGCAAGTTGACACTGTGCTTATAAACAAAATCCATACATTGCGATTGGTGTTTTCTGATTTTATTCACCTTAACACCTTTCCTTGCCCCTTGAAGCACTCCCAGACGAATGTCGTCGATAAGCACCAAGAATCTGCAGATGGTGATACAAGAAACCAGTTCAGCGAATTTGGTAAGACTAAGTTCGCAGATAACATCAAGATACGAGACGATGAGAGCACAGAAATACTTGGACAGCCAAGGAAGCATGATAATTATGTTGTAAGTAGAGGTTTGGAGCAGTACAGACAGGGGAGAGAGAGTTCCTTAGAACATAAAGATGCGGTGAGGTTACTCAAGGAAGACAGTCTGAATATGCCAGAATCACTGAACGTGACTCTTCAGGGAAGAATTTCCTCTGAAGCTAAAGCGAGAGATCTGGCAAAAGGAAATTCAACAAATGAGAATAATGCTGATTACTGCGAGTTCACAGACGTGTCCTCCATCATCTTCGTGAGTGATGGTCAGCTCATCTTTCCCGTGCATGTGCTGAGCGTTTCCCAGCAACAGCGTATGCAGGTCTCGCCAGCTGAGGAAGTTGGTATCATTCACCAGTGTGTTTATTCAGGTCGGGCATGTGATGCTGGTGCAGCCTTGAGTGGAAACATCGAAATGTCTGATAGTCATGTTTCAGAGGTACGAAAACGAGAAATTTCGATCCCAGAGAACAAAAGTTTAGGGGATGACACTCAAACCTTCAAGAAAAAAGATGTAATTTTATTTAAGAAGGATGGGACTTCAAGGGATAAAATGACATATGGGGATTATAAAAGCGTACAAGAGCAAAAGCCAAAGGAAGAGTGTAAATTAATACAAAAATACAAAACCTTTAAGGAAACCTGTAACTCTGAGATAGAAAAAGATCCTGTTCAGGGTACAAAGGTAAACATATTGATCAATGATGGAAGCCTGAATGAATCTAAGGCTTCTAAATCTTCACCAACCCACTTTGAAAATAAAAGTATTAGCAGTTCTTACAATGAGCAGACCCTAACTACCACCCTGACAGATGTTACTTGTAAGAATAGCTTTGAAACGTGTGAAACTCCATCTGTTGATAACCTCAAAGAACAGTTAGACTCGACTAAGGAAATTGTTAGATCACTAAACAATGTATTAGAGGTCCAGAAAATTTCAGAATCACAAGAGTCGCAAAACCCTTCGCTGGAGAAGGAAGAACTGCTAAAATCCAAACTTGAAAACGATGGACTAGAGCGTAAAGAGACTACAAATTTACAAAAGCCACAGGTCAGTGGTATGAAGAGCCAAGAAAAGCCAGACCCACATATTCTACAAAATGATGTACTGGTGGACCACTCATTATCAGAATCACTGAGGGTGACACATCAACCAGTACCAGAATCACTGTGTGTAGCAGAAAAGAACACAAGGGCAAAATACCAGGTTGTGGAGATGCAAGAAAGATTAGAAAAACCCGGTGTAAAAAAAAATCAAGGAACATCAGTCTCACCATCGCAACCGAAGGTCGTGTTAGAAAATATGGATCTACTTCGTTGCGAAACCTCAGCCCGTGGAAGTACCCTACTCACCACTAGTGAAGATGGCGTTGCTAAACACGAGGAACTGGACACCGTCAGTGCTTCTACCGAAATTAAAACACAACCTTTATGGTATCAAAGATATCGTAGTAGTATTATTCAAGGACTTGTGGAAGAGCTAAGAATCATGGGAGAGAGAGAGATGAAATTCACACTTGAGGAAAGAACGACATTTACAAAAGAAAAAGACAGCGGTGATAATGACAAAAGCAGGAAGATAATAATGAAGGAAGGTAGGAAGATGGAAGAAAGCACATCAGTTGTTTTAAGCGAAGGGAATATAAAAGAACGTACAGTAAATGTTTTGGATGAGGGTAAGATTAACGAATGCATAACAGTTGTTTTAAACGAAGGGAAGAGGGATGATTGCACAGCTGTTTTAGACGAGAGGAATATGAAAGACTGTGCAGTAAATGTTTTGGAGGAAGGTGAGATTAAAGAATGCATAACAATTGTCTTAAATAAAGGAAAGATGGAAGAATGCACTACTATTGTTTCGAACGACTGGAAAAAGACGGAAGAAGGCCAAACAAAATTGTTGCAGTTAAAGACTTATGAGAGTGAATTAAGAGGGAAATCATCCATTTTACCTCAAATGAATGGAAAATTGTTCTTCATTCCTCAGATGAATAGAAAATCACCCATCGTGTCCCAACTCAATGAAGATAAGGAGAAACAAAGGAAGTCAATCCCATATCTTAAACCTATTGTTACAAATACAATTAAGATGGCTACGATAGGCAGTATTGATAAGAAATGTGATATAACAGAAAAAGAACCTCATACAGTTCATGTGCTTACTAAAAATAATGTAGTGGAACAGGAGGTTGAATTTATAAGAAAAGTGAATGTTGCACACACTCAGACAGCAGATATTCAGAGTGAAAGAGACAGAATAGATAAAAATGGTTTGCCACTCGCTTTTAAAGGTCAGTATAATGAATCCGCCACTAATGTGTCAGAAATGACAGAATTGCCAGTAACTGCAGTTAAAACTGATAATGAAAGAGAAAAAAAATGTAAAAAAAATGAAAACGAAGCTAGTGATCAGAGGATAAGCCAGGTTAGAGAATTGGAAAATGTACAGAACACAGTAGATGGAAAGGATAATAACGATGTTAGGTTACCTGCGATTCAGAAAGAAACTATAATTAACAAAAATGAAGATCAGTCAGATGATGGAAAATACTGCTCTCGTGTAAGTAAACTGAAAGATAATGAAACTAGAGATTGCAGTATACCCAGATCGTACCAAACAGAAGAGTCAAGTAGAAGAATAAACAAGGTTGGAGACAAGCCTGCCATGAATGAGTATCAATTTAAAACCATTGATGTATATGTAAAAGACATAGCAGGAGAATCGAAAACGATTACACCCGGGCAATTACTTCAGTCTGAAAAGATGATTGAAAATTCGAAGACAAGCGTTAAGGAGAAGACGGGAGAAAATGAAAACGAAAGAGAAAATGAGGACACAACGTCCAAGGTACAAGGTGCTTCCCCAGAAGGTCCTCTCAGAGTCTCGTCGAGACTCGTGACTGTGAAGCACGACTCTGTCGCCACCTCTGTGTCTCCGTCACAGTCTAGCATTTCCTCACTTAGCGACTTCGTGAAACGGATTTCGCAGAAGATTGATCAGCTGAAAGTCAAAACAAAATCTACTGTAATGGATGCAGAACGCTATCAACATTCTCATAAGCGACTGCGGGAGTTTGATTCTACTTTAGAGGACTTTATCACTAAGCATCGCCAGGCTGAGGAAGGTAAACAAGCGGTTCACAAAAGGGTACTATCCCCTGTTTCCAGCGAAGCTAGAAAAATTAACAGTTGTGGAAAACCAAACGATGTTGGAAAGAGTGAAGTGTATTCCAGCAGGTGTAAACAGGAAACCAGGTATATAGAAGACGCCAAAAGGTGTGAGGAGGATGATAAGAGTAATACCCTGCTATCTGCAAGTGTACCGTCACATCCAAGTGATACAGAGTCGTCAAACAGCAATGCACAGCAACACTCTAGTGATTGCCAAATATCTGCCAGCGATATTAAGCAATCTGTCCACAGTCAGCAATTGTTGAGATCTGGTACACTGCCATCTCAAAACAATACGCAGCCTTCTACCAGTAATGAGAGTTCATCTGCCAACGGAGTACGACCAGTGGATATTGACGCTGAAGTCACCCAGACAAAGAAGGATGACAAAGATTTTGGAACGACTGAAAATAGCGGAAAGGAAGGTGGTAGCACTACCATTACGTGCAGCGAGATCAGTAACAAAATCTCCAGCGGAAATGATGCCACCGTCACCACCCCTAACAAGAGCACTACCACAACAAACAGCGACACCATTGTCAACACCACTAACAGCAGCAGCACCACAGATTCTAATATAACACAAACTACCTCTAATAACACCGTTAATATAAGCAACAGCACCGCCACTGTCACCGTGGTCACCAGCAGCGCCTCCGGCAGCACTGGTCGAGCCAGGAAAAGAAGAAGGGAGAAAGGCACAATCCACTACATCCTTGAAGTTTCTTTGAATGGTGAGTTTTTTTTAATTCTTGTGATGACTTCTATTGGATGCTTCTGAAGGACTTGATCCATGGAATTGAAACCACCCTCCCTTTCCAGCAATCAAATCTGATTACCTCACATTCTCCAGGAGCTGTATGACACGATTTTTGAATACATAATTAGGATGTCTTTTATTATGTCAGAAACATTTTATGCTTATTTTCTACATATTGATTTTATTATAACTTTGTTCAGTGAAAAGCGATGCTATTTTGTTGTAGCATATATGTGCTGTCCTAAAGTCTGGTCTAGTATATATATATTATTGACCGGTCTGGCTGAGAGACGGGGCCGCAATTGGTGAATAGGGGATAGAGTCCTCACCACTCCTTGTGCTGAGTGACCCATGCGGATTTAGCAGTTTTTTGTGAATACAGTAATATTAATTTTGTGCATTAATAGTATTCAACACTGACAAGTTGATGAATAAACTGCATGCACAACACGAGTATCATTATTATACCCAGGTGTTGCAAATGTGTCTTATTCATAAATATTAATACTAATGGTCCTCCTGGTGGCAGAGGTGTACAAGAAGTGTGTTGATGTAGTGCGTAGCTTCGGGGAGAAGATGGTATCATCCCTGCGTAGTAAGGAGGTGGTGGGCCACAACCACAGTTTCTCAACCCTCCAGCCTGATTATACTCGTTCCCTCCTCAACCAGATTGTGAGGACCCGCAAAGGACCTTACCAACCAAGTGAGTCTAAACATTGAAACATTGATTTTGTTGTAGCGTAATTGCATCAGATCTTCGATCAGAATTCTATGTGATGTTTTAAGGATGGGTTAGACATAAAAAATTATAAAAAGCTGGATATGGTTGTACCTGATTAGTATGAAGCCCTTCCCCCATGTTTACTTTTTCCTTTCAGTTAATAGGTATGAAGTGCATATACACTGAAGCCTTAATGATAATCGTGCACAGACTAAATAAACCGGTTACATAACCTGTATATTTGCTCGTAGACTGTTTAGCAAATATTTTTGTTGGTGGGTTCGGGTTTGAGAAAGGCGCTTAGTATGGGCCAGTAGGCCTGCTGCAGTGTTCCTCCTTTCTTGCGTTATCCTCCATGTGCGATATACAGTATGTGCAGTGAGAACTTGTATCTCTGTGTACGTACCTCTAAACAACAACTATGTAATAGGATATTTTTGATAGATTTCATGTATATCAACATGATTCATAAACGGCTGTGGATAGCTAGCAGCAATGAATAAACTACTGTTGACCACGATCCTACAGGATAAGTGTAGGTTCGTGGTCAACAGTTCGTGTAATCCACTGACGGGAAATGTGTGTGTATTCCACTGACGGGAAATGTGTGTGTATTCCACTAACGGGAAATGTGTGTGTATTCCACTAACGGGAAATGTGTGTGTATTCCACTAACGGGAAATGTGTGTGTATTCCACTAACGGGAAATGTGTGTGTATTCCACTAACGGGAAATGTGTGTGTATTCCACTAACGGGAAATGTGTGTGTATTCCACTAACGGGAAATGTGCGTGTATTCCACTAACGGGAAATGTGTGTATTCCACGAACAGGTAGTATGTTTATATTCCACAAACGGATAGTGAATGTGTTTATTTACACTTACAGGTAGCGAGGAAGACAAACTGTACCGGAGACTCCTCACCTTACACGGATTAGTGAAGGCAGCTGATCTCTTCTGTCACTATGGCTTCCGTCCTGCCATCCATTGTCTTCAGCAGTTCCAAATCTGCCACCAGGCCCTTATACCAGGTAAGCGTCTGTTCTTTTAACTTTAGGCTTCCATAATGTTAAGGCTTTTGCTTTACCAGCAAATAGTTGATGTTTTAACTCATTTAAAACCGTTGTTTCACCCTAAATAGACGAAACGTCGTCAAATAGTTTTTGAGTTATTCACCATTCACTTCATCCTAATTATAGATCGTTTGAACTCTGTTTTCATGCTCTTGTATAATTAGTCTGAACTACAGACTAATTATACAAGATGATAAATAAGACATGAAACTGGAATATTTTTTCCCGAAATGAATCTGGAAAAAAAAGTACCAAAGTGTTACACATATGTCTTATTCGCCAACTTCTCGGTAATGTGTACCATTATCATAGTGATAATTATATAGGTCCTAAACTTACAGTCGAGTTGGATTTCTCTTTTTTTTATCTTGCTAACGAGTTGGGGTTTTCTTTGATTTATAAACGAGTTGCGTTCCAGTTTTTTTTTTTTTTTAACTACAAACGGTATTGCATTCCTACTTTGTTTAACTTACAAATGAACTGCTTTTTCATCTCGGAAATGAGGCGCGTCACTTTTTTTTTTATATTAACGGCGAGTGGCCTACCTGTTTTTATTGCAAAGAAGTTTCATCACTATTTTATTCAACTTAAAAATAAGTTTGTAAGTTGTGTTTCACACGTTCACACAGAGGCTTGGTACTTGTAAAGTGCAACTGCCCGTCACTTTCCTTAGATCAAACCTGATTACCTCTCATATTCCCAGCCTCTCTCCGTCACTATAATAATAATAATAATAATAATAATAATAATAATAATAATAATAACTATAATATGTAAATTATCATAACATTATTAGGATAAAACAAATACGAAAACGATGCGCTTTAGAGTTTAATAAAACTTTTTTATATAAAAAGCTGACTTTACATATTGTTTTGAAATATCAAAAGGCAAAACTGGATTGACCTGATCATAGTTTACATTTTTTTTTTTCAGTCAGTATTTGAATTGTTCCATTCACGTATTGTGACTTATATTCCACACACATGCATTTTACTTTCTGCCAAAAGTGCTAAATTGTCGAGTCTGTCCCAGACGAACACCGTTGTGATAAAATCCAAAGACTGGAGAGGAGCTGGGGGAGCCTGACAGGCCACTCTCTGGGTTGGAAAGCCTTGGGTTCTCGAACTGCGTCTTCCAGGGGTGTCGGGACGTCCACCGCCACTCCCCTCATTCTCTGCGCTCTCCATCACATAGTCTTGAAACCTTCTATAGGAGGCTACGGGGCTTCCATAGGGTAGAGGGGAATCTTCTTCCGAGAGAAAGTCGTTCTCAGTCACTGGGAACATGTTAGGGACGCCCTTGTTGCTGAGCGATGGGCTTCCCGGAGAGTCTGAGTCATAGCCGCAGGCCCACTCCAGGAGGTCCTCAGGGAATACGTTATTGTCGAAGTCAGAGTCGCAGTACGGACTATGAGGCAAGTCACTTGGCGAAGTCTGTGACTCTAGACGTCTTGAGAAGGAAGATGCGCAGTTAACATTATCATGATCTTGTGACCAGTAATTGGTTGAGTTTTTAATGGTAGGGGACATTACACGGGCGTCCGGTGACTGTTCCAGAGGGACAAATTGGGAACGGTGCGACATTAGCGTCCACGGTGGGGGAATCTCACCCACTTGGTCAGCTTGGAGTGCAGGTTGGTAGGAGAGAAACCTCATAGTTTCCTCCTTGTCACACGGACCTTGCTTGTATCTGAAACAAATGTTTGGGTTTAGCCATATAGGTTTATTTCACAGTTTCTGTAATAAGGTTGTTTTAAATATAATACTGTAACGAGTTTCTAAGTACGCTTGTCGGGGCAAGCCTCACAGTGTTTCTCGACAACCTTACTACAAAATTTAATCAACGCACTTAAAGGAAATACAATATACACACACACACACACACACACACACACACACACACATATATATATATATATATATATATATATATATATATATATATATATATATATATATATATATATATATATATTACAGTGAAACATATAAGTGAACAGTATTTAGATAAGGCTAAAGAGGTCTTTGTGGCATTTATGGATTTGGAAAAGGCGTATGACAGGGTGGATAGGGGGGCAATGTGGCAGATGTTGCAGGTGTATGGTGTAGGAGGTAGGTTACTGAAAGCAGTGAAGAGTTTTTACGAGGATAGTGAGGCTCAAGTTAGAGTATGTAGAAAAGAGGGAAATTTTTTCCCAGTAAAAGTAGGCCTTAGACAAGGATGTGTGATGTCACCGTGGTTGTTTAATATATTTTATAGATGGGGTTGTAAGAGAAGTAAATGCGAGGGTCTTGGCAAGAGGCGTGGAGTTAAAAGATAAAGAATCACACACAAAGTGGGAGTTGTCACAGCTGCTCTTTGCTGATGACACTGTGCTCTTGGGAGATTCTGAAGAGAAGTTGCAGAGATTGGTGGATGAATTTGGTAGGGTGTGCAAAAGAAGAAAATTAAAGGTGAATACAGGAAAGAGTAAGGTTATGAGGATAACAAAAAGATTAGGTGATGAAAGATTGAATATCAGATTGGAGGGAGAGAGTATGGAGGAGGTGAATGTATTCAGATATTTGGGAGTGGACGTGTCAGCGGATGGGTCTATGAAAGATGAGGTGAATCATAGAATTGATGAGGGGAAAAGAGTGAGTGGTGCACTTAGGAGTCTGTGGAGACAAAGAACTTTGTCCTTGGAGGCAAAGAGGGGAATGTATGAGAGTATAGTTTTACCAACGCTCTTATATGGGTGTGAAGCATGGGTGATGAATGTTGCAGCGAGGAGAAGGCTGGAGGCAGTGGAGATGTCATGTCTGAGGGCAATGTGTGATGTGAATATAATGCAGAGAATTCGTAGTTTGGAAGTTAGGAGGAGGTGCGGGATTACCAAAACTGTTGTCCAGAGGGCTGAGGAAGGGTTGTTGAGGTGGTTCGGACATGTAGAGAGAATGGAGCGAAACAGAATGACTTCAAGAGTGTATCAGTCTGTAGTGGAAGGAAGGCGGGGTAGGGGTCGGCCTAGGAAAGGTTGGAGAGAGGGGGTAAAGGAGGTTTTGTGTGCGAGGGGCGTGGACTTCCAGCAGGCATGCGTGAGCGTGTTTGATAGGAGTGAATGGAGACAAATGGTTTTTAATACTTGACGTGCTGTTGGAGTGTGAGCAAAGTAACATTTATGAAGGGGTTCAGGGAAACCGGCAGGCCGGACTTGAGTCCTGGAGATGGGAAGTACAGTGCCTGCACTCTGAAGGAGGGGTGTTAATGTTGCAGTTTAAAAACTGTAGTGTAAAGCACCCTTCTGGCAAGACAGTGATGGAGTGAATTATGGTGAAAGTTTTTCTTTTTCGGGCCACCCTGCCTTGGTGGGAATCGGCCAGTGTGATAATAATATATATATATATATATATATATATATATATATATATATATATATATATATAATTATGTTTGAATTTAATAGACAAATAATCTAGAATGTTGTATAGCGAACACAAAATCAACAAATCATATAAGTTTTTACAGAAAAACAACGTGAAAGTCTTAAATACCTGTGCGGGCCAAAGTGGTCCTGTGAATCACAGTTGTCTTGTCCACTAAAGTGGTCTTGTGGATCCCACTGGACTTTTGAACTGCAGTGTTCTAGTGCGCAGTAGTGGCAGGGTGGTCCGCAGTGGTCTTGTGGACTGTGTTGGACTTTAATACCACATTGGCTTTGTGCTCTACGCTGATCAAGCATGTAGTTTTGGTCTTGGCGGTGCGTCCTACACTGGTCTGGTGTTGCTACATTCCCCGTCAGGCTCTCGAGTCTTACCTGAAACCATACAGTGTTGTCTTCCTCTATGTATTATTCTCTGGAACTTTTTATCTTTGATATTATAGAACATTAATTTAGGCCGATATTAATGTTATACCTCGAGTTTACCATTGGAAGAGCTACGATATACCTAGCAATTTTGGGACGCTCTCAGAAGGAATGTAATATTCTTGGAAGAATTCAGACGTTCTTGAAAGGAGTGGGACGTCTTTAGAAAGAATGAGATGCTTTTAGAAGAACCGCAATGTACTTGGGATGCTCTTGGAAGGATTCCTGCGTCGGGGGGTTGGGACTTATTTAAGTGGGCTCCTGCTTACGTCGGAGGCTTCGACGTGCCTTATAAGTCGATTGAGAAGGCTAACATTCGCCTGTAAGTGTTATTTACCTGGGTCAGCCTATGGGCCGGGACTGGCACGCTGATGAGGACCGAGGAGTCTTGAGCCGAATTAATCTCCTTGGTGATGTCGTGTCGGTAAAGAAACACCCACAGCTGGAACACTGCTACAGCCACCGCCACCTCCACCACCTGCCACACGCCGTACATCACGGAGATGATCACCAACTGACTGCGCATCTGCTCCACGCACGTGACATGGTAATGCATAGATCGTGGTTTTAATTGTAAGGAGCTTTAAGTAGTCGATAGGCATTTAAACCTCGTTAACCAGCCAACTAAAACGATGATGATGATAATAATAAATACATTGTTGTATGAATGATTATATAAAAAGCGCTACGCCAGAATAGTATATGGTATATGAAGACTAGCTTCACCTGGGGATCTTGAAAAGACAGTAGCATGATGTTGGTGGCGACGACCATGTTCTGACACGCCGTCTCTGTGGCAACAGTACGACAGGTTCTGTGACTCTAGGGTAGCAGAGAAAATGTTAGTGTGTAGCTTGCCGACACCACGACTACACACATCATGTACTTAAGAATATTAATGTGTGGTTTTTAAACACCATAGTATTATGCAACATACATTATGTACTTAAGAGGACATGGAGAATGGAGCATAGAGGAAGATTTTTACGCTCAGTATCGTGGTTATCTGGCAGTACTAAATAAAATTTACTATATACATTGACTGATTTTTGCAACTTACGAAGCAGACCATCTTAGCGAGAAGGTAGGCGACGAGGACACTGACGAAAGGGACGAGAGAAGTGGTGAAGACAACACTGGAAGAGGAGGTAGCGAGAGAATTGTAGTATCTGAGGATGAGCATCACTCCGCAGGTGACTGCTCCTGCCCATCCCAGCACCCCACACACCTGTGCACATAAGGGGTTATTAGTTGAATAATCGAAGGCACTGCGTCACCTATGCAGGTACAGGGATCTTTTTTTTTCCCCTGGGGTATTAAATTTGATCACCTCCCTTTTCTCCCGCGCTGCCGGAACCCTGTGCGTTTAGTGCTTCCCTAACTATTTAATACAAATAATAGTTACCATTTGACACGTGTCATTAGCCATTACATAAAGGTATCAGTTTACAACAGTTGCTAACGGTTTCTCGGACCGAAACGTCGTCATAAGCTTTCCTCTCCTATGTGCGGGTTATTTGTGTATTGCTAACGTTTCCTAAGGGTGTCAACGTTTTATTAGTGCCTCTTATACCAGCGTTATGGCAATACTGTGTTTCATACCTTTGTTTAATACTCCATTTTTTTTTACGGCTAAGAAATGGTAAATGAGACACCCAAGTACTGCAATAGGGCATTCATTATAGAAACGTTTTGCTCACTTGTATTGACAACTCACCGAGCGAAACTTTTCATAATATATATCCTAGTGCTGGATTTGTATCTTATTTACATGCTATTTTATGTCATCTTTGACTAGTCTTAAGAGCTGTTATTCCACCTCAGTTCATTCAAAGGTTTAGTTAGGTTAGGTTTGTCAGGAAACAGGACAAGTGTTTCCTGACGCGGGTCTTACTCACATGATGACCCGCAGCTGGAGCTCTTGGTCATCTGACCTAGGCCTTCCGCTGGCTTACCTATCCACCCCTTTTAAAAATTGTAGTCATAATTATAACCATTTTTTCTGCCTAGCACTGTCTGTGATGTACCCCCCCCCTAATACCCAGGTGTTAGATGTAACAATTGTAATTATTGTATACAATATGAATATTATTGGTAGGAGTGCCGACAATATTTTAGGTATATGGACATATGTGCAGCCAATAAGACCTTTATTGCGGCTACGTTTCACTCACCAAGACTTCTGCGAGACATATCTGCAGTAAATGTCTTGCACATTTGTCCATTTAACTAACATACAACAGTAGCGACACATTACTGGTATTTCAACACCATAACCATCTTATAGAACAGGGTAGCCTCACTTCCGTGTTCCTGTAATGTACCTGTCATACAGAACACAGTAGTGTCACACTGCGGGTGTTCCTACAATGTACCATATTTCGCGGCGTATTAGACGCATGTAGTTTTTCCAGTTCTCCAAAAACCAGCCTGCGTCCTATAAACTGAAGGTCAGTGACGGGAGTTATAAGTTTGGGGTGTGGGGTGGGCTGTAGCTCTCCCAGTTACGTCCGATGCCGAGTCATTGAGATTAAAGCAAGTCTTATATGCCGCGTCTTATAATCAGCGAAATTCGGTAATTATCATGTAGCTATGATTGTAGAAACACCCGCCTCACACTGCGGGTGTTCCTACAGTGTAACTATCATGTAGAATATAGTAGCCTCACACTGCGGGTGTTCCTACAGTGTATCATGTAGAATATAGTTGCCTCACACTGCGGGTGTTCATACAGTGTAACTATCATGTAGAACAGAGTAGCCTCACACTACGGGTGTTCCTACAATGTATCATGTAGAATATAGTAGCCTCACACTGCGGGGTTCCTACAGTGTAACTATCATGTAGAATATAGTAGCCTCACATTGTTGTTGTTGTCGCCATATAACTACGTATTTTATTAAATAGAATAGCCGCACATTGCAATGTGTGACTGAATAACAGTCACACATTGCGGGTGTTCTCTTATACAATATCGCAGCCGTATACTGTAGATATTTCTGTGTTGTGGTTATTATAGAGTAGCCGCGTACTGCGAGTAACTTCTTTGTCTCGATCTACGAACCTTCGAGATACAGAGGGCCCACTTGCGTATGTACTGCCTGACGAACATGCCCACCACGACGGGGACGATGACGAAGACGAGGCTCAACACTATGTTAAAGTATGGCAGCTGCAGCTCCTGGTCCGGCCAACGCTTGGAGTATGCCCACAGGTTGAAAGGCATCACTGCTAATGCCAGCAAGGGCGACAGTGTCGCTATTGTGATGCTGCAACACCAAAATAATTCATTCTCTTATACAAATTTCTCCAGAAGTTCTGCTATTGCAAATATATAATTCATTGTTGCATCAAATATTAAAGAACAACTTGGTAGTGAGAGGTCAGTATCCATCCGGAGACAGAAACAAAAATAGTAAGTTGTCTGTATATCTCGTCCTCCAGCTGTGGTCCTCTTCAGCAGAATATACAAGTAAGAGAAGGAACATGTTATAAAGGGCTGTAACATACCCATAATAGGTTTGAGGAGAGAGCTGTTAGTTGATTGTTACAAAGTTATTAATAGCAATGTTAGTGTACTTGTTGTACTATATATGGTTGGACTGAATTGGTTTGGGTGTGAGAAAGGTCTGCCTAGAGTGGGTCAGTGGGTCTGCTGTAGTGCGCCTACATTTTTTTTATTATTATTATACTCACACCTGGTAGTTTCACTTCACTAAAAAATAGACATTTATTGATTCTTCCGATGTATGTGGAAGTAAACGAAAGCGTTCATGTATTTCAGTTTCAATTTCTACTGTGATTCTTCTCTCTCTCTCTCTCTCTCTCTCTCTCTCTCTATATATATATATATATATATATATATATATATATATATATATATATATATATATATATATATATATATATATATATAATATAATATATATATAAGTGTTGAATGATGATGAAAGTATTTTTCTTTTTGGGGATTTTCTTTCTTTTTTGGGTCACCCTGCCTCGGTGGGAGACGGCCGACTTGTTGAAAAAAAAAAAAAAAAATATATATATATATATATATATATATATATATATATATATATATATATATATATATATATATATATATATACACACAAAATGGGAGTTGACACAGTTACTTTTTGCTGGTGATACTGTGCTTTTGGGGGATTCTAAAGAATAAAGTTGCAAAGGTTAGTGGACGAGTTTGGGAGGGTGTGTAAAGTTAGAAAGTTGAAAGCGAACATAGATAAGAATAAGATGATGAGAGTATCAAACGATTTAGATAAAGAGAAATTTGATATCACATTGGAGGGAGGGAATATGGAAGAAGTGAATGTTTTCAGATATTTGGGAGTTGACTTGTCAGCAGATGGGTTTTTGAAGGATGAGGTTAACCGTAGAATTGATAAAGGAAAAAAAGGTGAGTGGTGTTTTGAGGTATTTGTGGAGACAAAGAACTTTATCCATGTAGGCAAAGAAGGGAATGAACGAGAGTATAATGATACCAACACTCTTATATGGGTGTGCAGTATGGGTTGTAAATGCTGCAGCGAGGCGGCGGCTGGAGGCAGTGGAGATGTCCTCTCTAAGGGCAATGTGTGGTGTAAATATTATGCAGAGAATTCGTAGTGTGGAAATTAGGAGAAGTTGTGGAGTTACTAAAAGTATTAGTCAGAGGGCTGAAGAGGGGTTGTTGAGGTGGTTTGGTCATTTAGAGAGAATGGAACAAAGAATGATTTGGAGAGCGTATAAATGTGTAGGGGAAGGAAGGCGGGGTAGGGGTCGTCCCCGAAAATGTTTGAAGAGGGGGTAAAGGAGATTTTGTGGGCGAGGGGCTTGAACTTCCAGCAAGCGTGTGTGAGCGTGTTAGATAGGAGTGAATGGAGACGAATGGTTTTTGGGACCTGACGAGTTGTTGGAGTGTGAGCAGGGTAATATTTTGTGAAGGGATTCAGGGAAACTGGGAAAGGAGGCCTGGTCACAGACCGGGCCGCGGGGGCGTTGACCCCCGGAACTCTCTCCAGGTAAACTCCAGGTAAACTCCAGCCGGACTTGAGTCCTGGAAATGGGAAGTACAATGCCTGCACTTTAAAGGAGGGGTTTAGGATATTGGCAGTTGGGAGGGACATCTAAACTGTCGCATCTGAGCGCCTCTGCAAAAAAACAGCGATTATGTATGAGTGATGATGAAGGTGTTGAATGAAAGTTTTAATATATATATATATATATATATATATATATATATATATATATATATATATATATATATATATATATATATATATATATATATATATATATATATATAATATATATATATATATATATATATATATATATATATTATATATATATATATATATATATATATATATATATATATATATATATATATATATATATTATGATATCTTTCTTATAACCCTTCAATGGAGAGGTACCTTGATTTCCTCCTATGCTTCCGCATGAATTCAATAATAATAGTAATTACCTGAGAGCTAGGTCTCCATCAACCCAGTAGGCGAAGAAGCTTGAGAATGCACCTCCAGGGCTGGAGGTGACGATGATAACACCCAAGACTTGGTAAGGTTGAAGCCGGAAGGCTAGGCTCATTGCGAAGCCCACGGCTGGTAAGATGCCAAACTGACACAGTATCCCAAGCAGGCACTGCCAGGGATGCTTCATGTGGTGCCACATCTGGCAACAGTTGTTAGAAAAGAACTCAAGAATAGAGGAGCATCGTAGTAGGTATAATGGCCCATGCTCAGCAGGTCTTTCTCAAACCCAATTCTTTTTAAAAGGTTTATTTGTAAACTTCACCAGTCTCTTTGTAACACCGTTAACCATTTTTTTAAACTAAACTATTTTTAAGCTACCCAGCCTTTTTAAAAGTTACCCAACGTATTTTGAAAGCAGCCTATCCTGGTTTGAAAGCTACCCATCTTATTTTGAAAGCTATCCATATTTTGAAAGCTATCCATATTTTGAAAGCTATCCATATTTTGAAAGCTATCCATGTTTTGAAAGCTATCCACCCTATTTTGAAAGCTATTCATCCTAATGTGAGAGATATCCATCTTACTTTGAAAGGTATTGGGTGCACAAAATAGCCTAGAAGACGGTAGCAGTGTAAATATATTACGTAACTTTATCAGTTTAATGTGTGTGTTATGTTTAATTGTCTTTTATTTATGTATCTTTTATTAATGTATATTTTATTGGTGTATTTTTATTATTTTTTTTATCATTTATTAATATATCTTATCTGTCCTATTGGTTTGCATGTTATTGGTATTTTGTTACTATGACTTTTGTTGATGGCTTTTATTGGCTTGCATGTTACTGGCGTTTTGTGTCTTATTACCGTCCTTTGTTGGTTTGCATGTTATTAGTGTCTTATTTTTGGCGTCTTGTATTAGTGCGTCTTACCTCAGCGGTGCGCCGTCCAGCTCCACCAGTACAACTGGTGTACCGGGAAATATAACGGTACGGGTGGGGACTGAACCCGTGGCAAATGAATCCTAAAACTCCAGGCCAGTGCGTAAGGCACTCGACCCGGTGTGAGATTCATCTTGGATTTGTGGTCACAGTGGGAGGCCCATGCTAACTTACTATAGAAATATAGCTACTTGGATTAATCTTATTGTAGCCAGCTGGCCTGGAGTTTTAGAGTTCAGTTGCCATGGGTTTAATCCCCACCCGTTCCGTGGTTTGCTCGATTGCTAGCGCACTCAGCTCATAAATTGAGGTTCGTGGTTCGATCCCCGGTATGGGTGGAAACATTAGGACGCGTTTCCTTAAGATATCTGCTGTTCCTGTTCACCTTGAAGTAAAATAGGTACCTGGGTGTTAGTCGACTGGTATGGGTTGCATCCTGGGACAAAACTGACCTAATTTGCCCGAAATGCTCAGCATAACAAGCGGCTTTCTATATAGTAGTATGTCATTGATGTCAGCAATGGTCTGTAAACTTTGTACATGTACTTCTAGAAACAAAGATTTTTATTATTACGTACTATCAAGATATGTTGGTGACTGACCTCCTTCCAGTAAGATGCGGCCCCCATGGCCAGCATGATCGTGATGACGTTACTCGTCATAACCAGAGTGACAACATAATCCAGTGTTGAAAGCCACTCTGGCGGTTCTGTCTCTGTTATGTTTGTTATTCCTGTCATCATCGTCGTCCAGTGTTCCTGAGACGCCACATCTTTGAAGTTAATTCCCCCGCTGTGTTGCTTCCCGGTGTCTGGTCTCTCCTGGGTAATCTGTCAGAATAAGACGCTCTCTGTTGTGACGTTCCGCCTCCTGGATGTCTTTTTTTAAATTAAAAATTTGGGCACATCACCAGTGTGCTGCTACCCTATTCTGTATGATGGTTACATTGTGGCAATACTCGTGTTGGCCTGCTACCCTACTTCATGGTAGTTACGTAGTGGGAACACTACACTGTGCGGCTGCTCTGCTCTTTATGATAGTTACGTGGTAGGAACTAAAATACCTTACTCTACAATAGTTACATAGTGGGAACACTAGCAGTGTGCTGCTATATTATTCTCAATGGTAGTTATATTGGGGGAATATCCATATTGGCCTGCTGCTCTAGTCTATGATAGTTACGTAGTGGGAACACTAGCAGTGTGCGGCTGATCTACTCTTTATGATAGTTACGTAGTAGTAAATAAAATACCCTACTCTTTGATAGCTACATAGTGGGAACACTAGCAGTGTACGGCTACCCTATTCAATTATAGTTACATAGTGGCAACTAAAACTGTTTCGCTGTCAAATTCCATCACTTGGGATGATTTTCTTACATCAAATACTAGGTTCAAGTAAATTCGCTAAGACCAGAGTAACTAAATAACTTCTCGATTTTAGAATCAAAACAAGCCAACAAAATTATAGACCCCTATATACAAGTTAGAGCGTTCCTCGCTGGTACTTACCTAAACTCTACACCCATCCCTCCGCTAATTCTTTAGTAAACAAGGCCTTTATATCACCATTCATATATAAGAAAGATGCTCGTGTGCTGTAACCTACTATTTACTATACAATGTTCAACAAAACCCTGGAAATACAAACTTCACATACAGGAAGGCCCCGCTTATACAGCACGTAAGGTTCTGGGCTACCGCTGTAAAGTGAAACATTCTCTCTCACTTTTTCACTTTGAAATGCATATAAAAGCCTGATAACATGTTTACACAATCATTTATTAAATGAGCCTAAAGAATACATGTACAGTACACACATTACTTACCTTAAAATATTTTCGTCCTTAGCTTATAGTAAGTAGTAAATATCTTTATTAGAGGAAATCTGAATAAATAAAGAATGGATATAATTGAAAACCGCTGCATTAGCGAAACACTTTAAAGCAAAGCGCTGTAAAGCGGGAGTGAATTTGAGGAGTGACAATTTAAGAGGCAGGGCCAGGAGCTGAAAATCAATCCCTACAACCACAAATAGGTGATTATTTCTCTCTCTCTCACCTTGCTGGAAGTTGACGATGGTGTTCCTGGTGTCTTATAAGTTACCTACACTTGCACACTTCCTCCCGTCTTCCAGTATTCCATAGCTACACTCCTCATGGCTCCTCACCCTGCAAATTTTCTCATACTAACTGTGAGCTAACGTATCTAGGTCACCACACAACGTTATCATGTTATTTGACACTGTTATTAGGTCAGACTTCTAGTGTCTCGCCACTGACAAGTTCACCATGTTGCTTGTTTCACTGTAATTATAGCAACATAAAAATGGTTATAATCATAATCATAATTTTTAAAGGGGTGGACCGGTAAGCCAGCAGAAAGCCTCGGTCATATGACCAAAAGCTCCAGCTGTGGGTCATCATATGACTAAGACCCGCGTCAACAAGCACTTGTCTTGTTCCCTGACAAACCTAATACCTACCTATCAGAGTTATCTGGTCAGCCTTCTAGAGTGTCTCACCACTAACAAGTTCACCATATTACTTGATTCATTGTTATTACGCTAAGCTTGTGAGCGTAATGGACACTCTCCTCCGACACTAACTGTGAGTTAAACACTTCTAGATCAAATTCACAAGCTTCACCATGTTACTAGTTGCACGGTTATTACGCTGAATTTGTTACAGTGTGCCTCACACTATTGTGTAATTTAAGAGTAAGAGAAGCCTCATCTGGTCTGAACATCCATATCTTATCTTATACACCTTGTATCTACATTCGTAATTTTGAAATAAAAAATATTTTCTTTATTTGTGAGATAACATCCTGTAAATGTTAACCTATTTATATATATATATATATATATATATATATATATATATATATATATATATATATATATATATATATATATATATATATATATATATATATTATCCCCCGAATTATTGTGTAGACAGTGGACTTGTAAATTATTGTATATGTTTGCACATTAATTTGAGATTATTATTGAAGACAAGGAAAAGTACGGAACGCACAACGGTCATTACAGCGCCTGGAGGAGAGGTATCAAGTTTGATTTGAGGATGGGTAGGGTAACTCTAGTTCCTTGGATCAGGAGTCCTTCATAAGCATCAACCAACCCACAGTCAATGGCTGCCCATGAATCTAAAAAAAAAAAAAAATTACGACTTTTCTCCGGTCTTACATTTACAGAGTTCTCAACCCTCTTTTTTTTTTTTTTTTTTTTTTTTTTTTTTAGGTTTTTCCGAGAAATTTTAATTGTTATCACTCAAATTAACATATTTTGGGTAGAAAAAAAAACACTGATTTAGAGTGAAAGTGCCTAATGATAGGGGTCATTTAGATCTTGGAGGCTCGTACCTCCGTCCGCTGATCAGGGGCAGATATTTGACCAATCTACCGTTGATCAAGAACAAATGCACAATACCGTGACTGGAACAATACATAAATAACCCGCACATAGGAAAAAAGGAGCTTACCACGACGTTTCGGTCCGACTTGGACCATTTACAAAGTCACATAGTAGAAGGTAGGTAGACAGCAACCACCCAGGGAAGTACTACCGTCCTGCCAGATGACTGTGAAACAGAAACCTGTAACTGTTTTGCATGATGATAGGATTGCTGGTTTCTTTTTCTGTCTCATAAACACGCTAGATAACAGGGATATCTTGCTACTCCAACTTACACTTTGGTCACACTTCACAGACACGCACATGCGTATATATATATACATACATCTAGGTTTTTCTCCTTTTTCTAAATAGCTCTTGTTCTTCTTTACTTCTTCTATTGTTCATGGGGAAGTGGAAAAGAATCTTTCCTCCGTAAGCCATGCGTGTCGTATGAGGCGACTAAAATGCCGGGAGCAATGGGCTAGTAACCCCTTCTCCTGTAGACATTTACTAAAAAAGAGAAGAAGAAAAACTTTATAAAACTGGGATGCTTGAATGTGCGTGGATGTAGTGCGGATGATAAGAAACAGATGATTGCTGATGTTATGAATGAAAAGAAGTTGGATGTCCTGGCCCTAAGCGAAACAAAGCTGAAGGGAGTTTCGGTGGGGGGAAATAAATGAGATTAAATCTGGAGTATCTGAGAGAGTTAGAGCAAAGGAAGGGGTAGCAGTAATGTTGAAAGATCAGTTATGGAAGGAGAAAAGAGAATATGAATGTGTAAATTCAAGAATTATGTGGATTAAAGTAAAGGTTGACTGCGAAAAGTGGGTCATAATAAGCGTGTATGCACCTGGAGAAGAGAGGAATGCAGAGGAGAGAGAGAGATTTTGGGAGATGTTAAGTGAATGTATAGGAGCCTTTGAACCAAGTGAGAGAGTAATTGTGGTAGGAGACCTGAATGCTAAAGTAGGAGAAACTTTTAGAGAGGGTGTGGTAGGTAAGTTTGGGGTGCCAGGTGTAAATGATAATGGGAGCCCTTTGATTGAACTTTGTATAGAAAGGGGTTCAGTTATAGGTAATACATATTTTAAGAAAAAGACGATAAATAAGTATACAAGATATGATGTAGGGCGAAATGACAGTAGTTTGTTCAATTATGTATTGGTAGATAAAAGACTGTTGAGTAGACTTCAGGATGTACATGTTTATAGAGGGGCCACAGATATATCAGATCACTTTCTAGTTGTAGCTACACTGAGAGTAAAAGGTAGATGGGATACAAGGAGAATAGAAGCATCAGGGAAGAGAGAGGTGAATGTTTATAAACTAAAAGAGGAGGCAGTTAGGGTAAGATATAAACAGCTATTGGAGGATAGATGGGCTAATGAGAGCATAGGTAATGGGGTCGAAGAGGTATGGGGTAGGTTTAAAAATGTAATGTTAGAGTGTTCAGCAGAAGTTTGTGGTTACAGGAAAGTGGGTGCGGGAGGGAAGAGGAGCGATTGGTGGAATGATGATGTAAAGAGAGTAGTAAGGGAGAAAAAGTTAGCATATGAGAAGTTTTTACAAAGTAGAAGTGATGCAAGGAGGGAAGAGTATATGGAGAAAAAGAGAGAGGTTAAGAGAGTGATGAAGCAATGTAAAAAGAGAGGAAATGAGAGAGTGGGTGAGATGTTATCAACAAATTTTGTTGAAAATAAGAAAAAGTTTTGGAGTGAGATTAACAAGTTAAGGAAGCCTAGAGAACAAATGGATTTGTCAGTTAAAAATAGGAGAGGAGAGTTATTAAATGGAGAGTTAGAGGTATTGGGAAGATGGAGGGAATATTTTGAGGAATTGTTAAATGTTGATGAAGATAGGGAAGCTGTGATTTCGTGTATAGGGCAAGGAGGAATAACATCTTGTAGGAGTGAGGAAGAGCCAGTTGTGAGTGTGGGGGAAGTTCGTGAGGCAGTAGGTAAAATGAAAGGGGGTAAGGCAGCCGGGATTGATGGGATAAAGATAGAAATGTTAAAAGCAGGTGGGGATATAGTTTTGGAGTGGTTGGTGCAATTATTTAATAAATGTATGGAAGAGGGTAAGGTACCTAGGGATTGGTAGAGAGCATGCATAGTTCCTTTGTATAAAGGCAAAGGGGACAGAAGAGAGTGCAAAAATTATAGGGGGATAAGTCTGTTGAGTATACCTGGTAAAGTGTATGGTAGAGTTATTATTGAAAGAATTAAGAGTAAGACGGAGAATAGGATAGCAGATGAACAATGAGGCTTTAGGAAAGGTAGGGGGTGTGTGGACCAGGTGTTTACAGTGAAACATATAAGTGAACAGTATTTAGATAAGGCTAAAGAGGTCTTTGTGGCATTTATGGATTTGGAAAAGGCGTATGACAGGGTGGATAGGGGGCAATGTGGCAGATGTTGCAGGTGTATGGTGTAGGAGGTAGGTTACTGAAAGCAGTGAAGAGTTTTTACGAGGATAGTGAGGCTCAAGTTAGAGTATGTAGGAAAGAGGGAAATTATTTCCCAGTAAAAGTAGGCCTTAGACAAGGATGTGTGATGTCACCGTGGTTGTTTAATATATTTATAGATGGGGTTGTAAGAGAAGTAAATGCGAGGGTCTTGGCAAGAGGCGTGGAGTTAAAAGATAAAGAATCACACATAAAGTGGGAGTTGTCACAGTTGCTCTTTGCTGATGACACTGTGCTCTTGGGGGATTCTGAAGACAAGTTGCAGAGATTGGTGGATGAATTTGGTAAGGTGTGCAAAAGAAGAAAATTAAAAGTGAATACAGGAAAGAGTAAGGTTATGAGGATAACAAAAAGATTAGGTGATGAAAGATTGGATATCAGATTGGAGGGAGAGAGTATGGAGAAGGTGAATGTATTCAGATATTTGGGAGTGGACGTGTCAGCGGATGGGTCTATGAAAGATGAGGTGAATCATTGAATTGATTAGGGGAAAAGGGTGAGCGGTGCACTTAGGAGTCTGTGGAGACAAAGAATTTTGTCCTTGGAGGCAAAGAGGGGAATGTATGAGAGTATAGTTTTACCAACGCTCTTATATGGGTGTGAAGCATGGGTGATGAATGTTGCTGCGAGAAGAAGGCTGGAGGCAGTGGAGATGTCATGTCTGAGGGCAATGTGTGGTGTGAATATAATGCAGAGAATTCGTAGTTTGGAAGTTGGGAGGAGGTGCGGGATTACCAAAACTGTTGTCCAGAGGGCTGAGGAAGGGTTGTTGAGGTGGTTCGGACATGTAGAGAGAATGGAGCGAAACAGAATAACTTCAAGAGTGTATCAGTCTGTAGTGGAAGGAAGGCGGGGTAGGGGTCGGCCTAGGAAAGGTTGGAGGGAGGGGGTAAAGGAGGTTTTGTGTGCGAGGGGCTTGGACTTCCAGCAGGCATGCGTGAGCGTGTTTGATAGGAGTGAATGGAGACAAATGGTTTTTAATACTTGACGTGCTGTTGGAGTGTGAGCAAAGTAACATTTATGAAGGGGTTCAGGGAAACCGGCAGGCCGGACTTGAGTCCTGGAGATGGGAAGTACAGTGCCTGCACTCTGAAGGAGGGGTGTTAATGTTGCAGTTTAAAAACTGTAGTGTAAAGCACCCTTCTGGCAAGACAGTGATGGAGTGAATGATGGTGAAAGTTTTTCTTTTTCGGGCCACCCTGCCTTGGTGGGAATCGGCCAGTGTGATAATAAAAAAAAATAATAATAAAACATAGTATGACTTTCTAAATAGTCCAAGTCGGGCCGAAACGTCGTCGTTAGCTTCTCTCTCTTATGTGTTGGTTATATGTGTATTGCTGGTGATTACTTTTATTAATCAAGTGTCAAGGTTGATATGGGAGTTCGGTATACCACGCAATAATGATAATTATAATCTTTAATGACCAATAGTTAAGGTGCGACGTGGTGAGAGTTGATCAACCATGTTCCATGACTGGTAGTAGGAACGTTCCCTCAAGGAACGTTCCTTGATGCCACTCAGGGGACTCTTGATGCGAGAAATTGAACCTCTCCTCCCCTTGGAGTGAATCTGATTGTCTCCTCTCCCCCAGGCGCTGTATGACCCTTATGGGCTTAGAGCTTCCCTTAAATTATAATGTAGCAACATGTACGTCGTTACATCAGCACTTGGAAGAAACATCAGCGAACTCTTATCATAGTGCGCAAATGTAAACCTTTAATTCTTGCTCTTGTTCTTCTTGTTCTTCTTCTTGTTCTTCTTCTTGTTCTTCTTCTTGTTCTTCTTGTTCTTCTTCTTCTTATCCTTCTTCTTCTTCTTCTTCTTCTTATTATTATTATTATTATTATTATTATTATTTTATCATTCTTCTTCTTCTTCTTCTTCTTCTTCTTCTTCTTCTTATTATTATTATTATTATTATTATTATTATTTATTATTATTATTATTATTATTAGTAGTAGTAGTAGTAGTAGTATTAGTATTTACATACGTGTCAAGAATATATTAGATTTATAATAAGGGAATTGAAAAAATAACTTTGTAGTCTACAAAGTTTATTACTAATAAAATTAATGATACAGTAAAGTGGTAAGAAAACTCCATCATTATCTGAAGTTGGAAAACTCCATCATTATCTGAAGTTGGAAAACTCCATCATTATCTGAAGTTGGAAAACTCCATCATTATCTGAAGTTGGAAAACTCCATCATTATCTGAAGTTGGAAAACTCCGTCATGTAAGTGTCACCATCTGGTGTAAATTTTGGAAGCCACAGCCTCGGAGAAGTGGATAAAAAGGCTTCAAGGAAGAATATTTGTATTTCTTCCTGAAGCCGTTTAAATATTCTACTTCCCCTACCACCCCATCTTTACATTCTTTTTTACTAACACGTACATTTTATTACATTGCGATTTTGGCTTAAATAGCAGGGCTACTTACCCCGTGGCCTGGCTGGTAAAGCTCCCGCTTCACACGCGGAGGGCCCAAGTTCGATTCCCGGCGGTGTGGAAACATTTCGACACGTTTCCTTACACCTGTTGTCCTGTTCACCTAGCAGCAAATAGATACATAGATACCTGGGTGTTAGTCGACTGGTGTGGGTGGCATCCTGGGGGACAAGATTGAGGACCCCAGTGGGAATAAGTTACAGTCCCTCGATGATGCACTGACTTTCTTAGGTTATCCTGGGTGGCTAACCCTCCGGGGTTAAAAGTCCAAGCGAAATCTTATCTTATCTTATTGTCTATAGTTTCAAGCAAGGATTTCATAGAATTATGATTGGTGTTGACACACTGACGAGCTGTTTCACCTAAACTTATCACAACAAATCGATCGTCATAAGACTCTGTCTCTCTCTCTGTCTCTCTCTCTCTCTCTCTCTCTCTCTCTCTCTCTCTCTCTCTCTCTCTCTCTCTCTCTCTCTCTCTCTCTCTCTCTCTCTCTCTCTCGTATTAATCAGTGACTATGGCAGGCTGTCTTTCTTCTGCGGTTCCCGTCTCAGTCTTGGCTGTGTAGGTCATGGAGACATCGACCTGCGGCTGGTCTTGGAAGGAACATCTTTTCTTATATATATGGAGAAAAAATATGCCCAACAACAGCTCCAGAGAGAGGATGAAGTAGTAGAGCACAGGGAAGACGATGATCTGCCCTCGCGTCTGTGGGGATATGAGCAGTGGTGGTAGTAGGAGGGGTAGTGCTAATTGTTGTAGTGTTGGTAATAATAGTTGTGGTGATGGTGGAGGTTATGTTGGTTGTGGTGATGGTGGAGGTTATGTTGGTTGTGGTGTTGGTGGAGGTTATGTTGGTTGTGGTGTTGGTGGAGATTATGTTGGTTGTGGTGTTGGTGGAGATTATGTTGGTTGTGGTGTTGGTGGAGGTTATGTTGGTTGTGGTGTTGGTGGAGGTTATGTTGGTTGTGGTGTTGGTGGAGGTTATGTTGGTTGTGGTGTTGGTGGAGGTTATGTTGGTTGTGGTGTTGGTGGAGGTTATGTTGGTTGTGGTTGGTTGGGAGATTATGTTGGTTGTGGTGTTGGTGGAGATTATGTTGGTTGTGGTGTTGGTGGAGATTATGTTGGTTGTGGTGTTGGTGGAGATTATGTTGGTTGTGGTGTTGGTGGAGGTTATGATGGTTGTGGTGTTGGTGGAGGTTATGTTGGTTGTGGTGTTGGTGGAGGTTATGTTGGTTGTGGTGTTGGTGGAGGTTATGTTGGTTGTGGTGTTGGTGGGGGTTATGTTGGTTGTGGTGTTGGTGGAGGTTATGTTGGTTGTGGTGTTGGTGGAGGTTATGTTGGTTGTGGTGTTGGTGGAGGTTATGTTGGTTGTGGTGATGGTGGAGGTTATGTTGGTTGTCGTGTTGTTGGAGGTTATGTTGGTTGTGGTGTTGGTGGAGGTTATGTTGGTTGTGGTGTTGGTGGAGGTTATGTTGGTTGTGGTGTTGGTGGAGGTTATGCTGGTTGTGGTGTTGGTGGAGGTTATGTTGGTTGTGGTGTTGGTGGAGGTTATGTTGTTGTGGTGTTGGTGGAGGTTATGTTGGTTGTGGTGTTGGTGGAGGTTATGTTGGTTGTGGTGTTGGTGGAGGTTATGTTGGTTGTGGTGTTGGTGGAGGTTATGCTGGTTGTGGTGTTGGTGGAGGTTATGTTGGTTGTGGTGTTGGTGGAGGTTATGTTGGTTGTGGTGTTGGTGGAGGTTATGTTGGTTGTGGTGTTGGTGGAGGTTATGTTGGTTGTGGTGTTGGTGGAGGTTATGTTGGTTGTGGTGTTGGTGGAGGTTATGCTGGTTGTGGTGTTGGTGGAGGTTATGTTGGTTGTGGTGTTGGTGGAGGTTATGTTGGTTGTGGTGTTGGTGGAGGTTATGTTGGTTGTGGTGTTGGTGGAGGTTATGTTGGTTGTGGTGTTGGTGGAGGTTATGTTGGTTGTGGTGTTGGTGGAGGTTATGCTGGTTGTGGTGTTGGTGGAGGTTATGTTGGTTGTGGTGTTGGTGGAGGTTATGTTGGTTGTGGTGTTGGTGGAGGTTATGCTGGTTGTGGTGTTGGTGGAGGTTATGTTGGTTGTGGTGTTGGTGGAGGTTATGTTGGTTGTGGTGTTGGTGGAGTTATGTTGGTTGTGGTGTTGGTGGAGGTTATGTTGGTTGTGGTGTTGGTGGAGGTTATGTTGGTTGTGGTGTTGGTGGAGGTTATGTTGGTTGTGGTGTTGGTGGAGGTTATGTTGGTTGTGGTGTTGGTGGAGGTTATGTTGGTTGTGGTGTTGGTGGAGGTTATGTTGGTTGTGGTGTTGGTGGAGGTTATGCTGGTTGTGGTGTTGGTGGAGGTTATGTTGGTTGTGGTGTTGGTGGAGGTTATGTTGGTTGTGGTGTTGGTGGAGGTTATGCTGGTTGTGGTGTTGGGGGAGGTTATGTTGGTTGTGGTGTTGGTGGAGGTTATGTTGGTTGTGGTGTTGGTGGAGGTTATGCTGGTTGTGGTGTTGGTGGAGGTTATGTTGGTTGTGGTGTTGGTGGAGGTTATGCTGGTTGTGGTGTTGGTGGAGGTTATGTTGGTTGTGGTGTTGGTGGAGGTTATGTTGGTTGTGGTGTTGGTGGAGGTTATGCTGGTTGTGGTGTTGGTGGAGGTTATGTTGGTTGTGGTGTTGGTGGAGGTTATGTTGGTTGTGGTGTTGGTGGAGGTTATGTTGGTTGTGGTGTTGGTGGAGGTTATGTTGGTTGTGGTGTTGGTGAGGTTATGTTGGTTGTGGTGTTGGTGGGGGTTATGTTGTTGTGGTGTTGGTGGAGGTTATGTTGGTTGTGGTGTTGGTGGAGGTTATGTTGGTTGTGGTGTTGGTGGAGGTTATGTTGGTTGTGGTGTTGGTGGAGGTTATGTTGGTTGTGGTGTTGGTGGAGGTTATGCTGGTTGTGGTGTTGGTGGAGGTTATGTTGGTTGTGGTGTTGGTGGAGATTATGTATACATAATATTAATATAAGGTTAACGTAGGCAGGACATGTCTTAAAGTGGTAAAACGTTCATTGCGTCAATAAGTTAGTGAGTATAGCGTCAGAGAAGATAAGAGAGGCAGAGAGGGTTGTGTATATTGGCAAGAATGCATCAAAACAAACGCTAACAAGACTAAAATAATACATTTCCACCATAGACGAACTTATATTTACGAACACCTCTACCATGCACATTCTCAAACACAACTTGGAGTTTATCTTGACTGTAAGCTACGAGTGCTCTCTCTCTCTCTCTCTCTCTCTCTCTCTCTCTCTCTCTCTCTCTCTCCTCTCTCTCTCTCTCTCTCTCTCTCTCTCTCTCTTCTCTCTCCTCTCTCTCTCTCTCACACACACACACACACACACAAACACACATTGGCGGGGCCAAGAGCTGTGAATCGCCCCCTCCATCCACGAACAGGTGAGTACACATATCACCGTTAACAGAGGTATGGCAAATACTGCTCTCACTTGCCTGTCCAAACTCTAAGGCCACATACCTCTACAGAACTTCACCTTAATACTGCTTATATTAGGCCCTTCATCATATACACACCACTCTTTCTAACCGACTGCCAAGACTAACGAGATAATGCTACAGCGAATCCAAAATCGAACTTAGCGCTGGGTGCTGGAGGTGACGTGGCAGGATTTCGCGACGAGCGAGCCACTCCATCTCGAGACTGGCATACCAGCATACCGAACGTCCTCTGGAAAACGCTCAGTGATAGACAGCTTGACAGATTTAAGATATAGCACGACTATTGGACTACTTCTTTGATGACACTATTAGGCGCCGTCACAGTCCTCTAAATCTCTTCCCAGCTCTTTACAATCCTGCTCTTGTTCCTCTCTACACTTATCCCTGTACCTCTCTTCATGTCCTTTGCAGGTGTGGACCTTTAATGACGTCATTTTTCCTTTGCTAACACCACCTTGGTATTATACCATTGTCTATCCTTGGCTTACCACCACCATAGCCATGTACGTGTCACTGTCCAGCATGGCAAAGGGCCTTGGCCACTGTCGTTGTGATGGCCACAGCATCAGCCAACCTTGTTCTCCTGAGCCCGACCTATCATGAATTTCGGAGATCGTCTTAGGTGATGTCACACATGGCCTGTGCTGCTGGGTCTAACTCCGGCTCATTTTCTTGCATAAGAAAGGAGGAACACTGAAGCAGACCTACTGGCCCATACTAGGCAGATCCTTCCCAAACCCAAGCCTTCATCTTTTCTTTTCTTATCCCCACTTCCTGCTCACCCCCTTGTGAGTCTAGTCTAGTCCAGTCTAGTGTAGTCTAGTCAGTCATTGTAGTCTAGCTCTGTTGGTAGCGCACTCACCTCACACATTGAGGTCCATGGCTCGATCCCCGGTACGGTTGGAAACATTGGGGCATGTTTCCTTAAGACACCTGCTGTCCCTATTCACCTAGCAGTAAATAGGTACCTGGATGTTAGCCGACTGGTGCGGGTCGCAACCTAAGTTGCCCAAAATGCTCAGCATAACAACGGGTTTTGTATATAGTATGCCACTGATGTCAGCTATGGTCTGTATAAGTTGTATCATATACTTGTAAAAATAAAAATTGTTATCATTATTAAGGGAAGACAGAGAGGGTGGTGTATACTCACCACGGGATCGGGGAAAGATATGCTGACAATGCTATAGGCGATACCTAAATTTTGACAACCAGTCTCAATGCCAATGGTGCAGCACACTTTGTGACTCTGTTGAGGTAAGAGCAAACAATTTATTTAGGAAAATCTGCAGATGTTTTCTTTTTTTTTGGCATTTTAATTTCATTTAAAGTCCTAAACCAATGTGGGCCATTCAACGAAATGTGTGTTGTAGGTTTGATCCTTCAACATTTTTTTTTACATTCAGTAGTATAAATTTGTACAATGGTTTAGAAGACACAGATGTTGTGGGAATAAATATACTGTTATATATATATATATATATATATATATATATATATATATATATATATATATATATATATATATATATATATATATATATATCAACTGGATGGTTAAAGTCTCTGATGGGCAACGGACAGTGTCAAGGCTTCGTTTGATATCGTTGACCTCATCGTGTCTAACATAACTTTCCTGTTGATGTATGACAGATGAGACCAGAGAGCCGTAAACGGTCTGCTGATGCACTACCGTAGATGCACCAATGTTCGGTGAGCAATTCGAATAACCTGAGGGTCGAGGCGAGTTCCCGAGGAGGAATTAAGGACAGCCCCTCACAACATGAGGAATTGTCGCGCAACGTCTGGGTCATTTTTTCCACACTGGGCCTGCCCCCGGTGGGACTGTTTGTGATCTCTGGGAGAGGCTGGTCTGCTTGAAGAATCTGCAGGGAGATTACACTCACCTGCTGCTGCTGCTCCAGTAAACTCTGGGTCGTGAATTCCTATAGAATTTTTCAAACGTGCTTGATGCATTGAAGAAATGTATCAGTTACCAGAGGTGATCGTGGGAACCTACCGTGCAGATGAGAGTGGGAACTTACCCTGCAGATGAGCATGGGAACTTATCCTGCAGATGAGTGTGGGAACTTACCCTGCGGATGAGCGTGGGAACTTACCCTGCAGATGAGCGTGGGAACTTACCCTGCAGATGAGCGTGGGAACTTACCTTGCAGATGAGCGTGGGAACTTACCCTGCGGATGAGCGTGGGAACTTACCCTGCAGATGAGCGTGGGAACTTACCCTGCAGATGAGTGTGGGAACTTACCCTGGGGATGAGCGTGGGAACTTACCCTGCAGATGAGCGTGGGAACTTACCCTGCAGATGAGCGTGGGAACTTACCTTGCAGATGAACGTGGGAACTTACCCTGCGGATGAGCGTGGGAACTTACCCTGCAGATGAGCGTGGGAACTTACCCTGCAGATGAGTGTGGGAACTTACCCTGCGGATGAGCGTGGGAACTTACCCTGCAGATGAGCGTGGGAACTTACCCTGCAGATGAGCGTGGGAACTTACCCTGCAGATGAGCGTGGGAACTTACCCTGCAGATGAGCGTGGGAACTTACCTTGCAGATGAGCGTGGGAACTTACCCTGCAGATGAGCATGGGAACTTACCCTGCAGATGAGCGTGGGAACTTACCCTGCAGATGAGCATGGGAACTTACCTTGCAGATGAGCGTGGAACTTACCCTGCAGATGAGCGTGGGAACTTACCTTGCAGATGAGCGTGGAACTTACCCTGCAGATGAGCGTGGGAACTTACCCTGCAGATGAGCATGGGAACTTACCTTGCAGATGAGCGTGGAACTTACCCTGCAGATGAGCGTGGGAACTTACCTTGCAGATGAGCGTGGGAACTTACCTTGCAGATGAGCGTGGGAACTTACCCTGCAGATGAGCATGGGAACTTACCCTGCAGATGAGCATGGGAACTTACCCTGCAGATGAGTGTGGGAACTTACCCTGCGGATGAGCATGGGAACTTACCCTGCAGATGAGCGTGGGAACTTATCTTGCAGATGAGTGTGGGAACTTACCCTGCAGATGAGCATGGGAACTTACCCTGCAGATGAGCGTGGGAACTTACCCTGCAGGTGATCGTAGGAACTTACCCTGCAGATGATCGTGGGAACTTACCCTGCAGATGAGCGTGGGAACTTACCCTGCAGATGAGCATGGGAACTTACCCTGCAGATGATCGTGGGAACTTACCCTGCAGATGAGCGTGGGAACTTACCCTGCAGGTGATCGTGGGAACTTACCCTGCAGATGAGCGTGGGAACTTACCTTGTAGATGAGCGTGGGAACTTACCCTGCAGATGAGCGTGGGAACTTACCCTGCAGGTGATCGTGGGAACTTACCCTGCAGATGAGCGTTGGAACTTACCCTGCAGGTAAGTTTGGCGATGACGTATGAGAGAGTGAAGCCGGCGAGGGGAAGGATGGCAGCACCAACGTAGATAAGCGGTGAAGCGGTTATTAAGAGACGCCCGTAGAGCATCATACCCACAATACTGCACACCATGATTCCCAACCAGCCCAGCAACCCCGCCACCTGAAATGGAACACCTTATATCACAATATCCTCACATCCTAGTATTATTATCGCTCTTATTATTATTTTTTCTTATTATTATTATCGGTATTATTATTATTATTGTTATTATTATTATTATATGGATAGGTTTATATTCATGGAGTAACATTAGAGCTGTATGGATGGGAGGCAACACGGTGTGATCGAGGAAGGAAGCGGTAGCTCTCAATCCTTGACAAATAACTCTTGAAGGTTTTAGAGGCCAAGAGTTAATAACTAGTGAATTGTAGCTCGCAATCTAAAGGACTCGAGGTCAGGGGAAAACATTGGTCGTGTTTCTTTAAGACACCTGCTGTCCTTGTTCATCTAGCAGCATGTATGTACCTGGGTGTTAGCTGACTGGCGTGGGTCGCATTCTAGGGACAAAATTAACCTAGTAAAGGTTATTATTATTATTATTATTATTATTGTTTGTCTGTGGGGCAAGATGCACTGATAAGCTTCCTTATATTTGCAGCCTCTCTTCACCTAATAATAGATAAGTACCTGGGTTTTAGACCACTGTCGTGATTTACATTTACAGTGGAACCTCAGTACTCGAACAGTTTGGTATTCCAACGCTTTGTTCAGTAAATTCAGTAAACAAATCGCTCGGTAGTCGACCGTTTGCTCGGCACTCGACCACACAAACACAACCTGCCAGAACTTCGCCGTAAACTATTTCGTGTTTCTTCGCATTTTTTTTTATATTTTTTGTATAAATAAGTCACCATGGGGCCTAGGAGGGTTAGTGATAACAGCCAACCAAAAATAAAATTGGTTGGAAAAATTCGTTCTGTACTCGAACACACATCACTTTTTTCTTCCTTTTTATTTTTGGAAGGTTATAAATGACCATAATTTTTAAAGGGGTGGACCGGTAAGCCAGCGGAAGGCCTCGGTCAGATGACCAAAAGCTCCAAAGGCGGGTCAGCATCTGACTAAGACCCGCGTCAGGAAACATTTGTCCTGTTTCCTGACGAACCTTACCTAACCTAACCTGTACTCGAACAGATCGGCATTCGAACAGCTTTCTGGAACCAGTTAATTAAGTTCGAGTGCCGAGGTTCCACTGTACCTCCTTGACAACTTGTATACTTCCCCTTTTCACGTATTTCTAATCTGCAAAACCTTAGTCCATATTATTGATAATAATATATCTTTTACTTTCAAAATACTCTCCCTCACCTTGGTGATGATGCTGGCGACTCTCTTCTTAAAGTGCCTGATGACCATTCCCGTCACCACGGGGATGGTCATTAAGGCTAGGGACGTGATGATTTTTACGTAGGGCACGACGATGCTGTCCTCGCCTTCATGCAGCCAATACTGAGAGTACATCCACAGGTTGACAGGCATCCCCAGTAAGGCCATGATACTCGAGCAGGTCGTCATTACGATGCTGAGGGGAACAATGTTGTTGGCGAAATGGCTTACATAAATATATATAGTTAGTCCAGCATCATTTGCTTTTCTTTTGCTTAATTTCTTCTGTTTTGTCGCATTTTCACATTGTTCTCGTTTTTGTGTCATTGTTGTAACCATGTCCGAGTCACTCGTAAATAGCGGAGCTAATGTGGGGTGAAATGAAGGTCGGCCTGTGCCCGCCAACAGATGGCAGCACCAGCCCAGTGCTTGCACAGCAGGCCTTTTCTCAAGTCTGATAGATAACAATAATAATAATAATAGATAATAGATAATAATAATAATCATAGATAAGAGTAAGGTGATGAGGGTATCAAATTATTTAGATAAGGAGATATTGGATATCACATTGGAGAGGAGTATGGAAGAAGTGAATGTTTTCAGATATTTGGGAGTTGACTTGTCAGCGGATGGGTTTATGAAGGATGAGGTTAACCATAGAATTGATGAGGGAAAGAATGTGAGTGGTGCGTTGAGGTATATGTGGAGACAAAAAACGTTATCAGTAGAGGCAAAGAAGGGAATGTATGAAAGTATAGTAGTACCAACACTCTTACATGGGTTTGAAGCTTGGGTTGTAAATGCAGCAGCGAGGAGGCGGTTGGAGGCAGTGGAGATGTCCTGTCTAAGGGCAATGTGTGGTGTAAATATTATGCAGAAAATTCGGAGTGTGGAAATTAGGAGAAGTTGTGGAGTTAATAAAGGTATTCGTCAGAGGGCTGAAGAGGGGTTGTTGAGGTGGTTTGGTCATTTAGAGAGAATGGATCAAAGTAAAATGACATGGAGAGCATATAAATCTGTAGGGGAAGGAAGGCAGGTCGTCCTCGAAAAGGTTGGAGGGAGGGGGTAAAGGAGGTTTTGTGGGCGAGGGGCTTGGACTACCAGCAAGCGTGCGTGAGCGTGTTAGGGGTGAATGAAGACGAATGGTTTTTGGGATTTGACGAGCTGTTGGAGTGTGAGGAGGGTAATATTTAGTGAAGGGATTCAAGGAAACCGGTTATTTTTTATATAGCCGGACTTGAGTCCTGGAAATGGGAAGTACAATGCCAGCACTCTAAAGGAGGGTTTTGGAATATTGGCAGTTTGGAGGGATATGTAATAGGACGGTATATATATATATATATATATATATATATATATATATATATATATATATATATATATATATATATATATATATATATATATATATATATATATATATATATATATAATTGGGACCCTGATATTCTATTCTATAGGGAGTTGTTATATTATTTCAGGTCACTTTTTATATTGTATCTTTATATATGCTTCTAAGCTGTTGTATCTGGGCACCTCTGCAAAAACAGTGATTATGTATGAGTGAGGTGAAAGTGTTGAATGATGAAAGTATTTTCGTTTTGGGGATTTTCTTTTTGGGGCTACCCTGCCTAGGTGGGAGACGGCCGACTTGTTGAAAAAAAAATAATAATAACTATATTTCTACAAGTACATCTACAAGGTATATAGGCCTAGCTGGCATCAATGGCATAATAATATATAGAAAGCCGTTCCTATGTACGGGTTATTTGTACATTCTTCCAGTCACGGTGTTGTGCCTTTTTCTTCTTCAATAAAGGGTCACATTATACTGTGTCTATGTCTGTTTATTTTACGTCATTTGTCTGCAATTGTATTATTACGATTTTGCAAGTTACGTGATTTAATATGTGTATTGATCAAGGTTTTGCTCATTTGAACCTGTTTTGGTTGTGTGTGATTGTACTGAATGAGAACGTTTCAGTAGCATTGCGTTTTGCATTTTACGAGTTTCGTCTATGAAAAATCTATCCAGATGGTGTTCTGAATTTCTGTGTTGCAGTATTGCCATTGTTAGTTTAATCTGCGCATTTGCTGTCCTTGACATGGAGAAGACCCGGGTCAGGACCCGTCCTGGCGAGCCAACCTGTCTACCTGTTCTAGCTTTCGTTGATACGTCTACTCAAGATTCTTGTTGTTTACCTTTAATTAATAAAGCTTGGTATAAACCTTGGTAATAGATACCGACAAATTGGTTTAGAAAGACACGTGAGCAAACATTAGAACATTTATTTGAAAACATTAAGGTCCTGACACCTTGATTACTTCTAACATACTAAGGTCACCATGTGTCACTCATACCTCACTACCGACTATATATAGTGTCTTTTAACCTCTGTATGTTTGAAGTAGTCAAGGTCCTAGGACCGAAATGTTTTTCGAGGCGTGGCATAGCTCTCGCTTCACACACTGAGGGTCCGGGTTCGATTCCCGGCGAGGATTGAAACATAAGAACACATTATGTATGTTTCCTTACACCTGTTGTCCATGTTCACCCATCAGTAAAAATGGGTACCTGGGTGTTAGTCGACTGGTGTGGGTCGCATCCCGGGACAAAATTGACCTAATTTGCTAGAAATGCTCAGCATAACAAGTGACTTTCTATATAGAAGTATGTCATCGATGTCAGCTATGGTCTGTATACCTTGTACATGTAGAAATAAATATATTATATGCTAAAGTGTTTGCTCACGTGTCTTTCTAAACCCATTTATAAACCTTGTTACAACCGTAGCATAGATTATGGTGTCCGTTCTGGACATACGAGGCTAGTGCAATACCTAGGCATAATAGAGGCTCTCTTTGCATTGCAACCCGCTATTATAAATATAAAATCTCAATGTAGTGTTTGCAAAGACAAAATAAAAAATAAAAAAATATAGCAGATCATTTTGATGGAAGTATTTCTCCACGCGATGAACTAAAATCAGCCCGCTACTTGGCCATAAAGAACACAAAGACACAATACCGTGACTGGAACAACGCACAAATAGCCCGCACATAGGAGAGACAAACTTTATGACGACGTTTCGGTCCGACTTGAACCATATTAGTAACGCAAGCATCTCCACAGATTGATGAAAGTCGAGACACCGTGACAGTTAATAAACTTATGAAGGAAGATATTAATTAAGCGTTCTTCTGTTTTGTCACAATATACGTTGGCTTTCCTTACTTCCCGGATTTGAGAAGGACCCGCCAGAGGGTCTGCTGCAGCGTTCCTTCATTTATTATGTTAAGTAAAAGGTCACAAGGGCGATTGATGTGACATTTTATTGTGGCATCAGTGGCATTTATTTCGCTCTCCAGGAAGTTTGTCAAGCCGTTATAAACAATGCAGGGACAGGGGGTATATATATGAGTTCGTATATTGTTTGTAACAGCTTGCAAAAGCTCCTGGAGAGCGAAACGTTACCACAATAAAATGTCGCATTAGCTCCACTTGTGTCCTTTTATCTAACATATTCGGTCATTCCACCAACATTATTACTTGCTTATTATGTTTCCACGAGCTATGTTCCTACTGTACCTGAGTGCCAGGTCTCCGTCAGCCCAGTAGGTGATGAAGTTGGAGAGGGAGCCCCCAGGGCTGCAGGAGATCACCAGAACGCCCAGGACTTCGTAGGGCCGCATCTTGAAGAGTACGGCGAAGAGGAAGCCCATGGCTGGCAACACTACGAACTGACCCACCATGCCGATCACAGCGCCCACGGGCCGACGCAGGTGTGTCCACATCTGCAAGAGGCACAATACCGTGACTGGAGCAATACACAAATAACCCGCACGTAGGAGACAGGAGCTTACGACGGCATTTCGGTCCGAGTTGGACCATTTACAAAGTCATTTTTAACATTGTATAGAATAAGGTAGCAGCACACTACTGATATATCAGATTTTATTACAAACATTAACGAACGCAGGAAGTTGTATGACCACTGCGGTCTTAACGCTTCCCAGTATATATAATAATAATAATAATAATAATAATAATGAACAACGCTTTATTATCACAGCGTAAGATTATTATAACAAGAAACACGTATGATTATTATAACAAGAAACACGTAAGATTATCATAGCAAGAAACACGTAAGATTATCATAGCAAGAAACACGTATGATTATTATAACAAGAAACACGTATGATTATTATAACAAGAAACACGTAAGATTATCATAGCAAGAAACACGTAAGATTATCATAGCAAGAAACACGTATGATTATTATAACAAGAAACACGTAAGATTATTATAACAAGAAACACGTAAGATTATTATAACAAGAAACACGTAAGATTATTATAACAAGAAACACGTAAGATTATTATAACAAGAAACACGTATGATTATTATAACAAGAAACACGTAAGATTATCATAGCAAGAAACACGTAAGATTATCATAGCAAGAAACACGTAAGATTATTATAACAAGAAACACGTAAGATTATCATAGCAAGAAACACCTAATATTATTATAACAAGAAACACGTAAGATTATCATAGCAAGAAACACGTAAGATTATTATAACAAGAAACACGTAAGATTATCATAGCAAGAAACACTTAAGATTATTATAACAAGAAACACGTATGATTATTATAACAAGAAACACGTAAGATTATCATAGCAAGAAACACGTAAGATTATCATAGCAAGAAACACGTAAGATTATCATAGCAAGAAACACGTAAGATTATCATAGCAAGAAACACGTAAGATTATCATAGCAAGAAACACGTAAGATTATCATAACAAGAAACACGTAAGATTATCATAGCAAGAAACACGTAAGATTATCATAGCAAGAAACACGTAAGATTATTATAACAAGAAACACGTAAGATTATCATAGCAAGAAACACGTAAGATTATTATAACAAGAAACACGTATGATTATTATAACAAGAAACACGTAAGATTATCATAGCAAGAAACACGTAAGATTATCATAGCAAGAAATACGTAAGATTATCATAGCAAGAAACACGTAAGATTATCATAGCAAGAAACACGTAAGATTATCATAGCAAGAAACACGTAAGATTATCATAACAAGAAACACGTAAGATTATCATAGCAAGAAAGACGTATGATTATCATAGCAAGAAACACGTAAGATTATTATAGCAAGAAACACGTATGATTATCATAGCAAGAAACACGTAAGATTATCATAGCAAGAAACACGTAAGATTATCATAGCAAGAAACACGTAAGATTATCATAGCAAGAAACACGTATGATTATCATAGCAAGAAACACGTAAGATTATCATAGCAAGAAACACGTAAGATTATCATAGCAAGAAACACGTAAGATTATCATAGCAAGAAACACGTATGATTATCATAGCAAGAAACACGTAAGATTATCATAGCAAGAAACAGTAAGATTATCATAGCAAGAAACACGTAAGATTATCATAGCAAGAAACACGTATGATTATCATAGCGAGAAACACGTAAGATTATCATAGCAAGAAACACGTAAGATTATCATAGCAAGAAACACGTAAGATTATCATAGCAAGAAACACGTATGATTATCATAGCAAGAAACACGTAAGATTATCATAGCAAGAAACACGTAAGATTATCATAGCAAGAAACACGTATGATTATCATAGCAAGAAACACGTAAGATTATCATAGCAAGAAACACGTATGATTATCATAGCAAGAAACACGTAAGATTATCATAGCAAGAAACACGTAAGATTATCATAGCAAGAAACACGTAAGATTATCATAGCAAGAAACACGTATGATTATCATAGCAAGAAACACGTAAGATTATCATAGCAAGAAACACGTAAGATTATCATAGCAAGAAACACGTAAGATTATCATAGCAAGACCTTCAAAGTGGGTTGCCTTCATGCTAGTGTAGAGCTGTTAATCAAACGAATTTTGAGTTATCTCACCTTGCCTCGAATCAGTGACGATTACCGCAAATTTCCCAGGTGCTGTATAACTTATAGGGTTAACGCTTCCCTATAAAAATAATAATATATCATGGTATTGGCTGTGACCTTACCTCCAGCCAGTTGATGGCAGCACCCATGCCAAGCATAAGGAAGATGTTGTTAAAAGTGGTTATGATGGTGGCCGTTAGGTGGAGGGTGGCACGCCACGGAGCCTCCACGGGTATTGTGGAGTTGTCCATGTTGGTGAGGTTGTAAGTAGACACCTCAGTTTCCCCCATCAGTAGCGACATTAAGTCTGGTTCGCTGGTGCTGCTCCTCACTTGCTCTAAGTGGTTGTGTCCAGGTTCCTCAGGTTCCTCAGCGTCTTCCAGCAGCAGCCACTTTAAAAAAGGTGCACTGGTGCTCATCTTCACCGCCTCCATCTGAAGTGTACCACTTTGATTCAGTCTTTTAACAGATTTTACCGTTCACTGTTTATGAAGAAATGACACATAAGCAGAGCAAACTTTTGTTACTGATAAAACTACACAGAGCTATACGTTGTCGCAATAAAATCTCATTGTGAACCTGTGTCATTCCTTCATTGCTGTCTGCAGTACGCTGACAAAGTTTGCATGTCATATACCGAGACCGTGAGTGAATATACAGAGAAGTGCACATACCAATACATATACACTTACATATATATTTTTATCTTTCGTTTAGGGATTAAGCTATGTTTGACTAGTTGTGTATAGGTGAAATGCAACCTTATTGACTATCGTGTAGTCGATAAGTTTTAAACCTAACAAACCAGTCTAAAGTATATTGGCATCTTAGATCCGTACATAATGTCGAAAAAGACTATTCAAATTACTGAGGCATATAAGTTCGCAGTTGTGTTGCAGAGGTGTGAGCAAAGCTCACACCTCTGCAACATGCTGAGCATTTCGGTCAAATTAGGTCAGTTTTGTCCCAGGATGCGACCCACACCAGTCGACTAACACCCAGGTACCCACTTTATACTGATGGGTGAACAGGGACAGCAGGTGTCTTATGGAAACATGATAATGTTATCCAGCCGGAACGGGGATTCGAACTCCGGACCTCAGTGTGTGAGCTAAGTGCACTAGTGATCGAGCTACGGAACACAGGGAAGCCTGGGGAACATAGACACTCGGTGTAAAGAAACACGCCCAATTTTTCTACCCTCGCCGGGAATTGAACCCGGACACTCGCCGTGTGAAGCGAGAGCTTTAGCCACCAAGCCACGGGGCACCGTAGGCCATGTTTTCATAGAGCAAGCAGTGGTTACAGAGGTAAGACTCGTGTATAGAGGAAGGCATTGTTTATATACTATATAAGATACGTACGGAATGTTTACACAAAAAATAGGCGTACAGATAAGAGATAAGATAAGATTTCGTTCGGATTTTTAACCCCGGAGGGTTAGCCACCCAGGATAACCCAAGAAAGTCAGTGCGTCATCGAGGACTGTCTAACTTATTTCCATTGGGGTCCTTAATCTTGTCCCCCAGGATGCGACCCACACCAGTCGACTAACACCCAGGTACCTATTTGCTGCTAGGTGAACAGGACAACAGGTGTAAGGAAACGTGTCGGAATTTCCACCCGCCGGGAATCGTAAAGAAGTGGGTAGTCAAAACTTGGGTGGTAGTTGGGATGGATGCACTATACCTGGACAAGGAGGTCTTGCCTTACACACCCTACCCTCAACACTGACTAGCATCCATGCTCCATTAACCCCAACACACCTCCCCCACTGGATTACTCGATCATCTCCCCCCCACACTTCTACCACTACAGTATTCAGTCAGCTTCCCCAACATGCCAGCCACCAACAACACCTCCGCATTAAAGCTTAGTATCTCAGTTCATCACTAACACAAGTAGATTTGCTGAAGCTCGCCACCAACATATTATAAACACTGGTTGATCAGGCTCTGATCCACCAGGAGGCCTGGTCACAGACCGGGCCGCGGGGGCGTTGACCCCCGGAACTCTCTCCAGGTAAACTCCAGGTAATCTGTGACTCCAAGACTGCTTGTCAAGCACTGGAGAATCTTACAAAATAGCGCTCAGAAAAGGCTTTCATATTTCATTTATCTGGACTCTGGTGGCCTGGTGGTTAACGCTCTTGCTTCACACGGTGAGGGCCTGGGTTCGATTCCCAGCCAGAGTAGAAACATTGGACGTGTTTCTTTCCACCTGTTGTCTATGTTCCCCATCAGTAAAATGGGTACCTGGGTGTTAGTCGACTGGTGTGGGTCGCATCCTGGGACACTGACCTAAGGAGGCCTGGTCACAGACCGGGCCGCGAGGGCGTTGACCCCCGGAACTCTCTCCAGATAAACTCTCCAGATAATACCTTCCCACTTAAGAATCAGCTGTCATGATGACACTGATGAAGAAGCTAGGTCTTCTTGTGACAGGCTGAAAGTGCAGTTACAACTGGATATCTCTTTCTCCATTATTAAAACTATCCTGCTGAAGGATACTAGCCAGCAGTGGTAGACGAGAAATATACCTGAAGATCTGAGAGCTCTAGTATCAAGCAGTATGATAAATTCCGGTCAGAGAATTGTGTGTATGGGCAACATAAAACGTCCACTAGAGTGTGTGACACTGTGACTGTCAGAATCAGGTTGGGATATTGTCACTTGTGAGAGATCCGTGCAACCACAGGTGAGCTTCCCATCCTTACATATTCTATATGTTTATCATTATGTGCACATCCTGCATGTTTACTAGTTATCAATGCTTTATAATTATAATAATATATAATTTTTATTTCTACAAGTACATGTACAAGGTATACAGGCCTAGCCGCTTGTTATGCTGAGCATTTGGGGTAATTTGGGTAAATTTTGTCCCAGGATGCGACCCACACCAGTCCACTAACACCCAGGTACCCATTTTACTGATGGGTGAACATTGGACAGCAGGTATCTTAAGGAAACACGTCCTAAGGTTTCCAACCATACCGGGAATCGACCCCCGGACCTCAGGGTGTGAGGCAAGTGCACTAGCAATCGAGCTACAGGACACCTCGAGTTTGGTGGAATCGGGTACTTGCAAGTATATAAATGCTTTATTTACTATGAGGCGCTTGAGAATATCCCCATTGTCCATCCTAAAATAACAAGCACTCGTTACCAGCCTAGTGATGTCCCTCTTGTATGCAAATACATACTATGTGTATATTCATATATGCAAAATAGCCACAATGAACAAATAGTGCAATTCTAAGCGATTTCTTTCTTGATTTCGCACATTATCAAGGAATAGCAAAAATAATAAAGGAGGAGACATAAGGCTGAGATTTCACCTCACTTATGACCTCACACACGACCCGTCACACCGAGCTTGGAAGTATAGTGAAGATTTGGTCAGGTCACATGTCAAGTAAAATTTATGAGTGACATGTCAGGTATAGCTTAAATTCCGCGCAAATTGTTTATTATAAATAAATGTAATCTGTATAACCCGAACAAATATTCTTGTTGAAAAAAATTCTGTTTTATATGAAACTTTATTCAATTATATTTCTTTCAACCATGGACTTGCTTGATTCAACTTTCTCGACCTTTGGAAAATCAATTGTGTATTTAGAATCTCTCACATGAATAAGCAGAACATTAGATTTTTGTCCAGTTGTAATGCTTTGTTTATGATGTAATCTTATTTCAAAGCGTTCCCCAGTTTGACCGCAAGAAACTTTGTTGTATATTTTACAGCAACCTTGTAAACATATCCATCAGCATTTTTGGGAGAATTCTTAGTCAGTTTTTTACTGTATCAAGAGTTTGAAATACGACTTTGATTGTAAAAGTCTTAAGTGGAGAAAGTATATCAAGAAGCTTCTTATGGGTAGGTAGAACCAACATATTCTTGGTTGAATATATTCATATACGTATATGTGTATTTTATACATATTGTTTAGCCACTTATTGCCTGTCCGTTTATTTATCGACCCAGGAGCTGAATCCTTGCCCTAGTCCGTTAATTTATCGACCCAGGAGCTGAATCCTTGCCTTAATAACAGAGAATCAGGGCACTGATGCACTGGCTTTATCCTTCCCTCTCATCTCCCGTCTCTGACCTCTCTGCAAGCTTACAACTGCTTCCCCATTAAAATATTGCACAGTAAATATACAGTGGACCCCCGCATAACGATCACCTCCGAATGCGACCAATTATGTAAGTGTATTTATGTAAGTGCGTTTGTACGTGTATGTTTGGGGGTCTGAAATGAACTAATCTACTTCACAATATTCCTTATGGGAACAAATTCGGTCTGTACTGGCACCTGAACATACTTCTGGAGTGAAAAAATATCGTTAACCGGGGTTCCACGTATAAGGGGAGTGTTCAGGCAAGGACTATGAGGTGTGCTGCTACGGGATACGTGAGGTGAAATAATGGATTTGTTGTGTATATACATATATATTTGGATTGCGATTCAGGAACACGCTGGACGTGCTTTGGTTTGTTAAAGTGGCTTTTATTTACTGGGCAGCTTAATTATTCTTAGTTTACATTTTTCTGGTTACCAGTGTGATCAGTGGAAAAACAAAGGCAACCCATATTGAGAATAGTGCAAAAAAAAGGGCAACCCATATTGAGAAAGATGGGCAGCCCATATTTAAAAAGTAGAAAAGATGGTATTTAAGAGGCGCTCAAGAAGTTTCTTTCACTTCTTAGCTTCGGTCATGAGATAAGTCAAGAACAGATTGTCAGTCGAGTTTCCAGTGATGCTGTTCTACTTGCTAATTATACTTCAGTATAGCTTTGTTTGTGGGACAGTGAATTATCTATATGATGTTTGGTCTTCCACTTGTAGCAGAGTTTCTTGACTGGATGCGCATATATATATATATATATATATATATATATATATATATATATATATATATATATATATATATATATAATATATATATATATATATATATATATATATATATAGTGGTACACAGCTCCTCAGCTATGCTGATGATCTTGCACTCGTAGTGAATGGGAAAGGCAATTTAGAACGACAGGCTCAGAGAGCTCTGGACCTAATTACGCAGTCTTGCAAGGAACAAGGCCTCAAGATCTCGGCCGAGAAATCTCTTGCAATGATGTTCAAGGGACCAGATCCTGTGAATAGATTACGTATTCAGGATATAGAACTTGAGTGGTCAGGCTCCTACCTGTACTTGGGAATCTACATTGATAAAAAGCTGACCTTTCAGAAACAGGCCGACTATGTCAGGTCACGTGCTCTACTCAGACTCAACGCCATGAGAGCCATGACGAGGCACCGTGCAGGGGCAAGCAAAGATGTACTTCGCTTGTACTATATACAAGCTATACGCTCGCTCATTGACTACGGTGCACCGGCGTTAGCTCATCTCTTCCCGCAGAGCAGGCAAAGGGTGGAGGTCGTACAAAATCAGGCGATAAGAACTATGCTTGGGGCCCCCATCTGAACCAACACGCATGTCTCAGATCTGAGGCCCGGCTTCCTTCCTTGGCTGACAGAGTAAGATACATAAACGCCTGCAAACTGGCTACGATTCTGCACTGGCAGCAAGGTACCCCACTAAGGAGACGGATATTAACAAAGATGACACAAGATCCCACACTCTTCACGGACTACTCCTGGATTCGTTCGTTTTGTGTTGGTGGGCGGAAGCTGCTGCCTATACAACTACTCTTGAGAAGAGTTGTGACCTTCCTGATGCTGGGTACCATCCACGACCTCCCTGGCGTCCAGATCCAGCCGATGTTTGCATCACGCAGCTACCCATCTCTAAGCGTCTCTGCAATCAAGACACCCTCAACAATCATGCTGAGACAAGCATGGCACTGGCAGAGGGAGGCACATGTGCAGTGTATTTCAAAGATGGTTCTGTCGACCCTGACAGGAAGAGAGCAGCAGCTGGACTGTACCACAATGGTCACACACAAGGCTGGCGACTCCCTGACCACTGCACGATCCTTCAAGCTGAGCTGGTGGCGATTCAGCAGGCATTGTCACATGCCCTACGACATCGACTCCGACCTGTCATAAATGTTGATTCAACCTCTGCAATCACTGCCCTCTCCCATCCTCAACCACAGGACAATGTTCACCTAATCACATTGATCCTGAGCATAATGACAGCCTTAGAAGTTCAGGGTAACAGATCGACATTGAACTGGATCCCCAGCCATGCTGGCATCCGGGGAAATGAGGCGGCAGATGATGCAGCCAAGGCAGCAACAGACTATCCACATGTTGGGATTACTGTCCCAATCAGCCTACGACAGACCAAACTGGTGGCTGCCAGAGCCATGAAACTTATGGGGGAGGTCTTAGGTGATACCCCATCTCAACAGTGGTACCGAGCAGCGATCAGGGAGAACCCCTCCATATGATAGAAGCTGGTCCAGAGCGCAGTGTACCGCCATCCATCGGCTTCGTTTGGGCTTTCCCACAGCCAAGATGATGGTAGACAAGGCTGAGGAGGAGATGTGCCAGTACTGTCAGCACGTTGTTCAGCGGCCCCTAACACACTATCTTCTGGAGTGCGAAGTTACTGAGACACTCCGCAGGCAACTAGGAGTGATATTCCCTCCCGAAGAGGACCCAGAGATGACTGCTGCCACACTAGTGTACCATGGAGTCAACGAACCTGTGATAACGACATATCCTCCTCCTCGTTAGTGTCCATAGTTAGGAGTACATATGGTGTTGTCGCTTATGAGATGCACCAGTTGAACTGACCAGAAGAGTGCTTGAGCAGCATACGTCGCATCATTGTAGAAAAATTTCTCCCTCGGGGAGCCAGAGACGGGTCATCGCAAGATTGAGACCCGTGCCAGGTACAGTCTTGGCGAACATTATACATACATACATACATGTATTGTTTGTAATGGCTTGATAAACCTCCTGGAGAGCGAAACGTTGCCACAATAAAATGTCACATTAGTTGCACTTGTGTCCTTTTACTTTACATATTGTCGGTAATTCTACCAACTTTATTACAACATATTTTTAGTTGAATAAGGCTGGTTGTCCCTTTTTGGATTGTAAAAAGTATTTCTAGCAACTTTAAAAGATTTATCAATTACATTTCTTGGGTATTTTAAATCATTACCTATTTCATAAATTTTGGATATTTCCTCATCTATGAACTCAGGACTACAAATTCGTAAAGCTCTCATAGATGAGGAAATATCCAAAATTTATGAAATAGGTAATGATTTAAAATACCCAAGAAATGTAATTGATAAATCTTTTAAAGTTGCTAGAAATACATTTTTACAATCCAAAAAGGGACAACCAGCCTTATTCAACTAAAAATATGTTGGTTCTCCCTTACCATGAAAACTTGGTTGATATGCCTTCTCTTCTTAAGACTTTTAATATTAAAGTTGTATTTAAAAATCTTGATACAGTAAAAAAGCTTTTGATAAAGAATTCCCCCCAAAATGCTGATGGTTGTGTCTATAAGATTCCTTGTAAAATTTGCGATAAAGTTTATTACGGTCAAACTGGTAAAAATCTCGAACTAAGATTAAAACAACATAAATATAGCATTAGAACTGGACAAGATTCCAATGCTCTATTTATTCATGTAAGAGATTTTAACCATCCTATTGATTTTCAAAAAGTTGAGAAAGTAGTATCAAGCAAGTCCATGGTCGACAGGAATATAATTGAATCTTGTTTCATAAAAAGCAGTTTTGACAATAATATGAATATTTCCTTTGGTTTTTTATAAATTAGATCCATTTATAATTAATAGAATTTGGGAAGAATTTAATAATACACTGGACAAATAATAATTTTTAAAAATTTCTTATTTCTTGGGTAGAATAGTTTGTTGGTGGGTTGTGCGAAGGACCTGTCCAGTTGGGCCGGCGCGCGTCAGGTGTTTAACTGTTGTGGGATCTGATAGTGAGGTGTTGGCCAGACCCCTTATATACCTTACTTGGATGCTTTACTTTCATAGTTCCTTGATAATGTGAGTAGTCACGAAAGCGCTTGGAATTTCTCCATTCTTTCAGAGTGGTTGTTTTGCATATTCTGAAATCACCTGTTTACTGTGATCTTATTGCATATATATATATATATATATATATATATATATATATATATATATATATATATATATATATATATATATATATATATATATATATATATATATAATATATATATATAATATATATATATATATATATATATATATATATATATATATATATATATATATATATATATATATATATATATATATATATATATATATATATATATATATATATATATATATATATATATATATATATAGAGTCTTCGCATGTGTTGATGGCCACTCATCTTGATTACGTCTAAATCTTACTTGCTCTTGATTATGTCTAAATCGGACAACCGCCATTTTTTGGCTATTGTGTTCGGCTTTTATTGTTCAGTATTGGAGCAATGACGTCGGTTACCGCATTTAATAATAATAATCTTTATTTCTACAAGTACATGTACAAGGTATACAAGTACATGGACAAGGTATACAAGTACATGTACAAGGTATACAAGTACATGTACAAGGTATACAAATACATGGACAAGGTATACAAGTACATGGACAAGGTATACAAGTACATGGACAAGGTATACAAGTACATGGACAAGGTATACAAGTACATGTACAAGGTATACAAGTACATGTACAAGGTATACAAGTACATGGACAAGGTATACAAGTACATGTACAAGGTATACAAGTACATGGACAAGGTATACAAATACATGTACAAGGTATACAAGTACATGGACAAGGTATACAAGTACATGTACAAGGTATACAAGTACATGGACAAGGTATACAAGTATATGTACAAGGTATACAAGTACATGGACAAGGTATACAAGTACATGGACAAGGTATACAAGTACATGTACAAGGTATACAAGTACATGGACAAGGTATACAAGTACATGTACAAGGTATACAAGTACATGTACAAGGTATACAAGTACATGTACAAGGTATACAAGTACATGGACAAGGTATACAATTACATGTACAAGGTATACAAGTACATGTACAAGGTATACAAGTACATGGACAAGGTATACAAGTACATGGACAAGGTATACAAGTACATGGACAAGGTATACAAGTACATGTACAAGGTATACAAGTACATGTACAAGGTATACAAGTACATGGACAAGGTATACAAGTACATGTACAAGGTATACAAGTACATGGACAAGGTATACAAGTACATGTACAAGGTATACAAGTGCTGTCCTGGGAGACAGAAATGGTGAAGCTGGAGATACTGTCCTGGGAGACAGTAATGGTGAAGCTGGAGATTTTGTCCAGGTAGTCGGGAATTATACGCAGGAAGGAATACATATAAATGACCTCACAGGGGACAGGAGCCATAGTAGGGAAACAAGTGTAGTCAAAGATAAGATAAAACCAATATTGCAAACTAGAAATACCGCAGGAAATAGCAAACAAGAGGACTCCAATAGCAATAGTGAGGATAAATTACCAAAAACAACTGGTGGGAGCTCCATTGTTGGTGCTAGGGAGGATAGAAGTAAGACAGGGAAACATGCACCAACAGGGAATACAGTCACAGAAACCCAAGGCAAGCGGAAACCAAGCCTGTGCACATACTATGCACTTGGTATCTGCTGGCATGGGAAATCTGGAAAAACAGATGGGACGTGCAACTATGACCACCCTAGAAAATGCCATGCCCATATGACAACAGGAAAATGCAAACTCCCTTCCTGTAAGCTTTTTCACCCTGAAATGTGTACCTCTTCAGTACAGGAAAGACTGTGCTATAACTTAAATTGCCAGGCATACCATCTAAAGGGGACAAAAAGATACAAAACATCCAGGCCATGGGAAAACCTGGGTAGCCACAGCCACTCAAGAGGGAGAGGTTTTTTAGTGCCAGGAAGGAAAAAAAAACTGGCAGGAAATGGCAGAAATCGTACACCAAATCCAGTCATTCCTGGAGTGGAACCACAGTCGATGGCCTCCACTCCAAACCAACAGATACAGATACTAATGCCGGAAAAAAAATCCCCCCCCAGTACCAACAATACCACCAGTCCGATAACATTCTTCTTTGCAAATATACAGGGTCTAAAGCCAGCAACAAACAACAAAATACCTTTCATCCGTGGACTGCTTGCAGAGGCAAAGGCAATGTTCGCGGCTTTCACTGAGACCCACATAAAGGATCACTTGGACAATGAAATATGGATCCCAGGTTACAACCTATACAGATGTGACAGAGTGAACAGGCAAAAGGGGGGGGGGGTTGGCCTGTACATTGCAGAGTCACTTGTTTGCACAGAACTGCTAAATGCCTCAAATGATGTAGTGGAAGTTTTAGCAGTAAAGGTCGAGAACCAAAACCTAGTCATTGTGGTAGTCTACAAGCCTCCGGATGCAACATCCCAGCAATTCCAGGAACAGCTGTTAAAAATTGACCACTGTCTGGAAAATCTTCCAGCTCCTGCACCCAACATCTTGCTCCTGGGGATTTCAACTTAAGGCACCTAAAATGGAGGAATATAGCAAATAATATTGTTGCAGTAATAACACCAGGAGGCAGCTCTGATGAAAACTCACACTCACACGAGCTTTTAAATCTCTGCACAAAATTCAATTTAAACCAGCAAATAATAGAGCCTACTAGACTGGAGAATACACTAGACCTCATATTCACTAACAATGATGACCTGATAAGAAATGTCACCATATCAAAAACAATATACTCAGATCACAACATAATTGAGGTTCAGACATGTATGCGAGGAGCCCCAGACCGACAAAATGAGACTAGTCACGAGGGAGCATTCACCAAATTCAACTTCAATAACAAAAACTAAAGTGGGACCAAGTAAACCAAGTCCTAACCGATATAAGCTGGGAAGATATACTAAGCAACACAGACCCAAACTTATGCCTAGAACAGATTAACTCGGTGGCACTCGATGTATGCACAAGGCTTATTCCTCTAAGAAAAAGGAGGAGTAGATGTAAAATAGAAAGAGACAGGCGCTCCCTTTACAGGCGACGGAAAAGAATAACAGAGCGGCTAAAAGAGGTCAATATATCTGAAATGCGCAGGGAGACACTGGTCAGAGAAATAGCAAGCATCGAACTTAAGCTAAAAGAATCCTTTAGGAGTCAGGAATCGCGGGAAGAACTAAAAGCTATAAATGAAATCGAAAGAAACCCAAAGTATTTCTTCTCCTATGCCAAATCAAAATCGAGAACAACGCCCAGTATTGGGCCCCTACTTAAACAAGATGGTCCTACACAGATGACAGCAAGGAAATGAGTGAGCTACTCAAGTCCCAATATGACTCAGTTTTTAGCAAGCCGCTAACCAGACTGAGAGTCGAAGATCAAAATTAATTTTTTATGAGAGAGCCACAAAATTTGATTAACACAAGCCTATCCGATGTTATCCTGACGCCAAATGACTTCGAACAGGCGATAAATGACATGCCCATGCACTCTGCCCCAGGGCCAGACTCATGGAACTCTGTGTTCATCAAGAACTGCAAGAAGCCCCTATCACGAGCCTTTTCCATCCTATGGAGAGGGAGCATGGACACGGGGGTCGTCCCTCAGTTACTAAAAACAACAGACATAGCCCCACTCCACAAAGGAGGCAGTAAAGCAACAGCAAAGAACTACAGACCAATAGCACTAACATCCCATATCAAAAAAATCTTTGAAAGGGTCCTAAGAAGCAAGATCCACCACCCATCTAGAAACCCATCAGTTACACAACCCAGGGCAACATGGGTTTAGAACAGGTTTGCTCCTGTCTGTCTCAACTACTGGATCACTACGACAAGGTCCTAAATGCACTAGAAGACAAAAAGAATGCAGATGTAATATATACAGACTTTGCAAAAGCCTTCGACAAGTGTGACCATGGCGTAATAGCGCACAAAATGCGCGCTAAAGGAATAACAGGAAAAGTCGGTCGATGGATCTATAATTTCCTCACTAACAGAACACAGAGAGTAGTCGTCAACAGAGTAAAGTCCGAGGCAGCTACGGTGAAAAGCTCTGTTCCACAAGGCACAGTACTAGCTCCCATCTTGTTCCTCATCCTCATATCCGACATAGACAAGGATGTCAGCCACAGCACCGTGTCTTCCTTTGCAGATGACACCCGAATCTGCATGACAGTGTTTTCCATTGCAGACACTGCAAGGCTCCAGGCGGACATCAACCAAATCTTTCAGTGGGCTGCAGAAAACAATATGAAGTTCAACGATGAGAAATTTCAATTACTCAGATATGGTAAACATGAGGAAATTAAATCTTCATCAGAGTACAAAACAAATTCTGGCCACAAAATAGAGCAAAACACCAACGTCAAAGACCTGGGAGTGATCATGTCGGAGGATCTCACCTTCAAGGACCATAACATTGTATCAATCGCATCTGCTAGAAAAATGACAGGATGGATAATGAGAACCTTCAAAACTAGGGAGGCCAAGCCCATGATGACACTCTTCAGGTCACTTGTTCTATCTAGGCTGGAATATTGGTGCACTCTAACAGCACCTTTCAAGGCAGGTGAAATTGCCGACCTAGAAAATGTACAGAGAACTTTCACGGCGCGCATAACGGAGATAAAACACCTCAATTACTGGGAGCGCTTGAGGTTTCTAAACCTGTATTCCCTGGAACGCAGGAGGGAGAGATACATGATTATATACACCTGGAAAATCCTAGAGGGACTAGTACCGAACTTGCACACGAAAATCACTCACTACGAAAGCAAAAGACTTGGCAGACGATGCACCATCCCCCCAATGAAAAGCAGGGGTGTCACTAGCACGTTAAGAGACCATACAATAAGTGTCAGGGGCCCGAGACTGTTCAACTGCCTCCCAGCACACATAAGGGGGATTACCAACAGACCCCTGGCAGTCTTCAAGCTGGCACTGGACAAGCACCTAAAGTCAGTTCCTGATCAGCCGGGCTGTGGCTCGTACGTTGGTTTGCGTGCAGCCAGCAGCAACAGCCTGGTTGATCAGGCGCTGATCCACCAGGAGGCCTGGTCACAGACCGGGCCGCGGGGGCATTGACCCCCGAAACTCTCTCCAGGTAAACTCCAGGTAAACATGGACAAGGTATACAAGTACATGGACAAGGTATACAAGTACATGTACAAGGTATACAAGTACATGGACAAGGTATACAAGTACATGTACAAGGTATACAAGTACATGTACAAGGTATACAAGTACATGTACAAGGTATACAAGTACATGGACAAGGTATACAAGTACATGTACAAGGTATACAAGTACATGTACAAGGTATACAAGTACATGGACAAGGTATACAAGTACATGGACAAGGTATACAAGTACATGGACAAGGTATACAAGTACATGTACAAGGTATACAAGTACATGTACAAGGTATACAAGTACATGGACAAGGTATACAAGTACATGTACAAGGTATACAAGTACATGGACAAGGTATACAAATACATGTAACAGGTATACAAGTACATGGACAAGGTATACAAGTACATGTACAAGGTATACAAGTACATGGACAAGGTATACAAGTACATGTACAAGGTATACAAGTACATGGACAAGGTATACAAGTACATGGACAAGGTATACAAGTACATGTACAAGGTATACAAGTACATGGACAAGGTATACAAGTACATGTACAAGGTATACAAGTACATGTACAAGGTATACAAGTACATGTACAAGGTATACAAGTACATGGACAAGGTATACAAGTACATGGACAAGGTATACAAGTACATGTACAAGGTATACAAGTACATGGACAAGGTATACAAGTACATGTACAAGGTATACAAGTACATGTACAAGGTATACAAGTACATGTACAAGGTATACAAGTACATGGACAAGGTATACAAGTACATGTACAAGGTATACAAGTACATGTACAAGGTATACAAGTACATGGACAAGGTATACAAGTACATGGACAAGGTATACAAGTACATGGACAAGGTATACAAGTACATGTACAAGGTATACAAGTACATGTACAAGGTATACAAGTACATGGACAAGGTATACAAGTACATGTACAAGGTATACAAGTACATGGACAAGGTATACAAATAACATGTACAAGGTATACAAGTACATGGACAAGGTATACAAGTACATGTACAAGGTATACAAGTACATGGACAAGGTATACAAGTACATGTACAAGGTATACAAGTACATGGACAAGGTATACAAGTACATGGACAAGGTATACAAGTACATGTACAAGGTATACAAGTACATGGACAAGGTATACAAGTACATGTACAAGGTATACAAGTACATGTACAAGGTATACAAGTACATGTACAAGGTATACAAGTACATGGACAAGGTATACAAGTACATGGACAAGGTATACAAGTACATGGACAAGGTATCCAAGTACATGGACAAGGTATACAAGTACATGGACAAGGTATACAAGTACATGGACAAGGTATACAAGTACATGGACAAGGTATACAAGTACATGTACAAGGTATACAAGTACATGGACAAGGTATACAAGTACATGGACAAGGTATACAAGTACATGGACAAGGTATACAAGTACATGTACAAGGTATACAAGTACATGGACAAGGTATACAAATACATGTACAAGGTATACAAGTACATGTACAAGGTATACAAGTCTAGCTGACATCAGTAACATACTACTATTTAGAAAGTCCTTTGTTATACAGAGCATTTCGGGCATCTTATATCACTTTTGTCCCAGGATGCGACCCACACCAGTCGACTAATACCCAGATACCAATTTTACTGATGGGTGAGCACTGGACAGCAAGTGTCTTAAAGAAACATGTCCTTTTGTTTCCACCCGTACAGGGGATCGATCCCAGGACCACATTGTGTGAGGTAAGTGAGCTAGCGATCGAGCTCCGGAATTGGTCTCATTGCTGATTTTCAGCGGGTCCAGCTTTTTCTTCTTGCTGGCTGAGACGTCACTTTTCTTACTGGGCAAAGTTGGTAAAATGCCACTTTATTGCATTTGCTAAACCTTGAAAATTTAAAGTGTGGTTTGTTGGGTAACGTGTGCTTTTCAGTGCTTCCTGTTTGTTTCACCAGCATAGTCCCGGCCCGGGTCTTGTCCCGTAGCTCGGTTAGTAGCGCACTCACCTGATATACTGAGTGTCCATGGTTCGATCCCCAGTACGGGTGGAAACATTGGGCATGTTTCCTTACACCTGCTGTCCCTGTTCACCTAGCAGCAAGTGTTAGCCGGCTGGTGTGGGTCGCATCTTGGGGGACAAGATTAACCTAAGTTGCCCGAGATGATCTGCATAACCAAGGACTTTCTGTATAATATGTAACTGATGACATGTACAGAATCATGTACTTGTAGAAATAAAAAAAATATTATTATCATCATTATGCGGTGACCCAGCAATGGCTTCCCGTTGGGGTGTCGTAACATTAAGCAGACAAATTTGATTGAAAAAAAATACTTCTTCTCTTATGCCAAATCTAAGGGAAAAAGAACATCCATTATTGAACCCCTGCTCAGGCAGGATGGGACATACGCAGATGACAGCCAAGAAATGAGTGAGATATTCAAGTCCCAGTACGACTCAGTGTTCAGCGAACCGCTGCCTAGACTAAGGGTCGACAATCTAAATGAATTCTTTATGAACGAAACCCAAAATTTGGTCATCTCAAAAATCTCGGATATTATCCTAACTCCACAAGACTTTGAAAAGGCAATAAATAACATGCCCATGCACTCTGCCCCATGCCCAGACTCGTGGAACTCCGTGTTCATCAAGAACTGCAAGAAGACCTTATCGCGTGCTTTCAGCATTCTATGGAGAGGGAGCATGGACACAGGGGTCATCCCACACACACTAAAAACAACAGACATAGCCCCACTCCACAAAGGTGTCAGTAAAGCAATTGCTTTACAGACCGATAAACTAACATCCCACATCATTAAAATCTTTGAGAAGGTTCTGAGAAGCAAGATCGCCAACCACCTAGATACCCATCAATTACACAACCCAGGGCAACATGGGTTTAGAGCAGGTCGCTCCTGCCTGTCCCAGCTCCTGGACCACTATGACAAGGTCCTGGAACGCTGTTGAGGATAAAAAAAAATACAGATGTAGTATGCACAGACTTTGCAAAAGCCTTCGACAAGTGTGACCATAGTGTAATAGCACACAAAATGCGTGATAAAGGATAACAGGAAAAGTTGGTAGATGGATCTATAACTTCCTGGCAAATAGAACACAAAGAGTAGTAGTAAACAGAGTAAAGTCCCAGGCAGCCACGGAAAAAACTCTGTTCCACAAGGCACAGTACTCGCTCCCATTCTGTTCCTCATCCTCATTTCGGACATAGATAGAGATGTAAGCCATAGCTCCGTGTCTTCCTTTGCGGATGACACCCGGATTGCCATGGCAGTGAGCTCCATCGAAGACACTGCAAGACTCCAAGCGGACATCAACCAAAACTTCAAATGGGCCACTCAAAACAATATGAGGTTCAACGAGGAGAAATTTCAACTGCTCAGATATGGAAAACTTGAGGAAATTAAAAATGTATCAGGGTATACCACAAATTCTAACCATACAATAGAGCAAAAAAGAAATCTGAAGGACCTGGGAGTGATAATGTTAGATGATCTCGCCTTCAAAGACCACAACAATGTTTCTACCTCATCGGCTAGGAAAATGATAGGATGGATAATGAGAACCTTTAAAACTAGGGACGCCAAGCCCATGATGACACTCTTCAAATCGTTTGTTCTCTCTGGGCTGGAATACTGCTGTACACTATCGGCTTCCTTCAAGGCTGGCGACATTGCAGCCCTGGGGAGCGTACAGGGAACTTTTACAGCACACATAAGTACTATAAGGCACCTAAATTACTGGGAACGGTTGAAGATCCTTGATCTGTACTCCCTGGAAAGCAGGCGAGAGAGATACATAATAATATGGACTTGGAAGGTCCTGGAGGGATTGGTACCAAACCTGCACACGAAAATCACTCCCTATGAAAGCAAAAGACTCGGCAGAAGATGCAACATTCCCCCGATGGAAAGCAGGGGCTCCACGGGTAAACTGAGAGACAACACAATAAGTGTCCGGGGCCCAAGACTGTTTAACTGCCTCCCAGCATACATAAGGGAGGATACCAATAGACCCCTGGCTGTCTTCAAGAAGGCACTGGACAGCCACCTAAAGTCAGTACCTGACCAACCGGGCTGTGGTTCGTATGTCAGTTTGCGTGCGGCCGGTAGTAGCAGCCTGGTTGACCAGACTATGATCCACCATGAGGCCTGGTCTCAGACTGAGCCGCGGGGGCGTTGACCTCCGGAACCTTCTATAGGTAAACTCCGGGGAGTAAAAAAAATAGTTTACATACAATAAAATATTGTTAAACACAGCAGAAAGTCACTAGCATGCATGTGCATGCGCTGTGTACTGTGGACACCATCCATTGTTGGGTTCCAGTGCTTCAAGGAATGTTGTTATTTGCTTGGGTTCTTGACTGTTGCCTCACTCAGTTGTCTTCCGTCATGTTTCATGCTCACATCACTTTCAGATACCTGCTTCATTGTGATTATTTTGAAGTACAGACAAACAAAGGGAGAATTTCACTTAAAAGTTATCCACGTCAATGCGAAAATAGCGAAGCTAGAACGCTAGCTCATATACTGTGATCCAGTGTTCACCAGTCAGTGAAATATGTACCACTGATACTACTACTACTGCTACTACCACCACTGCTACTTCTACTAGTAATTTCTAGACAGGTAGAGCAACATTAATTAAAATATATTTAACTTCTGTAATGCACGACTCACGAAATCGTAATAACACGATTGCAAACAAACCATACCAGGGTGGGGTTAGAACACGCGATCAGAGTCTCAAAACTCCAGACCGACGCGTTAGCCACTGGGCTAGCTAGCTTACGCGACGGTCTGGAGTTTTGAGACTCTGACCGCGGGTTCTATCCCCACCCGTGGTATGGTTTGATTTTTCTATAATGCAGTTTTATTTTTTTTAAAGTATTGAAAGATAATTATTTTTATCACATTCTCAGTAATAAAAGATTTAAATAAAATCCAACTTGGTACTCTTTGAATTTATTGCAATAAAATGAGTCGTACAATAAAGTGAAAAATAAACATTACCCCCCCCCCTGGGGGACCGTCAACACAGCACGCAGGATTTCCCGATCCTCTATACCTGCTTCAGGGTGGGTTGGGGCGTTTGATCCAGGGAATTGGAGCTAGCCTCTCCGTGGATCAAACGTGGTTATCTTTCCCTCCCTGAGGATTTAGCGCTTACCCGTGAATGTGCGTGGTAAGCTGCCTAATTAGTCAGGTCAACTGGACTTGGGATTTTTTAGCGTGATCATGTCTCGCAGGAGAGCCAAGGGTCGTGATATATAACAGTGGAGACGCTATTCCTGTGTGCAGGCGCTTTCTCTCTCTCTCTCTCTCTCTCTCTCTCTCTCTCTCTCTCTCTCTGTTACACAGAGTTTTACAAGGTTAGGTTATATTATTGCTTGGATAGCAATAATGTACAAGCTGACTTTTTCTACCATATGTATCTCTACTACTACTACCTCTACTAGTATTACAACTATTACACCTCACTCGAAGCCTATATATACCCTTTGTGTCCATGTATTGTTTGGAACGGCTTGATAAAGCTCCTGAAGAGCGAAACGTTGCCACAATAAAATGTCACATTAGCTGCGCTTGTGTCTTTTTATCCAAGGTTAGGTTAAGGTTGCTAACTTTATTTAAGAATTGTTACCTACATCAGCTCATTTGAAAACCTTTTTATTCTTATGAGACTTACAAATAGAGAACAGGATGAAGTTGGAGCCATTTGTGGGCCAACGATTTTACTTGTTTAACTGATGTCATTATGCTGTACGAACATGCTCTCTCTCTCTCTCTCTCTCTCTCTCTCTCTCTCTCTCTCTCTCTCTCTCTCTCTCTCTCTCTCTCTCTCTCTCTCTCTCTCTCTCTCTCTCTCTCATATTAATCAACTAGTGACTATGGCAAGTTGCTTTTCTGCTGCTGTTCCTTTCTCAGTCTTGGCTGTGTAGGTCATGGAGACATCGACGTCTGGCTGGTCTTGGGAAGAACATCTCTTCATATACATCTTGAAAGAGAATATGCCCAGGAACACCTCGAGAATCAAGATAAGGCCGTAGAGCGTGGGGAAGATGACGATCTGCGCCCGCGTCTGTGGAGTATAATGACGACTGGTGTTAGTGGTGCTAGGAAGGGTGACGCTCATTATTGTGTTGTTGTTGGGGTTTATAGGGCCACTGACAGCTCATTGTTGTGGTGGGTAGTGGTAATAGTAATTTTGGCGGTAGTGGTGTTTTAATAGTCGTTGTGGTGGTGTAATAGGGATGATGGTGGTGGTGTGTATTTTTTAATACGCCGGCCGTCTAGGCAAATACATTCCCTATCATTTATTCAAGTGTTAATGTTTCATTTTTTTGTCTACAAAGACAGTTACGTCTATAAACACAATTATTGATCTAACACCTCAGTTAGGTGTCCGTAGCTCGATTGGTAGCGCACTCAGCTCCCACACTGAGGTCCGGGAGTCAATTCCCGGTACGATTGGAAACATAAGAACGGAGGAACACTGCAGCAGGCCTGTTGGCCCATACTAGGCAATTCATCCCACTAACAAACATTTGACAAACCCAATTTTCAATGCTACCCAAGAAATAAGCTCTGATGTGCAAGTCGCACTCAAATCCAACCCCTCCCACTCATGTACTTATCCAACCTAAATTTGAAACAGTCTACCCAACTAGGTAGACTGTTCCACTCATCAACTACCCTATTTCCAAACCAATACTTTCCTATGTCCTTTCTAAATCTAAACTTATCTAATTTAAATCCATTACTGCGGGTTCTCTCTTGGAGAGATATCCTCAAGACCTTGTTAATATCCCCTTTATTAATACCTATCTTCCACTTATACACTTCAATCAGGTCTCCCCTCATTCTTCGTCTAACAAGTGAATGTAACTTAAGAGTCTTCAATCTTTCTTCATAAGGAAGATTTCTAATGCTATGTATTAATTTAGTCATCCTACGCTGAATGTTTTCTAACGAATTTATGTCCATTCTGTAATATGGAGACCAGAATTGAGCTGCATAATCTAGGTGAGGCCTTACTAATGATGTATAAAGCTGCAGTATAACCTCTGGACTTTTGTTGCTTACACTTCTTGATATAAATCCCAGTAATCTATTTGCCTTATTACGTACGCTTAGGCATTGCTGTCTTGGTTTAAGGTTGCCGCTCACCATAACCCCCAAGTCCTTTTCGCAATCTGTATGGCTAAGTTCTACATTATATAACTTATAAGTGCTAGGGTTATGGACACTCCCGAGCTTCAGAACCTTGCATTTATCTACATTGAACTGCATCTGCCACTTTTCTGACCAAGAATAGTTTGTCTAAATCCTCCTGAAGTTCCCTAACATCTACGTTTGAATCAATTATCCTACCTATCTTTGTGTCATCGGCGAATTTGCTCATATCACTAGTAACACCCTCATCAAGATCATTGATATATATTATAAACAACAACGGGCCCAAGACTGATACCTGTGGAACGCCACTTGTTACAGATCCCCACTCGGATTTAACCCCATTTATGAACACTCTCTGCTTCCTGTCTGTGAGCCATGACTCGACCCACGAGAGCACTTATCCCCCAATGCCATGAGCTGCCACTTTCTTTAACAGTCTTTGGTGCGGAACTCTATCAAAAGCCTTACTAAAATCTAAGTAAATAATATCAAATTCTTTATCGTGGTCAACAGCCTCAAAAGCTTTACTGAAGAAAGTTAATAAATTAGTTAGACAAGACCGGCCTCTTGTGAATCCATGCTGAGTATCATTAATCAAGCTATGCTTATCGAGATGGCTTCTTATAATCTCAGCTATAATTGACTCTAGTAATTTGCCTACAATTGAGGTCAGGCTTATTGGGCGGTAATTTGACGGTAACGACTTGTCCCCTGTTTTAAAAAATAGGAATTACATTAGAAATCTTCCACATATCAGACACTACACCTGTTTGAAGAGATAAATTAAAAATATTAGTTAGTGGTTCACAGACTTCCATTTTGCATTCCTTAAGAACCCTTGAAAAAACCTCATCAGGACCCGGTGACTTATTTTGCTTCAGTCGGTCTATCTGCTTCACAACCATTTCACTAGTGACTGTGATGTTACATAATTTATCTTCTTCTGGCCCACTATAGAAATTAATTACTGGAATATTATTAGTGTCTTCCTGCATAAAAACCGAGAGAAAATAATTATTTAAAATCGAGGACGTCCTTAAGACACCTGTTGTCCATGTTCACTTATCAGTAAAATAGGTACCTGGGTGTTAGTCGACTGGTATGGGTCGCATCATGGGGACAAAATTGACCTAATTTGCCCGAAATTCTTTTCATAACAAGTGGCTTTCTATCTAGTAGTATGTCATTGATGTCAGCTATGGTCTGTATACCTTGTACATATAGAAATAAAGATTATTATTATTATTATTATTATTATTATTATTATTATTATTATTATTATTATTATTATTAATGACACTGACAATTTCTGTAATACTAACTCAAGTGTGGTAACTCATGTATAATACAAATCTTCCAAACATCCAGCTAGCCTTAGAAAACCAAGAAATTCTCATTACATCAATACTTGAGTGAATGTGATCCGTACGAATACAAGATGGCGTCAGTGTGTGTGTGTGTGTGTGTATGTACTCGCCCATTTGTTGTTGCAGGGGTCGATTCACAGCTCCTTTCCCCACCTCTTCGCTCATCGCTACTAGGTCCACTCTCTGCTCCAAGAGGTCTATCGCACCTCTTCCTAAAACTGTACGTATGACTGTGTGTGTGTACTCACCTATTTGTGGTTGCAAGGGTCCATTCACAGCTCTTGGCCACACCTCTTCGCTGGTCGCTAGTACGTCCACTCTCTCCGCTCCATGAACAAAGAGATTGTTCCACTTCCTGACAACTCTGTGACTGAAGAAATACTTCCTAACATCACCGTGACTCATCTGAGTCACAGGGATGTGACCTTGTGGCCCCTTGTTGCTGTGTGTGTGTGTGTGTGTGTGTGTGTGTGTGTGTGTGTGTGTGTGTGTGTGTGTGTGTGTGTGTGTGTGTGTGTGTGTGTGTGTGTATTCACCAGTTTGTTGTTGTAGGGGTCGAGTCACAGCTCTTATCCCTGCCTCTTCGCTGATCGCTGCTAGGTCGGTCCACTCTCTTCCTGCTTCAAGAGCCTTATCTCATCTCTTCTTAAAGCTATGTATGGATGTCTGTGTGTGTGTGTGTGTGTGTGTGTAAACTGAGCAAGGGAAAAGAGAGAGGGTGATGTACTCACCTTGTGCTCAGGGAAGGATAGACTGATGACGCTTAGTGCGACAGGCATGTTCTGGCATCCAGTCTCTATACCGATGGTGCGACACACTTTGTGGCTCTGTTGACGCAACATAAGCTTTATTTAAAAAAAAATCTACAAGTGTACATGGATGGTATACAATACCGACAAGATGAAGAATTAGACACATGTGCAGCATATGGGTATCTTTATTTGTATACGTTTCGCCAGCCAGTGGCTTTATCTATATAATACGGGGACATAATGTGAAGACTATAGAATTATATACAAAAGATGAGGTAATTAGTTTCTCAGCCTTGGAGTCTTGAAGACTACGGTGATCTTCACCAACTCCAAGACTGAGGGACTGATTACCTCACCTTTTGTATATAATTCTACATTCTTCACATTATGTCCTTGTATTGTATTGATAAAGCCAGTGGTTGGTGAAACGTTTACACATGTAGATGATACGTAAGACACATGTGCAACAGTTAAGTATCTTTATTCCGAAACGTTTCGCCTACAGAGGCTTGAGTCCCTCAGCCAGGCTGAGGGACTGACAACCTCAAAACTACCTCTTCAAGGGTGATAGACTGATTACATCATCTTCACATGTCTACTGCTTCTGCTAACTCTTCCGTACTCGACTGAAGACACCTACTGTGTAGGCGAAACGTTTCGGAATAAAGATACCCAGACGTTGCACATATGTTCAAACTCTACATGTAGTTCAACAGACAGCACTATAAGTTTTGTTCAATAGATCTGATGGTACATAGATGATACAATATTTAGATTTAAAATAGCGTAACCTAATAACGTCAAAATCACTAAGGCTTTACCCTGTGAAGTGAGAGTGGGAAATTACCCTGTGGGTGAGAGTGGGAACTTACCCTGTGGGTGAAAGTGGGAACTTACCCTGTGGGTGAGAGTGGGAAATTACCCTGTGGGGTTAGTGTGAAATCTTACCGTGTGGGTGAGCGTGGGAACTTACCCTGTGGGATGAGCGTGAAAATTTATCCTGTGGGTGAGCGTGAGAACTTAACCCTGTGAGTGAGCTTGAGAACTTACCCTGCAGGTGAGCTTGGCGATAGCGTATGCTAGAGTAAAACCGGTGATCGGAAGGAGGAAAGCAGCGGCGTAGATGAGTGGCGTAGCAATCACGAAGGAACGCCCATACAGAATCACCCAGATCACGAAGATTATTAACACTCCCAGCCAACCCAGCATGCTCGCCACCTGCCAGGAAACACCTCATTACACGCTGAATATATAATTCCTAATGGTTATAGTCATATCCATAATTTTTAAAAGGGTGGATCGGTAAGCCAGTGGAAGGCCTCGGTCAGATGACCAAAAGCTCCAGCTGCGGATAATCATATGACTAAGATCCACGTCAGGAGATATTTGTCCCGTTTCCTGACAAACCTTACCTAACCTACCTAACAGGCTAGAATCTAACAGCTGTTGACTCGTTGTTCGCTGCTAGAAAATGATATTCAACCACAAGCACCCGGGTTTGATTCCAGGAGCGAGTTTAATAAGGAACATACTAACATAATGACAAAGAAGAAAGAAAAATGGTATAAACCTTGGTAATTGATACCGACAAATTGGAGAAGTGATCAAGGTCCCAGGGGCGAAACGTTTTCTAATAAACATATCCTGGTGTCTTTTTAAACCAAAAAGTAACCTGCATATTTTTTTTTTTTTTTTTGTAAAACGCTACCAACCTTCGTTAAATTGTTCCTCAATTGTAACCACAGTGACAGTATACATTATCACACAGTAGGTAACAAGCCATTGTCTGCTTGAGTGTGCAGGTATGAGTATTTTTATTAACTACAGATATATCACTATATTTATAAATTATCGTTATCTGAGTGCAACAAACCATTATTATTTTTGTAAAATTCAACAACCTTAGTTAAAATATGCTGAATCTGTTTACACTGTTGTATGGTATGGTACGTCAGTAATCTGATGATTACGACTTGTGTACAACAGTTGGGTAACTTTACTGTTGAAAAGTTTCGCCTACACAGTAGGTTTCTTAAAGCAAATATAGGCAGCAGTTGTGGTAGTGAAATGAAAATGTAATCAGTCCAACTTTGGAGAAACAGTATTTGAGGTGGTGAGTCCCTCAGCCTGGAGAAGAGTCCAGCTCCATGGAGCCGAACTCAGCATTTTACTCCATTTTCAACACGTATGTAATATGCTCTTTCTGAGATATAAAGCCGGAGAGTTTACTCAATCTCCTCTCATTACAGTTTACATGTTTTTGCTCTAAGAAACTATACCTGTGCTCCAGTTCCTTGGATCGATCGTAAATGCCTTTCATTGCCCCAGGAATTGTATGACCTACACGTTTACCCCTCCCCCGTGAATATAAATAATGCTCTTGGTATTGCTATACCAACCTGCTGCCACACACACAGGTAACTTAAACGTATCTTGGCCATCACTTTAATCGTCTGTTGAGAGACATACGGACAAGCCTTCCCACACACGCAGGGCAAGATTCCTTATACCATTTCACCTACCGCAGCTGTACAGTATATAGGTACCCGGGTGTTAGCTGCTGTGTGTTGTTACATTCATTTCCACTGTGAAAACTCTTTTCTCTGTATTCCCTATATTTTTCACTAGTAAAATCTTAATGACGCTCGCATTTCGTCCTCTGGGATATTAAAAGTTCAATTTCATCAGACTAATAGAAGATATTATTCAGATTATTAATCCGGAGGGTAAGTAATCCAGGTTAATCCAAGAAAGACAGTTAGTATGACTTATATCCATTGGATGAGTTGTTGACGTGGAAGATATCTCCAAGGACCAAGATATATTCTAGGGACTTCGTAATTTCTTGCTAGCATCTTCATGAACATTTAATGACACTATAATTCTCGCGATAGTTGTATTAACAGGATTGTAAAGAACTCAGGAAATGGCCGGGATTTGAAACTAAGGTAAACCAGTCTTGAATCTAGCAGGCCAGTGATCTGGCTAGGATATGTATACACAGTTTTTTAGAGATTAAAGATTCTTGACTGGTGGTGAGCAGGCAATATGCAGCCTTCACGACCCTCTTGTAGTAGATAATGTTTAAATTCCATTAACCAACTAAACTGAATTGAGCAACTATAGGCCTATATCAAACCTGCCCCTACTATCTAAAATCTTCGAAAAATTAATTCACGAACAAGTCTATTCCAATTTGGATTTAGACCGAAAAAAAATACTAACGATGCAGTTATATATATGCTTGAACTAATATATTCGGCACTCGAAAAAAATTAAATTCCCCTGGGACTTTTCATAGATCTACGAATAACATTTGGTACAGTTGACCATGACCTGTTAGAGGACTGCTGCACTAGACACCATGCTCCACCGCTTTTAAAGAGTCTTAATTTGCTTAATATACAAAACATCCACACTTATTAGTGTGCCTACTACACACACAGAACATTATACTCTAATATAAACTCTCCTCTCAAACTCCTCTTTGATAACTATAACAGAACAAATAGGCATAACACAAAGCACAAATCACTCTTCGATATCCCTCATGTCCATCTCTTTGCAAAAATGCTATACACATAAAGGGCCCGAAGACCTGGAATTCATTGCCAGAACACACTAAAGGGTCTCTGCTGCCTGCAAATCAATTTAAGACCCTACTTAGAAATCACCTCATCACCCAAAATTAACCAGACGAACACTATACTTAACATCTACCAGTTACTCAAAAAACTCTTAATTTATGACTGCTCAGCTATATGATCATTATTCCAAACTTAAAATTGTTTCAATTTCTTTGTTTTAATTTGTGCTAAATTGTAATACTGTATTTTTTTATACTATATCAAAACTGTAATTCTTCTCTACTTAACTTATTAAAGCCATATACCGTGAACTAGTTGAATATTAATTTTTCTTGTATTCATTGTTACGCAACTAATGACCATATGTACAATTACAGCACTGTTATTACTTTATTAATCTTAAGTTAGTCTTAAGTTTGGCCGAAATGCTCTGCATATAAAGGGGCTTTTGGCATGTTCACCCAGTTGTTACACTCCTTTGTACAAACATGTATCATGCTAAAATAAAATTGTTACTAACCTGATCTAACCATTAGACGGCGCAGTCTCGAGGTTACAGCACTCTTCTGCTAGTTTTAGGATTTGTTTGTCATGAGTTGGAAACTAGTCCGCCTCCTGAGTAACCCAATATTTTTATGGGATCATGCTTCTCACAAAAATGTTTGCGGTGTCTACTCCAGTTCCTACTCCGCTTGACTTCTCTAAAACACTAAAAGTAAATACTGGCCGCTTCATTTTTGGCTGACTTAAGTAACACAAGAGAAGTGTTTGCTTTGCTGATAAGAGCAACATTTTTTTCTGTCATGTTAGAGACCGTAACCATCCTATAAGATGATCCTGACTAAGTGATCTATCCCTCTTCCTGCTCTAACACACGTTCTCTTATTGAAATAACCCTCATACCAGTTACGGTTTTGGTTTTAATACTTGTCTTCCTTAGTTCATTCTCAAAAACCCTGATCTAAGGAACACGCGTGACCTGACCTGACCTTGGCTTTCTCCTACCTCTTCTGATCTGTCTTCTGGTTTTCTCGAAGTGAGGGCCACCGATTCACATCTAAGGAGGGCCGACCGCTACACATCTAAGGAGAACCTACACTCATTTTACGACGTTAATGTTACAAGGTAGCCAACGTGAATTAATTTAACGCTTCTTGTAAACTTCCTCCTCCTGACAAGCATCATAGCGCCTTCCTCACCTTGGTGATGATACCGGCAGCTCTCTCGCTGAAGTGCCTGATGATCATTCCCACTACGACGGGGAGGGTGATGAAGGCCAAGGACATGATAATGTTACGGAAGGGCACGACGATGTTATCCTCGTCGTCTTCGTTCAGCCAATACCGTGAGTACATCCACAGGTTGAAGGGCATCCCTACGAAGGCCAGGAGAGACGAGCATGCAGTCATCACGATGCTACGGGAGAAACATGGCTTGTTAGCTGCCGCAAAGAAAACATCAGAATAAATGACCGGCTTTTTATTTTATGAACAGAAATTTTGTCAATTTGCGATCGCCGGAGAAAACTCTTAATGCTTTCAAGCCAGCGAGTCAGAAGAGTGTATTATAAGATTAAGAAGAGCACTATAAGATATGTTGTAATGGTTTCAAAGACTCGCGAGTAAACACTAGGATACAGACAATAATAAATATCCTAGTGCAGGGGTGGGGAACGTGCGGCCTTCTGAATGAATTATTCTTATTGAAGTTATTAGATAATAATTAGCTTTTTACAAAATAACCGACATTTTGCAGTATAATCAAAACTTCTTGGATGCGGCCTTATTTAGATTACAGCTAAATTTAATGCTGCCTTCCAACCTAGAAAAAGGTTCCCAGCGCCTCTACCAGTGTTTGCTAATGTGCCTTTCTTAACCACTTGTCTGTACCAGCTATCAAAGTTCATCTTATTTAATGGTATGATATATAACCACGAATGTAAGGAGACACGTGAAGTTGTACTAATCCAATTTTAACGATGTTTCGCCAACGTAGCTGATTTTAATAAGCCACGAACAGTTAAACCTAGTAAGAACATCAGGATCTAATGGCCCATACTAGGCAGGTCTTTCTCAAACCCGAACCCACTAACGATGAGGGGGAACAACAAGAGAGGTGCGAGTTAGGTCACATTGATTTTCTGACGTCCTAAAGTTTTCTAGTAATAGGTTCAACTTATAACTGAAAGGAGGTTCAACTTATAACTGAAAGGAGGTTCAACTTATAACTGAAAGGAGGTTCAACTTATAAACGGGAAAGGAGGTTCAACTTATAACTGGAAAGGGGTTCAAATTATAACTGAAGGAGGTTCAACTTATAACTGAAAGGAGGTTCAACTTATAACTGAAAGGAGGTTCAACTTATAACTGAAAGGAGGTTCAACTTATAACTGAAAGGAGGTTCAATTTATAACTGAAAGGAGGTTCAACTTATAACTGAAAGGAGGTTCAATTTATAACTGAAAGGAGGTTCAACTTATAACTGAAAGGAGGTTCAACTTATAACTGAAAGGAGGTTCAACTTATAACTGAAAGGACCTGGAATCTTTTCCCAGGTGAATCACAATGCAAGAGAAAGTCTATTTATGCAGGCTGCCCATATGCACCTAGCAGTAAAAAGTAAGCTGGGTGTTAGTCGACTGTCGTGGGTCGCATCCTGGACAAGTGACCTGTTGTGGGTCGCATCTTGGACAAGTGACCTGTTGTGGGTCGCATCTTGGACAAGTGACCTGTTGTGGGTCGCATCTTGGACAAGTGACCTGTTGTGGGTCGCATCCTGGACAAGTGACCTGTCATGGGTCGCATCTTGGACAAGTGACCTGTTGTGGGTCGCATCTTGGACAAGTGACCTGTTGTGGGTCGCATCCTGGAAAAGTGACCTGTTGTGGGTCGCATCTTGGACAAGTGACCTGTTGTGGGTCGCATCTTGGACAAGTGACCTGTTGTGGGTCGCATCTTGGACAAGTGACCTGTTGTGGGTCGCATCCTGGACAAGTGACCTGTTGTGGGTCGCATCCTGGACAAGTGACCTGTCGTGGGTCGCATCTTGGACAATTAACCTGTTGTGGGTCGCATCTTGGACAAGTAACCTGTTGTGGGACGCATCCTGGAAACAAGCACCGACGAACCTAAACGGAAATAAGCCACACTGCTTAGATTTTTTTTTGGGTTATTCTGGCTTAATATCCTTATACGTAAATAATTTAAAGATAATCTTTGTTTTTGTGTGGAAAAATGGACACTTATGTACAGTAATAAATGTTGTGAACTTTAAGTAAGCGTCTTCCACATCTTGACGGTATCAAGACCTTTTTTCAGTAGTGTTTGTATTAGTTTTCCTCCTGTTTCTTCTTCATCTCTTCTTTTTCTTCTTCGGTTTGCCCTGACCTATAGACTGTGGTCTCAAATTTGGAATACACAATTATTTACTTAAGATAATCTTATCTGGCAGCACCACTGTGTAATCTCACTATACTACATATAGTCCAGTGGACTAGTCCCGGGAGCAACTACTGGAGTGACCCAGGCCATATACTTAGGAAATAAAGATAATGGTATTCTTTGTTTTAACATCGACTCTAGGCTGAGGGACTGATAACCTCAAAGTCCTTCTGATCTTCACCATTCTTCTTTGTATGGACTGATGAAGCCACTGTGTGGAGAAACGTTTCTACAATAAAGATACCCAAGTGTTGCTCATGTGTCTAATTTATCAACTTGTGGGTTCTCTGAACCATTTATCTACATTGAATAGTTAAGAACAGAAAAATGGAGGAGCACTGCAGTAGGCCTACTGGCCCATACAAGGCAGTCATTATCAAAAACACCCATTCCCACCCACGAGCGGTGCCCCTACTGTACCTGAGTGCCAGGTCTCCGTCAGCCCAGTAGGTGAAGAAGTTGGAGAAGGAGCCCCCGGGGCTGCAGGAGACCACCAGAACGCCCAGGGCTTCGTAGGGACGCAGCTTGAACATCACGGCGAACAAGAAGCCCATGGCTGGCAACACTACGAACTGACCCACCATGCCGATCACCGCGCCCACGGGCCGACGCAGGTGTGTCCACATCTACAACACCAACCCCAGTTTAGTGTCACAGTCAAGAAAAACATTTAATTGTAAGAAACACAGTTATCATTGATAGAAATATGTATAATTATCAGAAACACGATTATTATCGTAATAAACATGCATGATTACCATTGCCAGAAACACGATTATTATAGTAAGAAACGTGCATGATTATCACTGCTAGAAACGAGTGATTATCATCGTAAGAAACATGGTTGATTATCACTGCTAGAAACGAGTGATTATCATCGTAAGAAATGTGTGATTATCATTGCTAGAAATACTCACGATTATCATAACAGGAAATGTGAATGGTTGTCATGATTATCATTAAGAAACATACATCATTATCATTAAGAAACATACGTCATTATCATTAAGAAACATACGTCATTATCATTAAGAAACATACATCATTATCATTAAGAAACATACGTCATTATCATTAAGAAACATACGTCATTATCATTAAGAAACATACGTCATTATCATTAAGAAACATACATCATTATCATTAAGAAACATACATCATTATCATTAAGAAACATACGTCATTATCATTAAGAAACATACATCATTATCATTAAGAAACATGCATCATTATCATTAAGAAACATACATCATTATCATTAAGAAACATACGTCATTATCATTAAGAAACATACGTCATTATCATTAAGAAACATACATCATTATCATTAAGAAACATACGTCATTATCATTAAGAAACATACATCATTTCATTTAAAAAACATACGTCATTATCATTAAGAAACATACGTCATTATCATTAAGAAACATGCATCATTATCATTAAGAAACATGCATCATTATCATTAAGAAACATACGTCATTATCATTAAGAAACATACGTCATTATCATTAAGAAACATACATCATTATCATTAAGAAACATACATCATTATCATTAAGAAACATACGTCATTATCATTAAGAAACATACATCATTATCATTAAGAAACATGCATCATTATCATTAAGAAACATACGTCATTATCATTAAGAAACATACGTCATTATCATTAAGAAACATACATCATTATCATTAAGAAACATGCATCATTATCATTAAGAAACATACATCATTATCATTAAGAAACATACATCATTATCATTAAGAAACATACATCATTATCATTAAGAAACATACATCATTATCATTAAGAAACATACATCATTATCATTAAGAAACATGCATCATTATCATTAAGAAACATACGTCATTATCATTAAGAAACATACATCATTATCATTAAGAAACATACGTCATTATCATTAAGAAACATACATCATTATCATTAAGAAACTACATCATTATCATTAAGAAACATACATCATTATCATTAAGAAACATTTCATCATTATCATTAGAAACATACGTCATTATCATTAAGAAACATACGTCATTATCATTAAGAAACATACGTCATTATCATTAAGAAACATACATCATTATCATTTAAAAAACATACATCATTATCATTCAGAAACATACATCATATTCATAAGTAAACATGCATCTTATTTATTAAGAAACTACATCATTATCATTAAGAAACATTTCATCAATTATTAAGAAACATACATCATTAAACATTAAGAAACCAAAACATCATTATCATTAAAAAACATACATATTTTCATTAAAAACATACAATCATTATATTAAGAAACATGCATTTTATTATCATTAAGAAAATTACGTTTATTATAATTAAGAAACATACATCATTATCATTAAGAAACATGCATCATTATCATTAAGAAACATACGTCATTATCATTAAGAAACATGCATCATTATCATTAAGAAACATACGTCATTATCATTAAGAAACATGTGTCATTATCATTAAGAAACATACGTCATTATCATTAAGAAACATACGTCATTATCATTAAGAAACATGTGTCATTATCATTAAGAAACATACGTCATTATCATTAAGAAACATGTGTCATTATCATTAAGAAACATACGTCATTATCATTAAGAAACATGTGTCATTATCATTGCAAGAAATTCTCAGGAATACATCAAAATAAACATACGTCAAAATATACTCGTTATTATTCCAGACATGAATAATATATCCGGACCTATAGTTTTTACATAATTTTTTTCATATAGTTTCTCTTCCGTTATTTAGGTTAGGTTATATTGGGTTGTGTTTTAGCGTTAATTTATGGTAATCATTTTAAGTAGTCAGTGAGATGGCAAAGAATAGCCTAAAAAATCCCATTTATGTCGGTATAATTACGTATGTCTTGGAAAAAACAACATGTTACGCTTTTCTGGAAAGTTTGTATGTTGAAATTACTATATTGACTAACATAGGAATCTTAAGATGGGCTGGAATATACATTACATGGGCCTTCAGATTATACACAAATAACCCGCATATAGGAAAGAGAACTTAGGACGACGATTTGGTACGACTTAGACCGAAACATATGTATGTTTTGCATATACAGTATTTTTTTTTTTATAAATAAAGATCATTATTTTATTAAGTTAGGTTATGTTAGTTTGGGTGGCTGATCCTGTAATGATAATCAAGATGTTGGCTGTGACCTTACCCCCACCATTGATGGCAAAACCCACCCCAAAGAAAGAGGAAGATGGTGTTACGGGGTGAGTACGATGGGGGAGGTTAAGAAAGGGGTGATACGCCACTAGCCCCAGGGGTATTTGGAGTTGCCCATGTTGGTGAGGTTGTAGGAAACACCTCGTTTCCCCCATCAGTACGATTTTAAGTCAGGAGCTGGGGCGCTCCCACTTGCTCTAAGGGTTGTTTTCCAGGTTTCTTTTAGCGTCCCCATCAGCAAAACCCCTTTTAAAAAAAGGTGCGCTGGTGCTCATCCCGCTCCTCCTCGAAGGTACCACTTTGTTTAGTCTTATAACAACTATTTTTGAAAAAAATGACACAGCTAAACAAGCTTTTGTTGTTGATAAGACCAAGTGGGTTTAGGCTTTTTTTTGATATAATAATTATTTTAAAATTTACAAGATATTCGTTTTCAAAAATGAAAGTTTTTATAAATTTAGTGCCCCTTTAACCATTCTGTCTCTGTACGCTGGTGTATCGTACCATTTGTATATATATAGGTTGTTTAAATTTTCATTACCAGTTAAACTGGGAAGAACTTATCTTTTTAAATCTGAGACCCTTTTGGGGAAACCCTAAAACCTATTTACCTTTTTGGACAAAAGGTATACAATAAACCGGGAAAATGAAGAATTGCCCTTGCAAAAATCTGAAGTTTATTTTAACGTTTCCCCAATTAGGGCATAAACAAGGACATAATGTTGAAAATGTAAATTTTAAAAAAATAGGGGTCAATTCCCGTCTTGGATTTGGTGAAGATCCCGTAGTTTTGAAGACTATGGTCTCTTCACCAACGCTCTGCAGGGGGAGCGTACCAGACGGAACTGATAGTAAAGCACTGTGTAACTGTTATACTTATTTTCGAAACGTTTCTCATACACATAACTTTTTAGTCGAATACAGAGGGAAAATAAATTTTGATTTAGGAAGCCCCACTGTGTACATGAAACATTCGGAAAAAAGATAAACTCTCTTACTATCACTTGTTTTACTGTTAAAACCTTATTTACAGTCAAGAATAACGGCCAGGGGTATATATAGAAAGGCCCCCCCCAGAGATAAATTCCTAATGGCTATTAAAAAAACCATAATTTTTTAAAGGGGAAAACTGGAACCGCTAAGGCTCGGTCAGAGAACCCGAAACTCCCGCGCGATATCATATGATTAAGACCCCCGGTTGGAAAATTGCATGTTTCCTGACAAACCTTACCAAACCATGAGCATAAACAGTAATCTTCCCTCAGAGTCAGAGACAGGTCATCACTTGATGACGACCCGTGTTAGAACGAATGCTTTCATTAATATAGTAATATGCTGAATGGTACACACAATTACGCTTCATAACATAATTGTTTTGTTTTTCTTGAGTGGTGTGAGAGCTCCTGGTAGTACCACTTGGGGAGATAACCTTGAGTATGATGCTCTCTTCCCACGCTATCTTTTAGTGATAGTGCGGCTTCTCATTGCCCACACATCAAAGGAGGCGTTTAGAGGTTACTAACGGGCTCTTGATCCAAGGAACTGGACCTCCTTTCCCTCTTTTTAGATAAAACTTCATTGCCTCCCATTCCCCTAGGTGATATACGACTTCTAAAGGTTTAACGCTGCCGTGAATGTATTAAAATTCGTCAGTAGCGAGCCAGGGAGCGTCTCCATGTTGCCACACTGAACAAGACGCCGGTCTTGTTGCAAAATATTCACATTTTGCTAGTAAAATTTCGTTTACTGACCAGATTACCAACGCCAATTTCTTAACGTTTTCTCTTATTTTACTTGAAGTTAGACTATGTTAAGTTGGGCTATGTTAAACTAGGTAACACTCCTATAAAAAGTATTTATCCACAAATAAGCAGATAGAAAGAAAAAAAAAATACTGCAGTGAAGAGGAGACAGGTTACAGGTTACAAGAAGACTTGAACAGACTAAAAAAGTGGGCAAAGAAGTGGCTGCTTGACTTAAATCAAGACAAATGTAAGGGATTGGAAATTGGGGAGGATGAAGGGAAAGCAGATTAAGTGTATAAACTAGGAAGGATGAATCTACGGAATTCAAAATAAAGATAACAACGTTGTAGCGAAGGAGTACCAGGAAATGCTTAAATCTGCACGATTATAGCTAGTATGTCAGAATGGCTCTCAAAGCCTGTTAAAATCTTTGTCACAGCTTAAATGGTTGTATCCTGACTGCACGTCACTCATAGCCCGACCTTAATTTAGAGCCTATCGACTGCATGAGGGCCATTTATGGCCGTATCTCACATGTTCGCTAGCGTCAAGAATAATCTAATCCCTCATATAGGGTTTAAAATAAATTATGATAAAGGACCCCAATGGAAATAAGTCACTCTGACTTTTTTGGGTTATCCATAGGTTCTCTACACATATGCTGCTATGTATGATAATTCTATGTAACTGTATTTGTGTATACCTGAATAAACTTACTTACTTATGATTGCATATACACCCACGACGCTGTAACCCACGGGACCCTTCAATCCTACATGATTGTATGGTCCCGTGAGAAGTCGAAAAAGCGCTTGGAATTTCGCTATTCTTTCACAGTGGTTGTTCTGTTATGTATATATATATATATATAATATATATATATATATATTATATATTATATATATAATATATTATAATTTATATATATATATATATTATATATATTATATATATATATATATTATATATATCATGCAGAACAACCACTGTGAAAGAATAGCGAATATTGCCCAACGACAATGTGAAAATGTCATAACAGCGAAAGGCAGATCTGACCCGAAGCTGTTGTACAGCCACATCAGGAACGTAAGAACATAAGAAAGAGGGAACACTACAACAGGCCTACTGGCCCATGTGGAGCAGGTCCATGTGTCTTCCCCCCGGATTAGACCAATGACCCCCCCCCGGATTAGCTCAATGACCCACCCAGTCTGGTCACCTCCACTCAAGGATGGAGCACTGCACCAGACCCAGCAGCACAAGCTAGTCAGGTCCAACTCACACCCACCCACACCCACTCATGTATTTATCTAACCTATTTTTAAAACTACACAACGTTTTAGCCTGAATAACTGTACTCGAGAGTTTGTTCCACTCATCCATAACTCAGGAGGAAAGCAACAGTAAAGGACCAGGTAATCAGGCTGAGGAGGAGAGATCACCAAAAACTACCGCGAAGTATGTGAAGTGCTCCACATGAGATTCAAAGTGTTCACAGTGGAGACAGAAAGGACTCCAGAAAGACAGAGAGACAGGGTTCACCATCAAGTATTGGACACAATACATGCAACCGAGAAGTGAAGAGGCTGCTAAGCGAGCTAGAAACCTCAAAGGCGATGGGGCCATATATCATCTCTCCATGGGTCCTGACAGAGGGAGCAGAGGCGATATGTGTACCACTAACAACAATCTTCAACACATCTGTCGAAACAGGGCGACTACCTGAGGTATGGAAGACAGCAAATGTAGTCCCGATTTTTAAATAAAGGAGACAGACATGAAGCATTAAACTACAGACCAGTGTCATTAACATGTATAGTATACAGAATAATGGAGAAGATTATCAGAAGAGTGGTGGAGCACCTAGAAAGGAACGAGCTCATCAACGAAGCCAGCACGGTGTCAGGGACGGAAAATCCTGGTCATAAACCTACTGGAGCTCTATGACAGGGTGACAGCAGTAAGACAAGTGAGAGAGGGGTGGGTAGATTGCATTTCTTGGACTGTAAGAAGGCGTTTGACACAGTTCCACACAAGAGATTAGTGCAAAAGCTGGGGGACCAGGCAGGGATAACAGGGAAGGCGCTACAGTGGATCAGGGAATACCTGTCAGGAAGACAACAGCGAGTCATGGTGCGTGGTGAGGTGTCAGAGTGGGCACCTGTAACGAGCGGGGTTCCACAGGGGTCAGTCTTAGAACCGGTGCTATTTCTGGTATTTGTGAACGACATGACTGAAGGAATAGACTCCGAAGTGTCCCTGTTTGCAGATGATGTGAAGATGATGAGAAGTCAGGGATCTGGAGAGGCTGCAGGCATGGTCCAGCAACTGGCTTCTGGAGTTTAACCCCACCAAATGCAAAGTCATGAAGATTGGGAAGGGCAAAGAAGACCGCAGACGGAGTACACTCTAGGGGGCCAGAGACTTTCAAATCTCACTCAAGGAAAAGGATCTTGGGGTGAGTATAACACCGGGCACATCTCCTGAGGCACACAACCAAATAACTGGCTGCAGCATACGGGCGCCTAGCGAACCTAAGAACAGCATTCCGACATCTTAATAAGGACTCGTTCAGGGCCCTGTACACTGTGTACATCAGGCCCATATTGGAGTATACATCACCAGTTTGGAACCCACACCTAGCCAAGCATGTAAAGAAGCTAGAGAAAGTGCAAAGATTTGCAACAAGACTAGTCCCGGAGCAAAGGGGTATATCGTACGAGGAAAGATTAAGGGAGATCGACCTGACGACACTGGAGGACAAGAGAGATAGGGGGATATGATAACAACTTATAAAATACTGAGAGGAATCAACAAGTTGGATAGAGACAGGATGTTCCAGAGATGGGACACAGCAACAAAGGGTCACAGTTGGAAGTTGAAGACTCAGATGAATCACAGGAACGTTAAGAAGTATTTCTTCAGTCACAGAGTTGTCAGGAAGTGGAATAGTCTGGGAAGTGATGTAGTGGAGGCAGGATCCATACATAGCTTTAAGAAGAGGTATGATAAGCACATGAAGCAGGAAGAGTGACCCAGTAGCGGCCAGTGAAGAGGCGGGGCCAGGAGCTATGAATCGACCCCTGCAACCCCAACTAGGTGAGTACACACACACACACACACACACACACCTCGGTGTTCATGTAAGCCTGTGAAACTTACTTTTGAGATGTGGTAGTTCAAGATGCGAGACTTAGGACACGTATAATGAGGCGGGAATTTTTTTTATATAGATAGGATGCGTGTAATGATGTGGGAAATGTACATGTAGGTGAGATACCGGTACAGGGTCAGGGAATGTTTACATATATAATACATGCGTAAAGGTGCATGAAATATTTATTTGGGTAAGACCCGTATATAAGGTAAGGTTTCGCACATGAAACAGCAGTAGTCAGTACAAAAAAATATAGGGATGGTAAAGAGGTGTGTACACAGCAGGAGGCAGCCTATATAGGTGAGTAGGATTTGGTGAGATATATGCACTACACTGGATGAGGTCTTGTCCTGCACACCCTACCCACAATACTGACAAATATCTACACCCTTATCTATCAGTTCTCCACAGCACCTTACCCCGATCCACCCCCCCCCACCACCATCCCATCCACCAAAACCTCTGGAGTGTTTGAGGATATCCTCATTGTCCACATTGGATTTGTCAGCATCATTAGTAGCGTAGTGATGTCCCAAGTTGTATGTATACAAATGAACTGATATGACATATATATCATATATATATATATATATATATATATATATATATATATATATATATATATATATATATATATATATATATATATATATATATATATATATATATATATATATGTCATGCCGAATAGGTTAAACTTGCGATTTTGGCTTAAATAGCAACGCTCTTCTTGCTGAATAAGGCAAGCAATAATTTGTGTATGCAATAATTTCGCGAAAATCATTCTAAAACTAACAAAAAATATATTTCATTGTGTTTGTTTATTATTAAATTATTGTAAACTTATCTAAAATATATTTAGTTGGATTAGACTAAATTAAATTGAGCTTGTTATAAAAAGGTTAGGTAAGTTTTCTAAGTTCTCTTGATATAAAATTATTAATTTTTACATTACCATAAATATATATTACTAAAGTGTAATGAACACTTGTCAGTGCTCAGTAATAACCCAAATGGAGACAAACGTAGAAGATTAATTGGGGAGGGGGGTCGAAATATACAGATCATTTAATCTTCTGTGTTTCGGTCTTAATGTGGGTTATTATTGAACATATATAATGTATATATATATATGTGTGTGCAGTGAGAGCAGAGTACACAGGTGTTTTCACAATAACATATTGTTATGGCCAAGCACAGATCAGAAATATCTGCTCCCATATACCACGACATATGTGAAGATGGTACTAGGTGCATTTTGGATGTGTAGAAGTGTGTAATTATAAATATTCATTTACTGGGACAGCTATGAGCGTATGTAACTATCATATAGAAATCAGAACCCTCTGATGATGACTTGTGTCCACTTTTATATTGTTAACAAAAATTACGAGGCTATCGCTATTTTTATTCATCGACTTATGATGAATGTAGATTGTTGTGTACTAAAGTACATGTACTTAGATGCACTATCTCATCCAATTTCCTCTTCCATCTTTTTCTATCTCCTCTCTTTACAGTTAGATATTGTAACAAGTATTATGACATCAAATTCCTTTCTCGCCCCCTTCTGACTCCTATGTATAATTTCTCTTGGTGCTGCTCTGGGATGATGGAGATATCTTCATAAATATTATATTTCTCCTGTACATAGAAATTCCCAAGCGATAGTAAAACGTTTGAAGCTTCTGAGGCTGATGAACTCTTATTGGAATACTGGATATCTTCATTGCCCTACTGAATAGTCTCCTAGCTCAGGCTGACACATTTCAACACTTTGTATGTGACCGTCCTGCGTCATGGAATATGACAGGGAAACATACCTACCTTTTAGCTTTTATTCCAGCTGTCATATAAAATATAGCAACGGTGTTTATATATATATATATATATATATATATATATATATATATATATATATATATATATTATATATATATATATATATATATATATATATATATATATATATATATATATATAATATATATTATATTATATAATACATATATATATAACATATATGTAATATATACATATATACATATATACATATATATACATCGCCAATGCACCCCCCTCCATCATCATCACCAGCACAACCGCTCCACCGGTAATAGTACTTTCTTATAATCGTTCTGCAATTTCAATAAATTTCTGCGAGTTCTTTATTAATTTAATATGTTCATTGCGAACGATAGAGTTGTAGTTTAACATTGGAACGTCTCTTAATTGTAATTCTAGATATATCACTCTTATTAATTATATTGATATTTCAATATAAGACACTTAAGCACCGGAATCTTAGCTTCAGATTTCTGGCAGGTAGAACTCCTTTAAGTCTTCCTCTCATATGATTTGTTAAGTTCTGTATTTTTTAGTTTTAGGTGTGGCGTTTGTTTTCTTTTCACTGGAATGGTGCGTTGCAGTTGCCCTTACTGATTTGCCGCTGCTCCCTCCACAACAATAACTCGTCACTCTGAAGCTTCCTGGTTTCCTCAGAATTTATTTGACTTTGTGTGTACGGCAAACGTACTAATGTAGCTTATCTTATAAGTGAGTTAGGTATACTGTCAAGAACAATCAGCTTATCAATGAACAATGAATCTTGTGTAGCGCTGCTTGTGATTAGTCACCGTTAAAAAATCTTTCAGTGCTTGTAAACTCGGTTCCCCTAGCCATTTGTTTTCTATCTATTGCTTATCCATCTATTGCCTGTCATTTTATTGTCTATCGGCAAGCAATGCCTCGACCCAGGAGCTGATTCTTTGTTCCCATACCATGTGCTATGCGATTAGTGGACGGAGTATTGAGCCTCCACCACACGCTTCACTGAATGACCCACACGGACCGATAGTGTCACAGCATTCACCCTCCAAGACGCTGGTGAAGGGCTCTTCAGCCAGGGAAATGGATTCACCCTTCCCCTTCCACAAATGAAGTCAGATTACCTACCTTTGAATATTTTCCTGCTGGTTTGAATCTTGTTCCCTAAAGGTCTATGCAAGAGAGAAGGTAGCTCCAGTTCATTGGATCAAGAGTCCTTCACCAGAATCAAGGCACCGCCCTTGGAATTGTCTAGTATAGGGATCATAAACAAGTTAAATATTAAGACACATGTGCAAAAGTTGGGTATCTTTATTGATGAAACATTTCATCAGTAAAGATACCCAGCTGTTGCACATGTGTCTTATTCTTCAACATGTTCGCAGTTTCATCAGTAAAGATACCCAGCTGTTGCACATGTGTCTTATTCTTCAACATGTTCGCAGTTTATACCATTTTCAGCATAAACGAGTTGGAACAGACTTCATTTCATATACTTCGTGAAGTGTATGTCTTTCAGTCTCTATACACAGGTGTAGGCCTTTCGGTGTATATACACGTAGAGATAACTTTAATCCTTACTTTAGGTATTAAAGTATTGTTGACTGGGGGGGGGGTGAACAGGTGACATATAACTTTAATGATTCGTGTAGTAGATAGGATGTAAACCTTATTAACCACCCAACTTCAGTCTGTTTTCTTGACCACATTATTATTATTATATATTATTATTATTATTATTATTATTATTATTATTATTATTATTATTACATTAATTGGGAACGCCAAACATTTAGGGGTCATACAGCTATGGGATAAATGGTAGATATTCAGATTCGATTCATGGAAAAGTCCAGTTCCTTAGATCCAGAGCCCCCCCCCCCACTCATCGGCATCAAGGAAGCTCCGTTGAGGGGTCGTAAGCAGAGGTCGGATATATTACAATGACTCCCCTGTAGTGGTGGAGGGGGGCTTTGACGCAGGCGGTCTTTTGATCCAAATAATTGGAGCTGCCCTGCCCTTTCTCGGATCAAACTTGATTAACTCCCATTTCCCAGGCGCTCTGTGACCCCCCCCCCCATCCCTTCCGGACTTTGAGATTAGCGTTGGTTAATCTTGTAAATTTATCTACATAGTTATACTTGGTGTATATACATAGTTATACTTGGTGTATCTACATAGTTATACTTGGTGTATCTACATAGTTATACTGGTGTATCTACATAGTTATACTTGGTTGTATCTACATAGTTATACTTGGTGTATCTACATAGTTATACTTGGTGTATCTACATAGTTATACTTGGTGTATCTACATAGTTATACTTGGTGTATCTACATAGTTATACTTGGTGTATCTACATAGTTATACTTGGTGTATCTACATAGTTATACTTGGGTTATCTACATAGTTATTTCTGGTGTATCTACATAGTTATACTCGGTGTATCTGCATAGTTATACTTGGTGTATCTACATAGTTATACTTGGTGTATCTACATAGTTATACTCGGTGTATCTACATAGTTATACTTGGTGTATCTACATAGTTATACTTGGTGTATCTACATAGTTATACTCGGTGTATCTACATAGTTATACTCGGTGTATCTACATAGTTATACTTGGTGTATCTACATAGTTATACTTGGTGTATCTACATAGTTATACTCGGTGTATCTACATAGTTATACCCGGTGTATCTACATAGTTATACTTGGTTTATCTACATAGTTATACTCGGTGTATCTACATAGTTATACTTGGTGTATCTACATAGTTATACTTGGTGTATCTACATAGTTATACTCGGTGTATCTACATAGTTATACTTGGTGTATCTACATAGTTATACTCGGTGTATCTACATAGTTATACTTGGTGTATCTACATAGTTATACTGGTGTATCTACATAGTTATACTTGGTGTATCTACATAGTTATACTTGGTGTATCTACATAGTTATACTCGGTGTATCTACATAGTTGTACTTGGTGTATCTACATAGTTATACTCGGTGTATCTACATAGTTATACTTGGTGTATCTACATAGTTATACTCGATGTATCTACATAGTTATACTTGGTGTATCTACATAGTTATACTTGGTGTATCTACATAGTTATACTTGGTGTATCTACATAGTTATACTCGGTGTATCTACATAGTTATACTTGTGTATCTACATAGTTATACTTGGTGTATCTACATAGTTATACTTGGTGTATCTACATAGTTATACTTGGTGTATCTACATAGTTATACTTGGTGTATCTACATAGTTATACTCGGTGTATCTACATAGTATACTTGGTGTATCTACATAGTTATACTCGGGTTTTATCTACATAGTTATACTCGGTGTATCTACATAGTTATACTCGGTGTATCTACATAGTTATACTTGGTGTATCTACATTAGTTATAAATCGATGTATCTACATAGTTATACTTGGTGTATCTACATAGTTATACTGGTGTATCTACATAGTTATACTTGGTGTATCTACATAGTTATACTCGGTGTATCTACATAGTTATACTTGGTGTATCTACATAGTTATACTTGGTGTATCTACATAGTTATACTTGGTGTATCTACATAGTTATACTTGGTGTATCTACATAGTTATACTTGGTGTATCTACATAGTTTATACTGGTGTATCTACATAGTTATACTTGGTGTATCTACATAGTTATACTCGTGTATCTACATAGTTATACTCGGTGTATCTACATAGTTATACTCGGTGTATCTACATAGTTATACTGGTGTATCTACATAGTTATACTCGGTGTATCTACATAGTTATACTTGGTGTATCTACATAGTTATATTCGGTGTATCTACATAGTTATACTCGGTGTATCTACATAGTTATACTCGGTGTATCTACATAGTTATACTCGGTGTATCTACATAGTTATACTTGGTGTATCTACATAGTTATACTGGTGTATCTACATAGTTATACTCGGTGTATTCTACTATAGTTATACTGTGTACTACTATATCATACTGGTTATACTCTTGTATCTACCATAGTTATACTCGGTGTATTACATAAGTTATACATCGAGTGTATCTACATAGTTAACTTGGTTGTTTACAAATTGTTATACTCGGTGTATCTAAACGAGGTCTCATGTTGGTGTATCTAATAGTTATACCGGTGTATTACATAGTTATATCGGGTATCTACATAGTTACTCGGTGTATCTACATAGTTATATGTGGGTGTATCTAAAGTTATTAGGCGTGTTAGAACGGGTTCTACATAGTGTTATACTCGGGTATCATTAGTTTAACTCTGGTGATCTACATAGTTATACGGTGTATGTGACTATAGTTATACTTGGTGCTAGTTACATGTTATAACTGATGTTCTCATAGTTATCTCGGTGTATCTACATAGTTATACTCGGTGTATTACATAGTTATAGCGTGTTGGAGTTCTTACATAGTTAATACTGGTTGTATCTACATAGTTATCTGGCGTGTATCTACATAGTTAGTGTGACGTTTAAAGAGTTACTCTACATAGTTTACTCGTCAAAGTATTTCAGTTATAGTTATACTCGGTGTATCTACATATTATATGGTTGTATTACATATTATACTCTCTCTGTATTTTCTTATCATATTTACTTCTCTATTATTATACAATATTACTACTTGTTATTACATATCTTAATACTCGGGCATATCTTACAAGTCTAGTAACTGTGACTGTGTTTTTATTTTACATGTCTTACTCTGTTACTATTAATATATACTGGCGTATCCATTCGTCGATGCTTAGTGTTATGATACTAGCTCTCAGTGTTAGGCGTGTAGACAACGAGGTTCATGGAGGCGGTTAGAACGAGGTCAGTGTAGCGTGTTAGAACGGGCTCAGTGTGAGGCGTGTTTAGAACGAGGTCTCGTGATGAGGCGTGTTAGAACGAGGTCTCAGGGGTGTTAGACGTCTTGTGTTAGGTGTTAGAACGATGGTCTCAGTGTGAGGCGTGTTAGAACGAGGTCTCAGTGTGAGGCGTGTTAGAACGAGGTCTCAGTGTGAGGCGTGTTAGAACGAGGTGTCAGTGTGAGGCGTGTTAGAACGAGGTCTCAGTGTGAGGCGTGTTAGAACGAGGTCTCAGTGTGAGGCGTGTTAGAACGAGGTCTCAGTGTGAGGCGTGTTAGAACGAGGTCTCAGTGTGAGGCGTGTTAGAACGAGGTCTCAGTGTGAGGCTGTTTAGAACGAGGTCTCAGTGTGAGGCGTGTTAGAACGAGGTCTCAGTGTGAGGCGTGTTAGAACGAGGTCTCAGTGTGAGGCGTGTTAGAACGAGGTCTCCACTCTACCTGGTCAACACACTTCACCTCTCAAAGATATTTCACGTTTATAGTCCTATAGAATTTTTTTCAAAAATATTATATATTTTATACAATTATTACCTCTCTCTTATATATTTTATGCAATTATTACCTCTCTCCTATATATTTGATACAATTATTACATCTCTACTTATTGTCATATCTTTAATGAGTATCAGGCGCACTATCTAGTACCTAACGTCAGCTCTCACTGCTGTTTTTTCTTTCTTTCTCTCTCTCTCTGGATATACTATTAATAATAATACTGCTGATCCATCGTTGATGCTTAGCTGTTATTAATGTCTCTTCACTCTCCAGGGTGCTATAACAAGGTGCTAGCAGGCCTTCAGGAGCTTGAGGAAGGAGCTGACCTCACACACCCGAAGGTCAGGGCTCTGCAGGAGGAGATGGCTCGCGCCAGGCACAGAGGTGACCCCAACGACGCCGAGACCAAGGTAAGAGGTCATGATTGTTAAATGTTAAGCTTGAACACAGTTGATCAGACTCAAAGAACGGTAAGATTCAACGCGGCTCCTCGAACTGTCACCACCTTTAAACACAACAACAGCGAGTGATGAATAAGATAAATATGCGACACTTAGGCAACTCTTACGAGTTTATCTCTTAATTTTATAATAATAATAATAATAATAATAATAATAATAATAATAATAATAATGCAGCACTGAGGTATCTTTATTGTCTGAACGTTTCGAGTGAACAACAGGCTTCTTCAGTTAATTAGAGGTAACACTGTAATTAGGTAATTAGGTAGGAGTAGTTGTGACATGATAGGTTTGTCACCATTGGTAAGAGGTAGTCAGTCCCTTATTCACGCTTCAGGATTGAGGGACCGACCACCTCCTACCGAGGACAACGTAAGATAACACCTCTTAATCTGTAAATGAGCTAAGGCTGAACATCAATTCTGTGGCTGTTCCATGCTGTGAAAAACAATACAGTCATTCATAAATCGGGGGGCGCCTTCAGGAAATCTTTATATAACATTAAGAACCAAAATATTACAAACCCGAATCCGCCAGACTCAAGGCCAATTCGTCACCCGTGGCGATTGGCGATAGGGTTGCCCACCATGGTTAGAGAAGTTATATTACATATTTAAGATTATGAGTGACAGATTTAAGATTATAGCCAAGATTACGAGTGGCAGATATAATACTAAAGTTATGATTACAGCGTGTAGAATAAAGATACGGTAGTTTGTGTACTGAGTGCCCACGCTATATCTAATCACCTTATTCTGTATCGCTACCCAAAGTATTTTAAAATGCTTCTCTTTATCTTCGTTATTCATCATCTAACTCTCAAGGCTTTTGACAGGTGATATTATAATATATATATATATATATATATATATATATATATTATATATATATATATATATATATATATATATATATATATATATATATATATATATATATATATATATATATTTCAACAAGTCGGCAGTCTCCCACCGAGGCAGGGTGACCCCAAAAGAAAGAAAATCCCCAAAAAGAAAATACTTTCATAATTCAACACTTTCAACTTACTCATACATAATAACTGTTTTTGCAGAGGTGCTCAGATACAACAGTTTAGAAGCATATATAAAGATATATAACATATCCCTCCAAACTGCCAATATCCCAAACCCTTCCTTTAAAGTATTGTCCCTTTTATTGTTTACTCTGTGTTCATAAAACAAGTGTTGTGTAAACTGTTAGATAATTGTAAGTAATTCTATGAAGAGAGAGAGAGAGTGAGAGAGAGTGGAGGGGTGAGGAGGAGTTATTACAGTAATTTTTAATTTCCCTTGTAATTTTTGAGTGCAAATCTTAATTAAGGTTTTCTTTTTAACTGGTTTTCTTCACACACCTGCGACTGATGATTTACTTGTCTCATTGTGCCAGCACCATCACAGTGTAATGCAGCTCAACAAGTGTACACGTGCGTGATCACCAGAACAACTCCGCGTTAAAACACGTAATGAAATGGTATAAAATACCGACAAGCACAGACAATGGTTATAAATGACCATAATTTTTAAAGGGGTGGACCGGTAAGCCAGCGGAAGGCCTCGGTCAGATGACCAAAAGCTCCAAAGGCGGGTCATCATCTGACTAAAACCCGCGTCAGGAAACATTTGTCCTGTTTCCTGACGAACCTTACCTAACCTAACCGACAAGCACTACTTACGTATATTTATTGTCGAAAGATAACTTTTCGACAGTAAAGATATCTATGTTGCTGATGTGTTTTATTCGTCACACACACACACAAAAAAAAACCCTGCAAAGACGGACACTTGGTTACACAAACACTTGAGAGGCAAAATATCTGGCCTTGGTAACAGCCAACACAGGAATGCTTTATCTCAAGAACACCTTAACAAGAACATTGGCAGGAAGAATACCCGGTAGCAGGAACACCTTAATAAGAACACTTGACCAAGAACAAGAACGCTTGAGAGAAACAATATCTGGCAAGAACTTTTTACCTGAGAAGAACATGTGAAGAACACCTGAAAACAAGAACACATCACCAGAGAAAAATTTAGTCGACGGCAAAAAAGAGATAAATAACGTTTCGTTCTGTGTAGATCTTTATTATGACTTAATAATAATTTACACAGAGCGAAACATGGCTTGATAATACTTTACACAGCGAAACATGACTTGATAATACTATACACAGAGCGAAACATGGCTTGATAATACTTTACACAGAGCGAAACATGACTTGATAATACCTTACACAGAGCGAAACATGGCTTGATAATACTTTACACAGAGCGAAACATGACGATAATACTTTACACAGCGAAACATGACTTGATAATACTTTACACAGAGCGAAACATGACTTGATAAAGCTCTAAACAGAGCGAAACATGACTTGATAATACTTTACACAGAGCGAAACATGACTTGATAAAGCTCTAAATATTAGGACGTGTTTCCTTAAGACAACTGCTGTCCCTGTTCACCTATCAGTAAAATACGTTAATGGGTGTTAGTCGACTGGTATGAGTCGCATCCTGGGACAAAATTTACCTAGTTTACCCAAAATGCTCTGCATAACAAGGGGCTTTCTGTGTTGTACTATGTCGTTGATGTCAGCTAGGCTTGTATACCTTGTACATGTACTTGTAGAAATAAATATTATTAATTATTATTATTATTATTAATTATTATTATTATTATTATTATTATTATTATTATTAAGTATTAGTATTATTAAACAGCAAAAATCATAAAGGTCATCACAGAACGAAACACTGTCACAATAAAAGCCTATTGTGTAGCTTGTCGACAGGTCGTCTGTATATCAGCCCAAACTTTAAGCTATATCATTTGTCACTAACTCCCTTTTGAGTCAGAGCGTAGAGTGATCTAGGTTCGATCCGCCGTCTGCTTATCGTGAGGCAGTATACACACATTCCCTGTAGATAAATGGGTCAATTATTATTATAATCAAAAAGAAGCTCAGAACTTACACGGGTCATATAGCGAGATAAATGGGTCAGAGAACCGGTAAGTTGATAAATTAGACACATGTACAACACTTGGGTATCTTTATTGTGGAAAAGTTTCCCCACATAATGGCTTCCTCAGTCCAATACACAGAAGGATGGTTGAAGATGAGAAGGAGTTTGAGGTAATCAGTCCCTCAGTCTGGAGAAGAGCATTGTTCCAAAGTCTGAAACAATATTGTTTCAGACTTTGGAACAATGCTCTTCTCCAGACTGAGGGACTGACCACCTCAAAACTTTAAGGGTGATGGACTGATTACATCGTCTTCAAGTCTCTTCTGCTTCTATCAACTTTTCTGTACTCGACTGAAGAAGCCTACTGTGTAGGCGAAACGTTTCGAAATAAAGATACCTAACTGTTGCATATGTGTCTTACCTAACAACCTGTCGGTATTTTATACCACTTTAATGTTCAAGATGAGAAGGAGTTTGAGGTAATCAGTCCCTCAGTCTGGAGTCAATCGAGATTGAGATTAATGGACTAATCATGTCGACTCCAGATTGAGGGACTGATTACCTCAAACTCCTTCTGATTTTCAACCATTTTTCTCTGTATTGAACTGAGGAAGTCACTGTGTGGCGAAACACTTCCAAAATAAAGACACCCAAGTGTTCCACATGACTAGTTTATCGCACCTATTGCCATATCTACTGAATATGTTTAACTTATTAAACAGCTTACTCCAGGTTACGGCGACGTGAATCCATTGTATAAAAAAAAGATTATTTAAGAAATGCGTAAATAAAAACTGTAAATTATTCACGTTTCTTATTTATGCATTTGTAGTTTGTATATATCTTGTGTGATGCTACCCCAAAACTATGATTACTTAAAATTAAGTCCTTTCTAAAATTTTCTCTTATACATTTAAAGATATATTTTTTTTCATTGTTAATATAAAAATTAATGGTTTTGTACCAGAAGAACTTTACGAAACTACTAAAAAAAATTTATTTTATAACAGGCTCAATTTAATTTAGCCTAATCCAACTAAATATATTTTATACAAGTTTACAATAATTTATTAATAAACAAATACAATGAAATGTATTTTTTCGTTAGATTCTGAATGATTTTTGCGAAATTATTGCATACACAAATTTTCGCTTGCTTATTAGGCAAGAACGTGCGTTTCCATTTAAGCCAAAATGTTAATGTTTATTTTTTCGGCTACGACATATATTTTAATATAAAAATAATTTTATATATATATAGAATATATATATATTTAACCATATATATATTTATATATATATATATATATATATATATATATATATATAATATATATATATATATATATATATATATATATAATATATATATATATATATATATATATATATATATTATATTATTTTTTTTTTTTTTTTTTTTTTTTTCAACAAGTCGGCCGTCTCCCACCGAGGCAGGGTGACCCAAAAAGAAAGAAAATCCCCAAAAAAGAAAATACTTTCATCATCATTCAACACTTTCACCACACTCACACATTATCACTGCTTTTGCAGAGGTGCTCAGAATACAACAGTTTAGAAGTATATACGTATAAAGATACACAACATATCCCTCCAAACTGCCAATATATATAAAAATATATATATTTTATATATATATATATATAAAATATATATATATATATATATATATATATATATATATAACACCCAGAGGCGCAATTCTCAGTGTATATACAATGAGTCTAATCTCTGTTTAAAGATTAATATATTCTTAGCTGGTGGTGAACAGGTTACATGCAGCCTTACTGACACTCGTGTAATAATAGATATGCTTTAAACACAAACACTTACGTACTTGCTTTCTTATTTAATTAAACACTTAGGTACTTGCTTACTTATTTAAATAAACACTTACGTACCTGCTTACTTATTTAAATAAAAAACTTTAGTACTTGCTTATGTAATTAAAGATATGCTTGCTTACAACAGGTGCTGGTGGTGGCAAGGAGGGAGAGTCAGTGGGTGAGGGAGCAGCTAGGTGAGGCATTGGGTGCTGATACCGTGGCTCTACTAAGCAACAAACAGGGTTACCATCAGGTCCTTAAACTGTGAGATATCATCCTTTTTCCTCTTGTCCTTTTTTTTTTGTACTTGGGAAAATTGGATACATCAGTAATGTGCTACTGCAGTATTCTGTATGATAGTTACCCCTGTCAATCCTTCACTGAAGATGGGTCACATAATATACATGTTGTTAAAATCTTTTAGCCTGAGATGAGAGAATTAAGTAGGGTAATAAGGATAGTTTGTTTTTCAAGGGAGGAGGGGAAGGGTTGTCTCGATGCCGCTGAAGGACTTTTGATCCAAGCAATCGGAACTGTCTTCCCCTTCGTTGATTGCCTCCAATTTCCAAGGCGTTGTTATGACCCCTTTGGATTTAGCGTTTCCTTATGAATACAATAATTGTTTGTCCCGTTGATAGTACTGTTGGTTTCTGTTATTTTTGTTGTTGTGTGAAGAATGAGTCTTATTAGCGTAAAGTTAACGATAAACTTAACATGGTTAACTCAAGATTTTATGATAACTTGTGAACTGTAATGTTATGATTGTAGTGTTAAGTTATTGTAATAATTAACTGCTTGTTAACTTATGAATGATCGCTGGAATTATAGTTCCTGCGGTTAGTTTCCAGACCAAACCTCCCTGTATGTATAGCCTTGCACCTCCTCTGTTTTACTGATGCTAACTAGTTTTCTGTAATAAATAGTTATCTGTGAGAAAGGAAATCCATTAGGAGACAAAAGCGAGAAAGATTAGTAGTCTATATTTCTATGTATTTCGAGCTCAAGGTGAGGTCCTCTTCAGCAGAATGGCTCAGCTGGAGGTCGAAATATACGGACTATTATTATTCTTAATTTTTGTTTTCTGTGAAATTTCCTCTCATTGATCAGTGTTCATTACACTTTGTTGCGCCTACATAACAATGTTAGTTGTCTGTGGCGTCTCACATCCTTGGGGATTGGACGCCAGTATATATATGCAGTCTATATATTGTATGTGTCTGGGCAAAATATACTAATATGGAATCAGATTGATTAAATCTCGTAGGGAATATAATAATAATGGAAACGAGACATATTACTTGGTTTTCTTAAGTTATCTTGGGCAAGTGATCCATACTGGCTCCCGGCAGCGGCAGCAGCGACTTCCAATCGCTGTATAGTCCTTGTGGCTTAGCGCTTCTTTTTGATTATAATAATAATAATAGCGACTTCCAAGCTCCGTACTTTTCTCCAACTATCAGAGCTACCAATGCTCCTATGATGACCTAGTTACAAGCAAAACTGCACTACCCAACGTAGCACCCAGAATGACCAAAGATTACCAACAGTGAAACCTACAAATCGAAAATAATAGAGATCAAAGGAAGACTGCCCACAAACCGAAAGCAACACCCCGCTGCCAGCCGAACAACGTAACCCTAAGTTTTGTATAACTACAACTTTTTAACTACAACAATTCCTGTAGTATTATGAGGCGCAATTTAAGAGGAAACAGCACCAAGGCCAGCAAGAAAACACCGAAAAATCAACTATTCAACAAGTGTAGCCAGGAGGACGCCGACCCAGCAACCACCCCTCTCACCACCGCTCAAGGCGACACCACAACAATAACAACAAACATGGCTGCCACCAGCCCATCCTCCCCTCTCTCCCCCGGATTCAACCTACCAAGTAGTCTCTCAGGTATGACCAACGATCCAGATACCCTAAAGACATGCATCTCCAACTTAGTTATTGAAAATATGAATCTTCGAGAGACGCTAACAAAACAAGACACCAAGATGACACAACTCGAAAAAACAAAATCCTCAGTCTTGAACAAAAGTTATCAACACCAGGAATTGACTAACTGTGACAAGACCATCCAAACATCATAGATAGCCATACCCAACAAATAATATCTCTTAATACAAAGGTTGAAGAAGCAGTAAAAAGAATGGAAAACAACTTAGATAACCAGTTCAGTGACTACTTTGCTCTCCAAGAAGATAAAACTGAACAAGATAAACTATCGGACCCCAGTAATAGTTAACAGTCCACTTTTTTCCCAGTGATATGAACCAAACAAACATTTAAAGAAATTACTTTTGCAGATCATAAAGGACCAAACAAGTGTTATTGTACCAAGAGTCTGAAATAAAAGAAGCCAGGTTACTAGGATCCCATGGTAGAAAAAAGTGTTATGCTTAGATACCACTCACATGACAGGAAAAAAAGACTTAATTATTGCATCTATTAAAGTAAAGAAAGAGGTATACATAAACGAGTGTCTTACCAAAAAACGTCAGAACCTCCGGGTATAGAGTCAGAAAAACTTAAGCGGGGGAATAACGACACAAAAACACCAATGCTTCAGGGGGGAGAATAAGACAAAAATACACCAATGCTTCACACGGGAGGGGAAAAATTTCTTGTTAGGAAAACAAATGTAGGTAAAACTGAAACACAATCACGAACGAGAATGATCTATCACGATTTCTCAGGGATACTAATCTTACAGAGAATAAACTAAACAATGTCCAACTTAAAAGCCTACGTATTGTAGTGTATGTTTTGCTCCATTTTTGTTCAAATTTCTTTTGTACAATCTCTTAGTAATTAAATAATCAACTACCTCATTTTGTGATTTTACTAGTAAGCATAAGTCACCTTATGTAATTTTCTTATTTGCTGTTGTTTGCTTAAACATTAGCTAAATTGATACTTTCTCTGTCCATATTACTACCTCATATTTTTTTAATACTATAAATTTTGATATTACTTACTAAAATTAATAATTATCATTTTACTAAAAATTTCAATTTACTCTTAACATTTTTGACATTTAATAACCATTACTTGTCTTAATTACCTTTACCTGTTTTAATACCACATTTACTACCTTGTACTGCCATATAACCTCTAGTATAACTACCAGTGCAATATTGAATGAAATAAACATTATTTTTTCACTTTTTTTGTAATCATTATTACTTACTAAAATTTTATTAAACACCATATTTACTACCAGTCAATTTTACTTTTGTACATTAAACATTATTTTATACTTCCCATAATATTTTGTTGCCAAATTTTCAAGTTTGTATATTAAAACTCCAACCTTTATATTATCCTTTGTACCTGTGTACCTGTCTACCATCTTACTATCATATTATAACCAAGACATTACCATTTTTTATTTTTTACTATTATTCTTTTGGTACTTTAATTGTGAATTTTATTTTGTCAATTTAAATCTAGTTTAATCTTGGTCTTGTCAAACAACCTATACCAGACCCTAGTGCAATTGCAAGTACCATTTCAGTTTGTATTTTTATATTATAAGTTTATATTATAATTCCTACTCTAAGATTGTTTTCATATCTTAGTGACTATATTGTGTGTGCAGTTAGTGTAATTTCAATTATATTATTGTTAAAGGCCCCTTTAAAACTATCTTTTGCTAACTAGTACCAACTACCTCATATATCTTTTTTTTTTTACTTTTTTTATTCTTTTGCTACCTTAACTTGTATATTTTATCTTGTAAATTTAAATCTAGTTTATCTCTAATTCTTGAAACAACTTATAAAAACACCTTAGTGCAATTACAATTGAGAGTCTTGTGCCTTTTTTATATTATTAGATTAAACTCAGTTGTACTATAGTCAATACCAAATTCATTATATTGACCATTTTGAAATTTTACTAGTGAGAGACTGGTGCTATTTTTAATTTGTTTTTTTAAATATTATTAGATTAAATCTAGTTGTACTATAGCTCATTCTAGCTCAAAACATAGACTCCACAAAAGTCATTATATTAGACCTTAGTGCAATTACAAGTAGAGTTTGTTCTTTTTTAAAAATTTTTTATTTTTATATTACTAGTTTTATACCTAGTTGTACTTTAGTTCATTCCAGCACAACACATAGACAACATCAACTTCATTATGTGTAGTAGTGACTATACTCTATATGACCAAAATACTCTAGCTATATACTTATCCAAGCTTCCCACCACTACAGATATCAGTACTAGAACTCAACACATAACTCAGGATATAAATAACCATAATTTAAACCCTAGAAGATGATTGATCACGTTGAACCCTGATCTAACCTCCAAAATTCTGACACCCAATCAAAACCTATTGGAAAGTAAACTGCCTTTATTACACAGCATCACAAGCCAGCACTATCCTAAACAATGCTAAAAAGCCTATCAGTACTTAAATACAACATCAGGTCCTTAAGCAAACACTATGATGACCTCCTGGCACTCCTTGAATCACTCAAGACACCCTTCTCCTGCATTATTTTACTGAGACCTGGCTTAAGCAGACACAATAGATTATCTACCCTCTACCAGGATACACAGCAATTCACAACTGCAGACCAAACCAAGTTGGGGGGTGGTATTGCAATCTATTACTCTAACCAATTATCTTGTATTAGCACCACTTGCTTTATTGATGAATATGGGGAATACTTTTTTTGTTTAATTTTACTGAAAAAAAACCTAAGACACCTATAACAATCGGTGCCATTTTCCGGATACCTCACACAAACATCCCGAATTTCAGTGAGAAATTAAAGTCACTAATAACAAACAGACAAATGAATAAGCACCACCTTCTCTTTGCTGGAGACTTCAACATCAACCTTGGCTACTGATGATCAGCCTGTAACTGATTTCAAACAACAATATTTAACAACACACTTCTCATACCAACAATAACTAAACCAACCCGGCTCACTGAGACAAATGCAACCATAATAGACCACTATGGACCAATATACTAGCCCCCCTTAAATCAGGGATAATCACAGATAGCACTACAGACCACACCCTACCTTCCTCCTGACAAACATTAATAAACCACCACTTGAATACAACAAAGTTCATTTAGACTCCATGACGAGGCCTCAATAAGGAAGTTCACAACTGACCTAGAGATTGGGTTTACTGGCCTACAGAATTCTCCAAGGCCAATGGGATTGATGACTGGACAGACATTTTTCTTAACAAATTACTTAGACTATACAACAAACATTGTCCATAAAAACGAAACAGATCACAAACAAACGGCTTGGTTGCCCATGGGTAACCAGCACCATTCTGAAATCCATTGACAAGAAACAAAACCCAAAATGAAAAGCAATGTAGGCAGGCTTAATACACAAAAATATTCTTAAACACTATTCATCAGTTTTTCACCAAAGTAATAAAGAAAGCCAAACAACTATACTACTCCAGTAGATTCACAGACACTAGAGGGGGATATAAAAAAGACCTGGAAAACACTCTCTCAGATTCTAGGGACCCACAAACTGGAAAAAAAAACAAGAATATTGTCCTAACTAAACCTAATGAAACACCACTACATCCCAGTGACACAGCTAACAAGATAAACGACTTCTCAACCATAGGATCTAAATCTCGCCAATAAAATCCCACATACTAATGCCATGCCGGGGACACCTAGATGGGAATTTCCCAAATTCCTTTATCTTGCACCAACTGAGCCCCCGGAAGTCACCGAGATTATAAAGTCACTTAAAAAAAAACTCAGGGAAACTGTCTAATGTCCCACCATTACTGTACAACGAGTGGCCCATATCCTTTCGCAAAGCTATTTCATTACTTTTAACAAGTCTTTGAAAAATACCCTTCCCGAAACTACTCAAGATGGCAAGGGTTTCACCAATACATAAAGGTGGTGACCCTACAGACTTAAACAACTATAGGCCAATATCAAACTTACCATTGCCCATCCAAAATCTTGAGAAACTCGTGCACAGGAGACTATATTTTATTTTAACAGCACCAAAACATACTCAACCCCTGCCCAAATTTTGGGTTTAGGAAAATAAAAGCATAATGATGCAATCATAAAAATGCTAGATCTGCTGTACACAGCATTGGAAAATAAGGAATATCCACTAGGAATTTTTATTGACCTAAGAAAAGCTTTTGACACAGTAGACCACGACCCTCCTACTCTACAAACTTGACCATTACGGTATTAAAAAGGCCATTGCGCTTGCTTATTTCAAATCTTACCTTACTAATAGGTATCAGATGTTACCATTAAAGACACAGCATCAACAACACGGCCACCTGATACTGGAGTTCCGCAGGGAAGTGTCCTTGGTCCCCTGCTCTTCCTCAAATACATCAATGATCTTCCAAAAAGTATCCCAACACCTGAAAAACCCCTTCTCTTTGCTGACGACACGACTTATGTCATCTCTCACCCTAATCTTGCCACCCTCAACACCATTGTTAACGAGGAGCTGATCAAAATATCGACTTGGATGACAGCCAATAAACTTACGCTTAACACTGACAAAACCTCTATTTATGTTTGGTAGCAGAGCAGGAGATGCACAAATTAACATTAAGATCGACAACACTCTAATTACCAGACATAAGAGGAAATACCAGCATAAGAGGGGAAATTCCTAGGCCTTTACCTTGACAACAACCTGAATTTCAGCACCCATATCCAACACATAAACCAAAAAAGTATCCAAAACAGTTGGGATCCTCTCCAAGATACGATACTACGTGCCGCAAAATGCCCTTCTCACACTATCCACTCATTATCCATACCTCGCCTATGCTATTTGTGCTTGGGGATCAACTGCAGCAACACACCTAAAGCCAATAATAACCCAACAAAAAGGGTGCAGTAAGAATAATCACTAAATCCCATCCCTGGCAACACACTCCTCCCCTCTTCATAGATCTAAACTTTCTCCTGTTTAGTACATCCACACTTACTACTGTGCAATCTACATCTACAGGGCCTTAACTCCAATATTCAACCTTGACCTAAAACGCTTTCTTTATAGTTGTGACAGAACCCACAGGCATAAAACCCGACACAAACATCTCTACGACATTCCCCATGTCCGACAAACCTTTACAAAAATTCAAAGTATGTCAAAGGCCTAAAATCTGGAACACCCTACCTGGAACTCTAGAACTGCAGACACATCAATCACCTTCAAAACTACCATTAGAAAACATCTTATCTCCCTGATAAAACCCCCTCAACTAACTACACGAATACCACCTGGTGGGTTTACACTTCACTCACTCACCCATTTGACCATAAACAGAAATATTAATCTCAATCTTTAAAATAATGAATCCTATGATACTCCAATACTGAAACTAATGTACTGTGCCAAAACAAAAGCATTCACATTGCTAAACTCACAAACTAGTATTTAGTCACTTAGCCATAATACCAACTTACCTCATAATTTGTAATATTTTAAAATAAAGAATTAAACTAAGTCTGGCCGAAATGCCTAGCCATGCTAGGCGTTCTAGTGGTATACTCTGTAATCATTAACTACATGTAAACCACACAACAACCAAATTCTGTAAATTCAACATTGTAATCTTTATAGAGAATAAACTTTGAATTTGAATTGAATTTGAATAAGAACATCTTGCAGGTTGGAGAGTCGGAGTGTGGTTGTGTGGAGTGAGGATGAGGGGGAGGAGGAGGAGGCGAGTCTTTGCAGCAGCTACCGTGCTCACAGTTCAGCCTGGTGGTGGAGTGGGAGGCTGCTGCATCACCATCCTCCACCTGTGTCCACCACTGCACCAGACAGAACATCCCTGTAGTCTCCTTCACCATCTCCACCGCTCACTCCCCAGGCCTGTACCTACAAAAATTGCTTAGATATAATTTATGGTTCATTCCAGTTTTTCCCCCTCCAGTGCGGCTCTGCCGTCGTTGGCAAGTGTGAGAGTACACTGTTCTGGGATAAAAATAAATGATCCTTCCAGATGAAACATCATAACCATCATTCACAGTGAAAGCGCTGTATTTTCTACCTCCAGGACTCGAGTCTGGCTAACCATTTTTCCTGAATTCCTTCCACAGAGGTTACCCTGCTCGCACTCGAACACCACATCACATCCCCCGCATCCCCCCCTCCCCCCCCAAAAAAGCAGCTTGTTTCCACTTGGATCTAACTCGCTCAAACCCCAACTCTTAAAACTTCCTTCACTCCCATCCCTTTAACCTACCTGGGACAGCCCCTACATTTACCTCGGTCCACCCTTGATTTAAACAATCTTGGTCATCTTGTTCTGCTCCATCGTTTCTAAATGGCCAAACTACCTCTCTCTACCACTCTCTGAAGTATATCTTTCATATCACCACAGACATTATTCTTCACTCCTTATTCTCGGTATAATATCCATACCTCACATTGCTCTCAAACGTTACTCTTCACTGCCTCCAACCTCCTTCTCGCTGCAACATCCAAATTTTCATTCATGCCTGAAACCCATATAAGTGTTGACACTATAATGCATTCTCATGTATACTTCCATCTTTTTTTTTATACAACATTGTAAACTCCTTCGCTAACTTCTGCAGCTCTTCTTTTTTAACCGTTTCCAGTCACTGCAGAAAAAACTGGACACAATCACAAAAAACTTGCAGTGCGAGTAAAAATTGTTATGGTACTGCAATATTCTCTAATTATTTATTTACAAACCGAACTAAATAATACAGACAAAGATACAATCTAGAGAGCCTCATTTTATTGGGACGGTGTTTCTCTCTTGTTGAAGTTGTGTAAATTTTTACACGGCAAAATGCTGTATCGCTAATAGCTTATTCTGCATCGTGTCTTTGTATCATTATATTAATGGTATATAATACCGAAAAAGTGATGAGTAAGACATGTGCAACACATGGATATCTTCATTGTCCAAACGACTGAAAAAGCCTGCTGCGCGGGCGAAACATCTCGGCAGTAAAGATATCCAAGTGTTGTCTAGGTGTGTTATTCAGCAGTGTGCCTTTGTGGTAATACCTGTCTGCTGTACGTTATTTTATGCACGTAGTACGTAAAATGATAACGTGTGTGTGTTGTGGGTATAATGGGGAGTTGATATGACTGGAACAATAGATGTCCATGCTCTGGTTGCGTTGTATTAAGATACAGTTATATAGGTCTGCGGAGCCGAGGTCCTGCCTCAAAGGAATCCAACTTATAACTCTCAGATCCCACCTACGTGCGGGATATGAAACTGAGAAGGTCAGCGAGTGGTTTCAAAAGGTACGTGAGTTGACACTAGGAGATATTAGAAAACGTTTCTATCTTAGAACCTTGGTCACGTCTTAACATACACAGATTAAAACGACAGTATTATATATATATATATATATATATATATATATATAAATATATATATATATATATATAAATATATATATATATATAAATATATATATATATATATATAATATATATATATATATATAGGCCTATATAAACTCACTTTAATTTGTGTATGTTAGAAGTAATCAAGGTTCTAGTGTTTCCTCAGGTGTCTTGAAACCAGTTTGTCAGTATCAGTTACCAAGGTTTATACCAGGTTGACTGAGTACGTACTCTACCAACCGTCATACTGGTTGGAACACTAGTGTTATCATATTACATATATTAACAGTATCGACGTGTGTGTGTGCAGCTGGTGTGAGAGTAGAGGAGGTAGAGCGGGGCTGCAGCAAGAAGCTGAAGGTTACGCATGAAGAAGAGTCGACCTGTGAAATTGATGGAGGTGGTGTTGGAGGCAGGAAAGGTGACATCTTCACGCTGGTGGCATCAAGTAGTGTAACCACTAACGCTGAGCTACACTATATCCTCACCTCCATCTATGACATCAACCTGGTGGAGAGGTGCTTAAGGTACACCAAATTCGCAAGTCGTAGCACTATGTACCAGGAGGGGTCCTGGCCTGGGTCTTCTCCATATGGTGACCCAATTTTGACACATTTTATTTATATCGTAACAGTAAAATTGCTTACTCAGATTTTCATTAACGATTTAAAAAAAAATCCGTTTTAATGCTAGAAGTGGCAACTAAAATATCCACTGTATATATTTTAACCCTAAAAAGGGGCGGGGGGGTAACTGAAATTCATATCTTAACCTTAAAAGGGATAACTAAAATTTATATTTTAACCCTAAAAGGGGTAACTGAAATTCATATCTTTAAAATGGAAAAATTGCTAGTTTCATGCTAGCACATCCTTACCGTGTTAAAAGGCATCGACCCCCCCCCTTCCCTTTTTATCCACTAGAGTTTACGCTTTCAGTGAGGTGCTCAGCTGTTTGTGAGATGCTCTTCTTCTAAGGACATAATGTTCTCTAGTCACGAATTTAGAGTTTTTCCCAGTTATGATTACCTCCGGTTGCTAAAGAGAGGTATAACCCCTAACGTGCTTTTACACTTCTCTAGGAATAACAATAATAGTAGTAGCGATATAATAACGGTAGAATTACCAGCAAAATTTTAGGTAAATGGACACAGATGCAACTAATGTAACATTTTATTGTGGCAATGTTTCGCTCTCCAAAAGCTCGCATGTGTGTTCATTTACCTAACAATAGTTATAACTTAGCATTAATAACTGGTTACAGGGACGTGGTTGTGGATGAGGATAGTGGAGTCCAGGCTTGGGCAGACTTACTCCTCGACGAGAGGACATGTGTGGTGCTGCAGCCTCTGCACCAGCTGCGTACTGACGCCCACCTACACCAGCTTACCTGCCAGCTGGTGCTGCTCTCCCTTCAGGTCACCACCTGTTATCTTATCCTCTACTCCCATCCGCCGGCTAATTCAGGGTACAATCAACTGTAGGGTGATGTAAAATTTGTTAGTGTTTAGTACACACACATACTATCTATCTATCTATATTTATATATATATAAAATATATATATATATATATATATATATATATATATATATATATATGTATATGTATGTAAATAAATGTGTTTCTTCAAAGTTACGTGTTCCGGAGCGGCGTGGTTAAGGCCATGGCGCGCCTGGTGGCTACCTGCGCCCTCTTCCGCTCACCTGACTACACCGTCTCCCTCCTGCTGGCTCACAACCTTCACCAGGTCAGTCTTTTTCGTAACTCCATCATGAAAAAAACTAGTACTAAACACCAGTGTGTCATACAGTGGTTAATCGTTCTCTGTTTTGTTTTATTCTCTCACCCGAGTACTACAACCGGTTCCGTCTCTGCCTCAACGCGCTGACTTTCTTGGGTTATACACAGATAACCTGCACATAGGAGAGAGAAACCTCTGACGATGTTTCAGTCTGACATGGACCATTTGCAAGTCACACTCTAACTTGTAAATGGTCCAGGTCGGACCGAAACGTCGTCATAAGTTTCACTCTCCTCTGTGTGGGATTATTTGTGTATTGTTCCAGTCGCGGTATTGTGCCTTTTTGTTCGTGAATTGTCCTGGGTGGCTAACCCTCAGAGTTAATAATCCGAGCAAAACCTTATCTCTTAACCTTCAGTAGGTCAGTCATACTATTACATTAATGGTGTGCACTACCGAGGTGCGCAGATGCTGCAGTTTAGATACAAACAACTCTAAACAGCAATTATCCCAAACTCCTCCTTTAGAGTGCCATGCATGTTGTAAAAGCCGATTAAAATGCCGGGAGCAATGGGCTAGTATCCCCTTCTCCCGTATAGATTATTAAAATAAGAAGTGCTGTAATGTGGTGACTTCAGTCACCACATTACAGCACTTATTTTTGTAATATAATCCTGCAGTAATACTGTTACTATTAGACATAAGATGACAACAGGGAAAAATAAAAAGGGAAATGCTTCGGAAGGTAATGCGAGTGATACACGTGAATATGTTAGTTAATAAACAATAGAACTTTGATATTTTCTTTATTATACTCTTAAAGAAGCATTGAACCCGGAGAAACCATGCAATGTTTGGGGAATTTGACTATAACTCAGTTTGATCCAGCATCAAGGCACCCCACCTTCCCTTGAAAAGTCCACTGCTTTCAATAATTTTTTTTCTCTGGTATTTTCGGATGAGCTAAGCGAGTCATATGTTAATATAACGTATTTTCCTGTAGTATTTCTAATTGGCTTTATCTCAAACTGTATATATTAAATATCTATATTTCTAATTGGCGTTATTTTTAATTGGCTGTGTTAATAATTGGTTGTTTTTCTTCTTTCCAACCTTGGTGATGACTGTAGGTGGGAGAGCTGATCCGCAAGGTGGCGGAGGCGACAATGGCAGCCTCCACTTGCTGGGACAAGGAGGAGTGGATCACACGACCATGGCTAACCTCGCAGATGAGCTCGGTAAGTCTTACTTTCCTGCACCCACAAATAACCCGCACTTGGAAGAGAGTAGATTACGACGCTGTTTTGGCCCAACTTGGACCATTTACAAAATCACACCTTGTGTGGAAAATTGCATTTAACTGAATGTATCATTATGTACATAACAGTAAATGAACACATAATTATTATTTATCAGTTAGACAAGTAGGAATTTGGGACACCTAGGTCGCAAAAAATTTCCTTCTTCGATACCTACCACTGTCATATCCACAAGTTGCTCTGGACCTATTAATTGTAAATGATTTGTATCATCAGGAATGCTGGTAAATATATAAATTTGTGGACTGTATATTGAAAATAATAAATGATTATAGATACACATATATACACATTTACACAACAGAAGGAGAATATATCTTAATCATAACACTCACCAATTTGACTGGAGATTAAGTTGTATCATACTCACAAAACCTCACTGTCTATACATGAAAATAACAACTGGCCAGAGTTATAACATAACAGACTTATCTGAGGTTCCTGGAGTTGTCCTGTCCTGTCGCCTGATATCTCAAGTTATGCAGGAATGCACATCCAACAATTTCGCCTCCTATTTGAGAGGTGTCAGCCCAATTTTAACCTCTAGAGCACGAAAATTCCTTCCCTTTACACTAACGTTGTATCCAATTCAAATTAACAATGGCGACTAACCTTCCCAGCCGCAGGTTTCCTATTTTCGATGACATACTTCTTTTAAAAATACAATATAGGGCATCTATTTACCTATAAATTACCGTATTTCCGGAAAATATATACAGTATTTTCCACACCTTGTAAATGGTCCAAGTCGGACCGAAACGTCGTCGTAAGCTCCTCTCTTCTATTTGAGGGTTATTAGTGTATTGTTCCAGTCACGGTATTGTGCCTTTTTTTTTTCTTAATAATAATAATAACAGTTCCTCAGCTGGTGCTGCAATTACCTAGAATAAAAGTCATAATATCGTGACTGGAAAAACTTATGTATAATCCACATATTCAAGAGGAAAACAAAACAACGTTTCGGTCTGTTCAAGACTTAAAAGTCTTGCGATGTGATGTTCCAGGATTGAGCGAAACATCTAGTTATTATTCTCAGTTTGTGATTAACGTTGAGCTGTAGCCACATACTTGCTGACATTTGCTTCCTGAGTCTGCTGTTGCTGCTGCCGTTTGTCTGCAGTAATATTATTACTGTAGACATCTGGGTCGTATAACTGTTATCTGCTGCTGGTTTAGGAGGACGCTACTAAAATATAAACAGTAGAAAAAATTGTTCAGAGAACCGACAAGTTGATGAACGGGACACCTGTGTTACACAGGTGTCCCGTTCATCAAAAAGAAAACACCTGTAAGGAAGAATGGGAATGCTAGGAATATACGGGACACTCGTGTTGCACAGGTGTCTCGTTCATCAAAATACACACTTGTAGGCAAGAAAAGGAATGTTAGGAATGAACGACTAACTTGTGTTCAAGGTTGTAATTTCAGCTATAGCGTGTTCCCCGATCAGATATACGGTAATTTTCTACCACGATGTCACTAATGCTATCGACTAGTGTCTAATAATCTGACATTATAATTATTAGTATTATCACTTTCCAGCACGAGCGGGTGCTGTTGTCATTACCCTGCGTCAACTCTATCACTGCTCAGGTAAGTCATCCCATAATTACTCTAATATCATGGTTTATAATTACGATCATTTAACAGTAACGTTAATAAATATATATTATATATATATATATATATAGTATATATATATAATATATATATATATATATTATATATCATATATAATATATATATATATATATTTTTTTTTTTTCTTTTTTTTTTTTTTTTTTTAACAAGTTGGTCGTCTCCCACCGAGCAGGGTGACCCAAAAAAGAAAGAAAATCCCAAAAAGAAAATACCTTCATCATCATTCAACACTTTAACCACACTCACACATTATCACTGCTTTTGCAGAGGTGCTCAGAATACAACAGTTTAGAAGCATATACGATAAAGATACACAACATATCCCTCCAAACTGCCAATATCCCAAACCCCTCCTTTAAAGTGCAGCATTGTACTTCCCATTTCCAGGACTCAAGTCCGACTATAAGAAAATAAAATAAAAAAATAATATATATATATAAAAATATATATTATATATATATATATATATATATATATATATATATTTATATATATATATGTGTGTATATAATATATATATAATATATATATATATATAATATATATATAATATATATATATATATAATATTATATTATATATATATATATATATATATATATATGTAAGCAAGTGTGTGTGTGTGTGTGTTAGAAAGCACCACTGACAGTGTTAAGAACAGATATTATTGTGCCGCATCTCTTGATAGTGTGAATGATGGTGAATGCGCTTCTTTTTCGGGTCACCCTTCGTCGGTGCGAGACAGGCCAGTGCGTTAACCACTTGAGTGTTTAGGGTACTAGCCTGTGAGTTTTAAGATTCACTTGCCAGGGGTTTAAATCCCCACCCGTTCCCTGATTTATAAAGGCTTTACAAAGATACCACACACACAGACGTCACAAATGCACCTTTGCACTACTATGACATGTGCAACAACTGGTTATCTTTAATTTGTAGACGTTTTGCCAACCAGTGGCTTTATTAATACAAGGAAATAATGTGAAGACTGAAGAAGTATATATGCATTATGTCCTCGTATTGTACTAACAGAGCCACTGGAGGGCGAAACGTCTATAAATTAAAGATTTCCGAATGCTATACATGTCGACTAATTCTTCATCTTGTCGGTATTGTATACCATTCATATATAACTTCTATGACAGAATGATTCTACAGCGAATAGCTAATTTATTAAACTAAATATGGACATATTTATAATTATCTTATTCCACCATTAAATTTTTCTATGCATGTATACATTTTATGTTTAAAATCATTTTATTTATAGTCATTTGTTGGCAGGTGATTCTGACTGCTATGTCACTGACAGATGTGTTAACCCTCTCCCTGCCCAGCCTCCTCACTGCCCTTCCCTGGATACCACACAAAGTGGTTACGGTAAGATAACATGGAAGAATCTGCTATATTGACTGATGGGTAGATAAAATGGTAGATACCCATATATTGGCTGATAGATAAAATGAAAGAGACTGGTACATTTGTTGATAGAACGAAAGACTGGTGCATTGGCTGATACGTACATAGACTGGGAGAGACTGGTAGAGTTTTTAACAGAAAGAGAACTTCATAGACTGGTATATTTGTACAGGTGTGTACAAAGACTAACAGATAGACTGGTAGGTGTCATGACAGGTAGAGTACGCTGTTTCCTGGGATCATCATTGACTGGCTTTATCATTCTTGTATCATTCAGTGAAGTGTAAGTGTAGTGTGCTACTGAACAAGTGTATAATGAAGTGTAGTGTGCTACTGGACAGGTGTATAGTGTAGCATGCTACCGGACAAGTGTATAATGAAGTGTAGTGTGCTACTGGACAGGTGTCATAGTGTAGTGTGCTACTGGACAAGTGTATAGTGAAGTGTGCTACTGGGCAAGTGCATATGGAAGTTCAAGATGTTTGGTAGTACACATGTGTAATACACAATGTTTATGTTATTCTCCTGCATTAAAATTTTTGTAAATCTATTTTTATATTGTATTATAAATTTCATTCAGATGCTGTATAAACTACTACATGGTGATGCTCTAACTGATAGCAACAGTTATGATCTCACTGAAAGATGTGTAGCCGACGTCACTTCTTCACCAAACAAAGGCGAGGAAAGTGTGTCATGCGAGACTATGGTTGTGGCAGCCTCTGAACACAAAAAGATTGTGGAGTCTTCTGAGGGCAACCAGCCGGAGGTACAAACCCAGTCTTATGCATATAATGAGTGTAAGAGCAACGTTGTCAGTGATAAGGCAATGTATTCTAGAGTGTCTTCTCTTGATGACCAAGTGCGCGATGAAGCACTTAGGATTGACGAAAGTGTTCAGGAAGGTTCAAGAGCAGCTTTACCTACGTGTTATATATATGATAACCCGGTTATTCCAGCATACAACACAGGGAGTGACTATTCTCACGGGGTTTACTCTGGAAGTGCTGAGAGTTGTGCAGATGATTCGAACTCTCTCAACCCGGTTCCAGTCCTCCCGACACGAACCATATCAGGCTCCTTTAATGCAAGGGAATATCTCAGCTCTGTTACCTCCTCCTCTTCTGCTGGTACGTCTTTTGAGTATCAGCAACAAATGCCGAGGATTCATCAGGAAATGTTGCATTTGCAGCAAGTTCCATTAGTACAGCAAATATCTTATCCACAACAGCAGTCACAAGTCTCACAACTGCTGCCAACACCACACCAGTATCAACTAGTGTCACAGTCAGAGCAACTTTTACCACACGTTCCATCAGTGTCACAGCAGCACCAGCCAACGATACGGGTGGAGGCAGCCTCGCAACAGTACCAAGCAATATCGCATGTGGATCAGTCAGTACCGCAGTTGCGACAACCATTGCAACTTCAGCAACCATTGCCACAAATGCAACGTACAATAGTAGAGTCACACCAGCCAAGGCATCAGGTACAACAATCAGTGCCACAATTAGAATATACAGCACCAGGACCACACCAACCAGTGTATCAGCTACAACAGCCACTGCCACAATTACAGCAACCAGTGCGAGAAGCATACCAACCAATGCGTCAGCTACAACAACAACCAGTGCCACAAGTCCGTCAGTCAACATCACGGCTACGAGAAGAACGCAATACACGTAACTATTACCCACAAGAAGGTGAAGAGTCACTCGTTGTATCGCCATATTTTCCCGAAGTGCACAATGTTTTCAATCATCCAGCTGGAACCATTCATCAGGTTACGATATCTTCTGTACAACAGAACTACCCAAATATGACGAGTGCTTCGGACCTGGCCATAGGTCAGTATTCAGATATATGTTTACAATCTAGTAGTAGAGATGAGATGGTACCACTGCATTCTCTTGAGGCCTTGGGCGATGGCAACGTCTCAGGCTATGGGGCGTACTGTGGCAATGTACAGCAACAGCGGCAGCACCAACAACACTGTCAACAACCTCAGGAACTCCACCACCAACAGCATCAACAAGAGCAACAACAACAAAAGCAGCAACACCACCATCACCAAGAGCAACACCGACATAAACAGCAGCAGCAGCATCACCAACAGGAGCAGTACCAAAAGCTACAGCAACATCAGCAGCAGCACCAACAAGAGCAGCACCATCAACAGAAGAAGCAGCAAGGCTACTGGAAGGACTCCTCTTTTCAACAGCCCTTAACTCCAAGAGCTAACTGCAACAAGATCTTCGGTATAGCTAAACCATATAACAGTAAGTAGGAAATACAATACAAAACAAGGTTGCTAGGTTTGAGATAAGATAAACTTGATATCAAAATGTCAGAATGGCTGGAAATGCAAAAGTTATAAATACTGAAGAATTGGTATAATAATTTTTTAGGGGGTAAAGTAGGCTATACATAAATATAGGCTTTTTCTTGTAAGAAATATACACTATTAACATATTATTGTAAGAAATGTGTTTTCTTGGGAAATATGTTTTGTGATTTTCATTATCTCTATTAACAGAAAATGTGGAAAACGTCAAATATAGTAGCAGTAATAAACTAAAAATTACTGCTAATGATTATATTTTTAATAGTAATAATCATGGCTACTACTACTACTACTGATAATAATGATAAAACTAGTTTGGTATAATATATAATCAGTCTAACATATAGTTTTATTCAGGTGGTTCAAGACTGGCAGTACCACCATCTCCACGAGTAGCATTTCACCATGAAGGAAGTTCCGGAACGGAAGTACAACCTTCACCACGAGTAACACTACGTCCACTGCGTCAGGATGGCAGTACAAGTATGGAGGTGCCACCCTCTCCACAAATAACATTGCGTAAGGATGGTAGTATAAGGGCAGTACTACCCTCTCCCTCAGTAACACTTGGTCAGGATAGTAGTATAAAGATGTCAGTGCCTCCCTCTCCACTAGTGACGCTTCGTCAGAATGGGCGAGGTCATGACTTTCCTGAAGACTATGATTTCACCAGTAGCCAGGTCAGAGGCAGTAGGTCGAGTCAGTTTCCTTTCACCCAAGAGGTGAAGAAGGTGGCCTACCAGAAGGTTCCAGGGAGAGGAGGGCAAACACAGCTAATCTTCCAACCTATTTGATTTCTCCTACTGGGGGGGGGGTCCCATTTTCACAAGGAAGGTGTCGATACAGGTAAGAGGTTTCTCCTGAGTCAGTTAATCTTCCAACCTATTTGATTTCTAGGATCTCTCTCTTGTCAGATTTTCACTACATGGAATCACTAAGCCCATCAAACAGACTTGATTTTTTTCGCAACCAATTTATTTTTTAGCCTATTTGATATCTAGGAGGTATCTCCTGCAAATGTACCATTTTCGCAAAACAACGTGTCAGCATATCCAGTGAAACATGAGTTTCTCTACAATCTTCTGGTTGTCTCTGTCAATGTGCAGTTAATAAAATATATTCTCACGTTTATAATTTAAAGAATCTGGTTTCCAAGACTGCCACAGTTTATTTTAGTAGAAAACATATGCTTATAAAGGTAGCTGCAGTGGTGAATATCTGGACTGAACGATCGGTTACGAAGGGTGTCCAGTCAAAATATAAATAACCTCTTTCAATTTTCTTTTAGTGTGTTGGAGATTTTGTTATTTGAAGGTCAAAACTTTATTTGTGTTTGTGTGTAAAGCTGGAGGAGTAGCCTTTCTTTATAGCCACCACACGTTCAGCAACATTCTTCTCAGGGTCTCCCCTACAACCAACCACCACCACTGCCACTAACACCACCACAACCACCACCATTACTACTACTACTACTACCACCACCACTATCACTCATTCCAGGACTAAAAATTCGAAATGAAAGGCGAATAAAATAAGCAATTATACAAGCAACATTCATTCTTTCATCTCTGATTATAGACCCACACATTTGTCATATATTTTATGTCGAAGATTTTCAAGTTTATAACTTTTTTTTTACCTAACAATGGAGATATTATAAAACTGATTTGTTAAATGCTCTATCCATGATAATATAGACATGATTTGATATCCATAATCGTTTTTTCACTTTTGGACTATGAAAATGTTAAAATTATTATTTTGTTTGCTTACAGGTTGCTAAAATCATTATTTATGCATCAAATGTAGTTATACGTACATATATATCAAATCCAGAAAAAAAATATTTTTATAGAATATATTTAATTTATTTAATTTACTTTGTATAATTTGAATTTAAAATTTATAAATAGAAATTTTGTGGAATATTTTGATGTACTTTGAAATTTTATTTATGGTACAGTATTCACTTTATAAATCTGCTTTTGGGCGAATTCTAAAGAATTTTTTGTTTATTTTGAAGGCATTGTAGAGAAATTTTAGAGAACAGTAGTCACCATATATTCCTTACTTACTATAAATTGGAATGTTTATTTTGTGACATGTACACACTTAGACTTGTACTGAGGACATTAAAACCTACATACCCATCCAGAAACTTATATACAACACCTTAGTTTGATCACATATTAAATCAAATGTTATGATTTATAGTTTGTATGTTATTATTTACCCCTTCGTGTTTTCTTATTTGTTTTATTGTATTCTTTTAACATTATACAAATTTTCTATTTAACAGTGAACAACGGCAGGTAACAAAAACGATTTAAAAATAAATTCAATTCATGACTGGGCAGAGGAACGACTGAAAAGCCAAAATGCCTTCCCAACTTAAAAATTTAGCATAATTATGAATAAAATTGCACTTGTATGATTGAATGCAAATCCACTGAACACCCGAGTTAAACTTAGTTATCTAGCTTAAAAAAAAACTGCCTGGTTATTTGTGAATTGTTCCAGTCAAGGTATTGTGACTTTTATTCAGACATTACAGAAGTAAAAGTTTTGAGAGTTAGCCTTTGCGTGGGCCGTGAAAGTTAGGAACCATTTTAGCGTACCGTTTTCCTGTGGGTGTAGCTGGATTGGGGTGAGTAGCCACCACCCTGGACCTAAAGGTGTTGACTGCGCTCAGGGGAACACCTCTCTGTTTAGCTCCTTTAGCTGGTATCTTGTGCTTGGGTGGTGCTGCTGGCTTGAGTGGTTCTTCTTGCTTGGGTGGTGCTGCTGGCTTGGGTAGTGCTGCTGGCTTGAGTGGTTCTTCTTGTTTGGGTGGTGCTGCTGGCTTGGGTGGTGCTGCTGGCTTGGGTAGTGCTGCTGGCTTGGGTGGTTCTGCTTGCTTGGGTGGTGCTGCTTTCTTGGATGGCTGTGAGGCTGCAGCCACGATCAAATCGACCAGTTTGAGGCCCATCTCTGGTGCATCAATGGGAAGCTGGAAGGAATCAGTGTGTAAGTTGCTGAGTAGTGTCCTGCCACTTTCAAGACAGGAGCTACCAAAGTTTACAGTCAAATGAAATGGTCTTTATATAAAAAAAGGTTTTGATAACCTGGTAAATTGTTTATCACATTTTAATAGCTTTTTTACGCTTTGCTGTTTCTCACACACACATATACATGCTGTCATGGAGCTATAGATATACATTGTTGTTTTTTTTGGCTGCTTAATAAGGTTTATGTTATCGACTGTACATTTGTTATGAGTGTGATGCAGTCCACCTGTGCATTTACATAAAAAACGCTGTAGCCTTATACCTGGAGTTTACCTGGAGAGAGTTTCGGGGGTCAATGCCCCCGCGGCCCGGTCTGTGACCAGGCCTCCTGGTGGATCAGCGCCTGATCAACCAGGCTGTTGCTGCTGGCTGCACGCAAACCAACGTACGAGCCACAGCCCGGCTGATCAGGAACTGACTTTAGGTGCTTGTCCAGTGCCAGCTTGAAGACTGCCAGGGGTCTGTTGGTAATCCCCCTTATGTGTGCTGGGAGGCAGTTGAACAGTCTCGGGCCCCTGACACTTATTGTATGGTCTCTTAACGTGCTAGTGACACCCCTGCTTTTCATTGGGGGGATGGTGCATCGGATAATAAATCGGATAATAAAGTTTACTCTAAAGTGTATATATGCAAAGAGATATTCGAGTGATTAGTGTTTAAATAATCAAGGTCTAAGTTACTGGTGAACTTTCATCACGCAAGTAGTCAGTGGTTTGATTATGTATTAAGTACTCGAATATTAAGTTAATAAGCTAAACTGACTATAAGACTTCACTACCACTCTTGAATACACTGATTTATATATAGTGTGTTGTACAGTTTGTATGACCTGTACTAGTTATGGTTTACCTTATTATAATATTTTCATGTTCATCAAACCGGAAGTCGGTCATAATCGAGATAATGGTTTTTGTTTGGATTGAATTACTGCATTCACGAGGGAGCGCTAAACCAGTCTGGATCATGCAGCGCCTGGGGGAATGGGGGGGCATTAAAGTTTGATGTAAGGAGAGCACAGGTCCAATTGCTTGGGTTAAACTAGGAAGCCTCGCTCTTTAAAAATAATATTACAGTAGTTAAATATTATTGGGTTTAAAGTTATAACACAATTCAAGGGAACCTTGAAGGATGTGGTAACCTTGATGCCGGTGAAGGACTTGATATAAGGAATTTGAAGCTACCTTCTTCCTTGGATCAAACTGTTCACCTCCCATTCCCCAGGTGCTATATGACTTGAGAGTTGACTGGTTCCCAGTGAATTTAATCCTAATAATGCCTCACGTTGTCAAAACTGACGGACATTTAATTTCGACACTAGGCTAGCCGCAACAGTCACAATGGTAGCTCCATCTAGCGATGCAACGATAAATGACGCATCTGCATTAATGGAAACTCCTACAGTACCCCTCTCAATTTTAGAATTTATATGTAGTAGCTGAAATTTTTCTACCAATGTATCACGGGACAAATTGTTCATGATCACATCCCCACCATGTGACACTGCAATTAATTTCTTAGTTTTCTGGGCGGTAGACACCTTTAACGAGGGTTTTAGCTGGATCTGTTGTATCAGTCCGACAGAAAGTTTTCATTTTTGAAGCAGTTACTCGTCCTGCACAAATTATTTTCTGAACACATTTATACGTCGACTAAATAATATGAAATATTTACGTGAATTACCTTTACCCCGACGACGCTTTTGTCATTTATCATCGTTTTTCGTTCGCAAATCCAGCCACACAAACTGATTTTATGCATTCAGGTTTCTTTTAGGCTTTAAAATCACCAAATATACACGAACTTGGTGAGCAAATTAAATCGGTCACGATGTGGATTTACTGCTGAAAACGCTACTTAATATGACCACAATGACTATATTCATCTGAATCTTCCATATTTATTAGGTTTAATTTTTGCATAGTTTATTATTCTTTTCCTGCACATCAGAACAATATCTTTACTTTAAAGCTACTGTCTTTCAACTTTTTGGGAAGCTTTAATATTTTTTTGTTATTTGACAATAATCTCATTACTCAAACATCGCTAATATGGCCGCACATCCCGGTTACTGTGCTAATAGCACTCATCATAGTTACTGTGATAATAGCACTCATCATAGTTACTGTGATAATAGCGCTCATCACTATTACTGTGCTAATAGCACTCATCCCAGTTACTGTGATAATAGCGCTCATCACAGTTACTGTGCTAATAGCACTCATCCCAGTTACTGTGATAATAGCGCTCATCACTATTACTGTGCTAATAGCACTCATCCCAGTTACTGTGAGAATAGCACTCATCCCAGTTACTGTGATAGCGCTCATCACGGTTACTGTGCTAATAGCACTGATCCCAGTTACTGTGATAATAGCGCTCATCCCGGTTACTGCTAATAGCACTCATCCCGGTTACTGTGCTAATAGCGCTCATCCCGGTTACTGTGCTTATAGTGAGGTATGTGCAAACATCAGTGTGTCGAACAAGAACAATTTGGCAACATAACTGTCGTGTCTAAGGGCAATGTGTGGTGTAAATATTATGCAGAGAATTAGTAGAGTGGAAATTAGGAGGTGTGGAGTTACTGAAAGTATTCAGAGGGATGTGAAGGTGGTTTGGTCATTTAGAGAGGGTAAAGGAAGATGACTTGGAGGGTGTATAACTCTGTAGAAGAGGAGTAGGGGTTGTCCTAGGAAAGGATAGAGGAAGGGGGTAAAAGAGGTTTTGTATACAAGGGGCTCAGACATGCAGCAGGCATGTGTGAGCGTGTTACATAGGAGTGAATAGAGACGAATGGTTTTTGGAACCTGACGAGCTGTTGGAGTGTAAGCAGGGTAATATTATGTGAAGGGATTCAAGGAAACCAGTGCGTCGGACTCGAGTCCTGGAGGTGAGAAGTACAATGCCTGCACTTCAGAGAGGGTCTGGGATATTGCCTGTTTGAAGTAACATCTAAACTGTCGCATCTGAGCGCCTCTGCAAAGACAGTGATTATGTGTGAATGATGGTGAAAGTGTTTCTCTCTGGGGGGTCGCCCTGCCTCGGTGAGAGATGGCCGACGTGTTGAAAAAAAAATGTAAAGATGGCTGTAGTGTTGGTTATTACTGCGCTGGGGAGTCTGAAACGCACATGAGGAGCATATTGGCAGTGTCTTGTGCAGCAACACGCTGTGAATGCATTTTACGAATATAGCAACACCTGATCTCATCCTGAACTATGTGGCAGGACCAAATTTAAAGTAGAGTTTCAAGAGACCAATTCCGGACGCCTTATAAGGGTCAGCACACTGAGCATTATTAATAGGTAGTAACGGCAAATATCCATTGGTGTATATACATACAGATACATACTTCTGGCATGTATACACAGGTGTATATACTGATTGAGATCAGTCAAGAAACAAAAGCAAATGACTAATTGTTAAGGCAAAAACTTTAATTTTCTACCATAACTCAGGCAACATCTCTTATTGATTTTGTGAATTTCCAAAATTTCTGTCAAGTTCTCAACCAAGAAGGTGTGATTTTTACCCTAAAGAGGAAGATTTACCCTTCGAAAGACGTCTGGCAGTGTGTCCCCTGGCGGCAGATGGTCACCCCTTGCCCTTCTCTTATCCCTGCAGAAGAAGGCTTACCTTACACAAGGTTTAACCTACAGAGGAAGGCTTACCATGTGTCCAGAACGATAGATGGTGTACAGAGCGAAGTTTCCTGAGGACTGGACGGTAGCGGCGGGTGCGGAGTAGCTACTGACGTGGACGACTCTGGTGCCTGCAGCCGAGAAGTTGACCTTGTCGGGCCACTCCATGTTCTCGATCCACCGGTATGTGCCTGCACATGAAGTGAAAATATTTGTTTATGTAAGAGAATGAAGAAATGTGTAGTGAATTTAGCTTTTGGGAGACGAAGGGAAGCTTATTTTAGGTATTTATATATATTTGATCTTTTTTAATAGTTTTCTAGTGTTGCGATCCAGAGAGGAAATGCCTGCAGCATCCTGGGCACGCGGCCCACCACAGGGGAGCTGGACGAAGTATTCGAGATGTAGCTCTGAGTTACCTATGTTGTTTTACTTTCTGTTGTATTTTTGTGAATGTTTGGCCAATGTATTTTGTCTTTAAATAAAAGATACTTGAAATTTAGGGGGTGGTAGGAGAAAATTCTTAAACAGCGTCAGGGAGAACCTTGAGTTTTCCCTGAAGCAAGTTTATTCTTTTCTCTGAGGATGAGGGTCCCTAGGACAGTTCTAGAGGTGGTACCTCCCTATATATATATATATATATATATATATATATATATATATATATATATATATATATATATATATATATATATATATATCACCCTGCCTCGGTGGGAGACGGCCGACTTGTTAAAAAAAAAAAAAAAAATATATATATATATATATATATATATATATATATATATATATATATATATATATATATATTATATATATATATATATATATATATAATATATATATATATATATATATATATATATATATATATATATATATATATATATATATATATATATATATATAAACACTGATCTCTGGCTGAAGGAGACTCGAACCCACGAACCTTGGAACATGGTACGCGGTGTTTGTGTATATTTCGCCTGTTCTTGCGCATTCCTTGCATTGTTAAATTATCTAGTAAGGCTGATGCATGCAGGGGATGAGATGAAAAGCTGTAAGCCTTCTCCCTGAAAGCTGGCTGCCTTGGATCAAAGTCTAGCGCAAGCTGGACTCCAAGGTATTGGTCCAGTGTGGGTAGATTGGTAAAGCACTGCGTACCTTGTTCCAAGGTTCGTAGGTTCGAGTCTCCTTCAGCCAGAGCTCAGTGTTTGTGTATATTTCACCTGTTCTTGCGAATTCCTTGTATATATATATATATATATATATATATATATATATATATATATATTATATATATATATCACCGGATTTTTTTTCACTATTTTTCATGGATCATTATTAGTGTTGATTATTTATGTAATAACCTTGTATTTTTTTTTTTTTTTTTTTTTTTTTTTCAAAATTTTCCCTGTCCTACCTGGATAACAGCTTTGTCGAGTGAGGCATAAGAATTAACAACTGGGCATCTACACTGCAAAATGAATTGTTTGCCATCCTGATGACACTAAAGCTAACTTCACACTGAGCTTGACTCTATCATCATTACTGATTCTATGTCATCACTGAAGGTTCTTGACTCATATAATGACTCCAACAACATGAGCATTGGAGAAGCCAGGTATAGATACTAAAAAACCTGGGAAAAAGGAATTAATGTACAGTTGCTATGGATCCCATCACACATTGGATTACCGCTTCATGATAAAGTTGATATGTTAGCCAAGAAGAGTACCCAGAAGGAGAATGCAGAATATCACTTTGGTATATCTGTGTCTAGCATTAGGAATAACATTAAGAGAGAAGTAAATAATGGAAATGAATGTTATAGGAATGCAATTAGAGGCCTGAGTAGATCTATCACCCACTATGATACCATGAACGTAGATCAGAATGTTTATGGAGCAAGTTGCAATGTGAACAGACTGTAAACATAAATCCAGATGTACATTTGTTAACCCTTTTGGGGCCTAGTTCCTAGGTCTTTTGTGTATCCATATGCTCTTGCGCTACCATCCACAGGATGGATATGGAGTGCACTATAAACTAGCCACTTCGTTGGGAAAATTTAAAAATTCTGCCTGGGTGACATGCAGCTTAGTAGGAGAGTTCAGCTCAAAATCGAAAGAACCCGAGCTCGATTCCAGGGCGGGATGAGACGAATCGTTGTGTCTCCTTACACCCGCTGCTTCACCTATATATCAATAAAATTGGTACCTGGCAGTTAGTGGTCTTATGTTATCGTGTGTTACAATAAACTACGCTGTGACTTTCTTTGAAATAAATATGTGACTTTCGATGGTTGAAATAAATCACACTGTGTGTGGGTTGTATTAGATTGGAAAAAGTCTCACTATATAGCTTTCCTGTGCTATCCTGGGTTAAAAAAAAAATGTTAACCTCTGAGGATGGTCTCGTGAGGACGACACTAGTCTTGCCTGCTCCATTGAGAGCTGGACCAGGCAGGGTGATAAGTTTTATACAGAAAGGGCGCTTTGTCAGGCAAATGGAGAGGGAAAACTTAAAGATAGGAAAGAAAAGAGAAGCCAGTATTTTTAAGGAAAAGGAAGGACTGAGGATCAAGAAAAAAAGTTGTAGTGTCACAGAGGTTTGGTTGCACTAAGTGAATTTAAAAATGGCAAGAAGGACATCTTCAAGGTTTGTGTGTGCGTGTACTCACCTATATGTGGTTACATGGGTCGATTCATAGCTCCTGACCCCACCTCTCCACTGGTCGCTACTAGTTCCTCCCTCTCCCTGCTCCATGAGCTTTATCGAACCTCATCTAAAACTATGTATGGTTCCTGCCTCCACTACATCACTTGCCAGACTATTCCACTTCCTGACAACTTTGTGACTATGTGTGTGTGTCTGTTTGTACACAAGGTGTACACACAGAGACACACACACGTACGTATTGAGAGTGGTTGGTGAGTTACCTGGAGTGTCGCAGATAAGGTCAAGGTTACCACTGAAGACGTTAACATGAAGGTCAGTCTCGGTTAGCAGCCTCACCACTGTGGACACAAAATTATATTAGTCTTATTAGGTGAAATGGTGAACCCGTGTAGGTCATTCAGTACAAGGAATGGTGGAGGATCGATCCTCTGTCTGCTAAGCACGACGTAGCCTCCTCACTGCATTCTCCTAGTTAATCCATATGAAATGCACTGAGTAAAGAGAAGATTTCTGATATATATTCACCACCCACCGGAATCTACGACGGGTTTCATAAAGTCTCCTGCAAGACGGTCGAAGACATAGCCTCCCTGGGAGTCCCAGATGACGCTGTCTGGCACGCCCCACTTCTTCTTCTGAGGTCCATTCATGAAGCTATACAAAGTCTCTCCTACGATCTTGCTATTGAGGCGACCAACGTGGTTCTCGTAGAGTTGACCTGTAACCATTGTTACCTGATATTATACTCGGCACTATATTAAGATATGATGCACACCCCTTATAACTATTATACATAAGAAATATACAGTATACGCGGGAAATGTATATGCGATTATGTTGCATGAGAATTTAAATTGTAATCGTACTGGAAAGTGTATTCCTCTGATATTTCTGACTCTAAACCACATTTTTTTATAGGGATTGACTGCTATATCAGGTACTAACGGATGGCAGGTGTCATGAAGGAGAGGTCAGTGTGTTGAGTAAGGCTCTTGCTCTTTGCCCGGTAGATATCATCGATGGCCAGCACATTGTAGAAGTTGACATCGTGGGCCACCGTGGACACGACGTCCTCAGTAGAGCTCCACTGGTTGGTGGCCTCGATCCACTTGCCAGCGTCAACTGCTGCTTGAGCCTTGGCTGCAGACGCATCGATCTCCTCCAGCCCTTCCCGGTTTACGAAGCCCTGCGAGATACCGCAGAGATAGACACATTTTATATTATTGCTTATGCGAAGCATTAAACACGTGGAAGTTATTCAACTCAAGGAATAACGGCGGTTTGATTCTCCCGTCCCGACATTGCGGCCCTGTAAGATACCACAGAGATAGATAACATTTGAATACACAAGTACTGCAGTATGCTAGGCAGGTTACCTATTACCACGAGCCATTTACATGAGCTTTGCGATAGTTCTTACACTTTATCAAGATTTTTGAATACAACTTTAATATTAAAAGTCTTAAGAAGAGAAGGCATATCAACCAAGTTTTCATGGTAAGGGAGAACCAACATATTTTTAGTTGAATAAGGCTGGTTGTCCCTTTTTGGATTATAAAAAGTGTTTCTAGCAACTTTAAAAGACAACCAGCCTTATTCAACTAAAAATATGTTGGTTCTCCCTTACCATGAAAACTTGGTTGATATGCCTTCTCTTCTTAAGACTTTTAATATTAAAGTTGTATTCAAAAATCTTGATACAGTAAAAAAACTTTTGATAAAGAATTCCCCCCAAAATGCTGATGGATGTGTCTATAAGATTCCTTGTAAAATTTGCGATAAAGTTTATTACGGTCAAACTGGTAAAAATCTCGAACTAAGATTAAAACAACATAAATATAGCATTAGAACTGGACAAGATTCCAATGCTCTATTTATTCATGTAAGAGATTTTAACCATCCAATTGATTTTCAAAAAGTTGAGAAAGTAGTATCAAGCAAGTCCATGGTCGACAGGAATATAATTGAATCTTGTTTCATAAAAAGCAGTTTTGACAATAATATGAATATTTCCTTTGGTTTATATAAATTAGATCCATTTATAATTAATAGAATTTGGGAAGAATTTAATAATACACTGGACAAATAATAATTTTTAAATTTTCTTGGGTAGAATAGTTTGTGGGTGAGTTGTGCAAAGGACCTATCCAAGTTGGGTCGCCGCGCGTCACGTGTTTTAACCGTTGTGGGATCTGATAGTGAGGTGCTGGCCAGACCCCTTATATAGCTTCCTTGGATGCTTTACTTTCATAGTTCCTTGATAATGTGAGTAGTCACGAAAGCGCTTGGAATTTCTCTATTCTTTCAGAGTGGTTGTTTTGCATAATATAATATATATATATATATATATATATATATATATATATATATATATATATATATATATATATATATATATATATATATAATATATATATATATATATATATATATATATATATATATATATATATATATAATATATATATTATATTTTATATATATTATTATATATATTATATATATATATATATATATATATATATATATATATATATATATATATATAATATATATATATATATATATATATATATATATATATATATATATATAATATATATATATATATATATATATATAATATATATATATATTATATATGCACACACACATGTATATCTTGGAAAATGTGTGGGTCATTCAATACGTAGTGGAGGTTCGATCCTCTGTTCACAGCTCTAGTAGAAGAACTCACCATCTGATAGAGGAATGTGCCCCAAGTGTTGATAGAATCCATGGGGCTGATCCAGGAGTCTCCCAGCGCTACTCCTTTGAAGTCGCTAATCACTTCTCCGTTATTGATCGCCTGTGTGAGATAACCTATATATCACCGACTGGCAATAAGGCATGTGACTAATGATAATTTCACAATAAAATGAAAATATCTGAAAATAAAAATCACTATTAACACAACATTTTTGTGCCATGTCACATTTCAACTAAAGAGGCTTTGTGTTATGGCGCTTCGATATTGAATAAAAGTTATTTTTTTTTCAGTAATAGTTTTACTATCGCGCAAGTGAGTAAATCAAGACACATCGTTCGTATAATCCATAAAGTATTTTAATTTTACTTTAATACTAGTAAGTTTAAGATTATTTTAAAGCAATGACACGTGATAATTAGGTGTTATAATTTACACTAACCTCGTATAGTGATAGTGCAAAGTCAACGGCCATCTTGCCGCCGTAAGACTCGCAGAAAACGAAGAAAGGCATCGTCTGCAGGTCAGTATTCTGACTGAAGACTTCCTTCACCAAGACCACGAGGTCGTCAGCGATTTGTGAATTGTCAGTGGTCAAGTTAGTTAGAGAGTCGACATAACTGTAGCCTGTACCTACGGGGTTGTCCACGAACATCACATTGGCACTCTTTGTCTGTCAAGGACCAGGGAGAAACAACTTTTACTTCCAAGTACTACACAAATAAGAAACACATTGTGGTTAGTCTGTATTCTACTCTTGGATAAATATGTTGATTTACTTAACGTTACATTAGACATACACAAAGCAAGAATGTAATAATTTACATTTAGTTATTAATGTATATCTTGCTAACTGACGGTGCAGTGGAAATGTATATTTGTGATTGCTATAAAGTAAGGCTTTTATTAAAAAAAATAAAGCATTGTTCAATGAATATGATTGATGAAGGTCTATTGATCCTAGGAATTGGAGTTATTCTTCCTTTCCCAGTTGCTGTAAGATCCTACGGGTTTAGTGCGTCCCCATGAAATAATAAATGAATTAGTATTATTAAGTAACTATGCTACCATAAACCTTTACGCCGGTAATTTCAAGGTGTGGCAAGAGTAAGGAGCAAGTGACTGACCCAAGCATACGGTCTGGTGTTGTTGTTTATGTCTCGAGGTCCCAGCTCCTCGAAGTTGCCGTAGCCAACACCTGAAGAACCAGGTCCTCCCTGAAGCCACATGATGAGGGGGTATTTAGTGTAGTCGTCCTGTTGGTCAACGTGATACATCACCCAGAACATGTGGGCACCAGGACGAACATCCACATACCCGAATTCTTCCTCCAGAGGCACACCTGCGCCACCTTCAAAAAAAAAATACATCAGTTTCACTATGTACAGTAATCACAGGGATCATTTTAACTGTGGCTGTATGGGTTTAGAGCATTTTTTTTTAAATGCAATAAATTGAATCTTGATACCCATGCGGTTCTGGCAAAAGAGCTGTTGAATAAATGATGGTGAATGTCTTTCCTCTTTTTGAGGTCACATTACTTGGGTGGGAAACGATCGACGTGACAAACAAATCACAGCTTCATAACTTATAAAATATTTTCATTGGAGTCATACACATGCACAAAATATTTTAAGATTAAACAGTTGAAATTTGTTATATATTTTATTTAGAACTTGATATACAAAATACATACATAGGCAGATTAAATATACCTGAACATGAATTATTTATCTTACTATTTCTACCCGTCCTCCAAACAACCAGTTTGTTTTCTAGCCTGTTGCAATGTATCAGATTTGACATGAGCTAAAACAAGACCAAAATTAAATATTATTCTAGGTTTGTTTTGGTTAGGTAAAGTTAAGTTAGATAAATTCAAATTCAGATTTATATTTATCTTACGCTGTACAAACAGTGTAGTTTACGTAGATTAAAACAAGTGTTTGGCACAAAAAAACACTAGTATGCAAATGCATTTCGGAATAGGTTAGGTTAGGTTATCTTATCAGTAATTAATTTAGTTTTTTATACAGATAACCGCCAATAAGTAAATAATATAAACTGAAGGGTAACGTCTGGCAGGGGAAACACATCATCATCGATTAAACAGTTAGAAATCATAGGCTTTTAGCCTATTTTTTTTCTATGCGGGAATTAAATTTGCATATATACTCGCGCGCGTGTACGTATAATACGCATGTGTGGACTGACATGCAGCTCTAGGCAAGATAACATTCTCCTAATCGCCACATGACAGTGTACAGTACTTCACTTGTTCCTTAATTCGGTTATCTCATCTTATCACTATGATAGCAACTGGACACCTGAGTCTAATCTAACCTCACCTCTTTAGTCTTATCAAACACCTTGTAGTCT
>NC_069474.1:17807509-17817509 GCF_026875155.1 Cherax quadricarinatus
CCTAACGGAAATAAGTCACTTTCACTGACTTTTGAGTTATCGTAGGTAATTTACACATGTGTTACTATGTATGATAATTTGTGTAACTGTATTTATGCGTGCCTGTACCTAAATAATATTGTTTACAGGTTGGCACTGAAGGATCTTCCGAGGATTTAAAAAGGTGCATCAAAACATTATTTTTTTTGTGTGGTTTTGTGCTCACCTCGAAGTTCATCAGCATTAAGCAGTAATGTATAATAGATCCTGACTATCTCATCAACTGGAAATGAAATTAGACGACGTTACGGTCTGCGTAATATTCACACAGATTAAGTTTATTACAACTTAATCTGAGTTCATACACACACAATATATTCACACCTTCAAGTATTTGTCACTATGGAAGACTGCAGTGTAAAGAAGAAATCTGAAACTGATCGCAGGTTTGTATAAGATATATCACACTTATAGCTATATTTAAGGTATATCATAATTATATCTAAAGTATATCACAGGTATATCACTGTCATATCATAGGTATATCATGGTTATATCTAAGGTAAACCACGGGTGCATTACATTCTGTAAGATCAGTTGACACCTGTATTAAACAAGAAAGATACGGTAACATTCCACTCTTCAACGAGGTACCTCCATGCCAGTGAGATACTCTTAATCAAAGAAATTGAAGCTACCCCCTCCCTTTCCTAGTACCACACCTGATTCTTTCATTACCGAGATGCCGTATGATCCCTAAAAGTTCAGGTCTTCCCCATAAATGTAACAGCAGACACGTCTGAAACACCAGTTGGAAATTTCATAACCAAAATACAATATTTAGGTCAGTAATCAGTATATAAACGAGAGTCATAAATTACTAGGCTAATTACTCTCAAGTTATGTCTTATCTAGGCAGGTCTTGACGTGGCTTCTCGGTCAGTGGGAAGCCCTTATATATATCTATCGTCTGGATCTATCAAAACACTAGTGCCCGAGTGTCATGATAGTGACGTGATAGCAAGTAATTATAGAACAGACTCCGAGGAAGTGGTTCAAATGTGTATGAAAACCTTAGCTGAGTTAATATTATTAGTAATAGTAGTAGTAAAAGTAGCAGTAGTAGTAAAAGTAGTAGTAGTAGTAGTAAAAGTAGTAGTAATAGTAAAAGTAGTAGTAGTAGTAAAAGTAGTAGTAATAGTAAAAGTAGTAGTAGTAGTAAAAGTAGTAGTAATAGTAAAAGTAGTAGTAGTAGTAAAAGTAGTAGTAGTAGTAAAAGTAGTAGTAGTAAAAGTAGTAGTAGTAGTAAAAGTAGTAGTAGTAGTAAAAGTAATAGTAGTAGTAAAAGTAGTAGTAGTAGTAAAAGTAGTAGTAAAAGTAGTAGTAGTAAAAGTAGTAGTAGTAGTAAAAGTAATAGTAGTAGTAAAAGTAGTATAGTAGTAAAAGTAGTAGTAGTAGTAGTAAAAGTAGTAGTAGTAAAAGTAGTAGTAGTAAAAGTAGCTAGTAGTAAAATTAGTAGTAGTATAAAGTAGTAGTAGTAAAATAGTAGTAGTAAAAGTAGTAGTAGTAAATATAGTAGTAGTAAAAGTAGCATAGTAGTAAAAGTAGTAGTAGTAGTAGTAAAAGTAGTAGTAGTAGTAAAAGTATAGTAGTAGTAAAAGTAGAGTAGTAGTAAAAGTAAGTTAGTAGTAAAAGTAGTAGAGTATAAAAGTAGCATAGTAGTAAAAGTAGTAGTAGTAGTAGTAAAAAGTAGATAGTAGTAGTAAAGTAGTAGTAGTAGTAAAAGAGTAGTAGTAAAGTAGTAGTAAAAGTAGTAGTATGTAGTAAAAGTAGTAGTAGTAGTAAAAGTAGTAGTAGTAGTAAAAGTAGTAGTAGTAGTAAAAGTAGTAGTAGTAGAAAAGTAGTAGTAGTAGAAGTAGTAGTAGTAATAGTAGTAGTAGTAGTAGTAGTAAAAGTAGTAGCAGCAGTAGTAGTAGTTAGTAGTAGTAGTAGTTAGTAGTAAAAGTAGTAGCAGTAGTAGTAGTAGTTAGTAGTAAAAGTAGTAGAAGTAGTAGTAGTAGCAAAAGTAGTATTAGTACAAGTAGTAGTAGCAGTAGTAATAGTAGTAGTAGTAGTAAAAGTAGTATTAGTACAAGTAGTAGTAGTAATAGTAGTAATAGTAGTAGTAGTAATAGCAGTAGTATGTGAATCACTTATGTATTACTCAAGGAATTGGAAAATAATTCCGATTACTTAGATCAAGAGCCCTTCAACTTGTAAGAAACACCTGCAGTAACTGAGACCTTTATGAAGATGTTTCGCCAACCCGTGGCTGTATTAACCCAGTACTGTTGTACTGATAAGGCCACGGGATGGCGTAACGTATCCTTAATTCTGCACTACTTCCCTGGTGAGAGGCCTGCGAGCATGTGCTCATTCTTTCTACCATGCATTGTTTTATGACCCATACAGGTTTAGCACTTGTTTTCCAGTATAATAATGATAAAAATAGCCCTGATAATAACAGTAGCCTTGATAATAATACTTGCCTTGATCTAATAATAATAGCCTTAATAATAATATTAGCCTTGATAATAATAATAGTAGCCTTGATAATAATAAAATGGCAATAATAATAATAATAGTAATAATAATATTTTTTTATAATGTAGTAAGTAAACTACCTTACAAGTACTTATCACTCGTCGACATTAACTTACCATAAGTCAAGTGTGACAGAGCAAGTACATGTGATAATCTTGGGAGTGATAAGACTGACCACTCCAAGTGATCAGTTCACTCAATCTAATCAGTATATTCATGGAGGAAACCCTAACCCGTAGGGGTTATACAGCTCCTGGGGAGTAGGACGTAACGAGGTTTAATACGGGTACAGGGAGGGGTAGTTGTAATTCCTTGGATCAAGAGCTTGCTGAGCATCACGACGGCACCTCTCCTGAAGTCTGAGTTAAGGTGAGCATCACTATGCAGGGCGTCCCACAGCCACAGCATCCAGCAGTGCTCTCAGTCTTTTGTCGCCTCCCCAGACTCAATTATGTTCTTATCAGCATATGAACCCGCGTCGCTGAGCTCAATTGCCCGCTATTCTTGCCTCAATTCTCAATTAGCGAGCATTCAGCCTCACTCTGTAAGGTGACAATATATACCAATTGCCCGCGGTGGTATGAACGAGTCTTCTGATGGGTAGGAAGAGTAATATAGGGTTAGAAAGATGTCATTATTCTTGTTGTGGGATTCAGGAAGGAGCATCGTATTGTGAGATGCAAGGAGAGTGAAGGGATTGTATGTTATTCAATCGCATTCCAACACCATTTTGTGTAGGCAGTATTTTTTTTTCCTTTATTAATTTAACTCGGATGTTAAAATTTGCAATGGCATATGGAATGAAAACATTTCTCAAACTTATTCACTCTTACCACAAAGAAGTAAAAAATTCAATAAATGAGATTATATAACTTAGTTAGGGGAGCATCACTATGCCTCTATCAGAACACTAGACTTGATCTATCAGAATACTCGACTTGATCTATCAGGGCATTCGACTTGATCTATGAGAACACTTGTACTGTATTTCCCATTGGATTTTTGATATCCATCATTTTTTCCCTAAGAACGATTTTATACAATAATCCATGCTTCGAAACTGAAATTAGTCTTTAGTATGAATGTTGCAATTATAAATACCAAGGCAGCATTTGAAACACGTTCCTGCTCCACTGTTAGGCTTCAAAAACGATAATAGGCTCCTTGTATGCCCAGTGGGGTCCTTGTATTTCCATTGGGGTCCTGTGCATCACCTCGATGGCTCACGAAAAACTTGGCCTGGTGGCTAAAGCTCCCGCTTTACACACGGAGGGTCCGGGTTCGATTCCCGGCGGGTGGAAACATTTCGACACGTTTACTTACACCTGTTGTCCTGTTCACCTAGCAGCAAATAGGTACCTGGGTGTTAGTCGACTGGTGTGGGTCGCACCCTGGGGGACAAGATTGAGGACCAAAATGGAAATAAGTTAGACAGTCCTCGATGACGCACTGACTTTCTTGGGTTATCCTGGGTGGCTAACCCTCCGAGGTTAAAAATCCGAACGAAATCTTATCTATGATGGTGTGAACCTTTCAGCATCAACACTACTCTCGTGTCTGGCCAGCTGCAAATTTTGTTTCTGACGAAGGGACGTAGACGGCGCTAGTGAGAACCTAGTCGTCTGGTGCCTCGTGTGGTATCTGAAATATTGTTTTACGGGAAACTCGATTCTTTTGTTTCGTGTCTGATACATGCTTCGTTTATTTTATGCAGAATCTGATCGTCTTTTGTTTCACGTGTAATCTGAGCCTCTATTTGTTGTGTCGGGGTTTTGATCCTTAGTTTGTTTTGCGTGAAAGATGATGTTCCTCTGTTAGTTAGTGTTGAATCTGATCCTCATTTGCTTCGGGTTAAAGTTGATCCTATTTTCTTTCGTGTGGAGTTTGATCCTCTTTTGTTTCGTATGTAACGTGATCCTCTTTTTGTTTAGTGGAGAATGTGATCCTCGTTTGTTTCATGTAGAATCTGATCCTCTTTAATTTCATGTGTAACCGGATTCTTTTGTTTAGAGGGGCACTTAATTTTCAGTTGTTTCATGTGGATCCTGATCCTCTGGTAGTTCTTGTGACATCCTGATTCTATTATTATTATTATTATTATTATTATTATTATTATTATTATTATTATTATTATTATTATTATTAACTTAGAGAAAAATTCTCTGTTTTTTTAAATATGTCCTCATGGTTCAAATAATAAATGTGTTCATGGTTTAAATATTGAATATATGTATTGCGGTGCGATGCGCTTGAGCCTGAGAAAATGCGTTGTTAAATTAATTTCAAATTGTGTGATTTGGAGGTCACCGTCTCGGCGGCTGGATCCCAGACCGACTTCCTGGTTGTTAGTTTGGCCAATTAGGCTGTTAGTGCCCACACCCCGCAGTCCATCGTATGCGCCACTACCCGGAACTGTTTTGAGGAATATGTTTAGTTCCCTTCTGAAGACACCTAAGGGTTTGTCAGTAATTTCGCCTGCCTTAGTGACTACGTCATTAATTCATTAAAAACCTATGTTAAGTTAAAAAAATGAACTAATGGGTGATAGTAAGTTGTGAAAGCGGCGTCGGACAAATTAAATATATATAGTGATGGAAGCCACGAGGTAATGACAATAAAAACTAGTTATGTTCTGGTGTTTCATTCAATAATGTAAAGCATCACCTCACCAACACATTGAATGATAACAGAAATACAAGTAAATGTAATAAAAAGTCATTACAATATTATTAACTACAATTATAGTTAAATAAAACATAAAGAAAAGATAGTTACAAGTCGATTACACGAGACGACAATATGTCGTGAGGATTGTTAATGGTGTCTCTCAGTGTATGTACTAACACCAGTCTTGTATCCATATTTTAGTGATTAACGTATAGTTTATGTTATTGTGTGGGGGTGAATTGTGTCCTTAATGACCCTCGGACAGTTGACTGACCTTTAAAGTTTAAAACAAAGTATTATAACTATGGTTATTATTATTATAATCAAAAAGAAGCGCTAAGCCACAAGGACTATACAGCTATAACTATGGTGTAAGAGAGAGACGTGAGGACAACATGGTCGTGTGGTTGCTGAATATTATTTGTCATTTATTTTGTAAGTTGTGAGAGAAAAGCTTGTGTTATAACTGGTCATCACTCAGGGATTATCACCAACAAGTCATGGCACACTTCTCAGGTAAGTAATAACTGTTATAGTGAATGATGTAATGGTAATGAAACACGATTGCCTCCCATTGAAAATAATACCATGGAACGGGTGAGATTTGAACCCATGGCGAGTGAGTCGTCAAATTCATGATGCCTCCTATTGCCCAGATGTTCAATGACCCCCTAAGGGTTTAGAGCTTCCAATAAAAGTTTTTATTTATTTATATAGGTAAAACTTCCGATTTTGGCTTAAATAGCAACGCTCTTGCCGAATAAGGCAAGAAAAAATTTGTGTATGCAATAATTTCACAAAAATCAGTCGGAACCTAACTAAAAATATATATTTCATTTTGTTTGTTTATTATTAAATTGTAAACTTATTAAAATATATTTAGTTGGATAAGGCTAAATTAAATTGCGCTTGTTATAAGGTTAGGTAAGTTTTCTCAAGTTCTTTTGGTACAAAATTATTAATTTTTACATTAACATAAATGAAAAAATATATCTTTAAACGTATGAGAGAAAATTTTAGAAAGGACTTAATTTTAATATATATATATATATATATATATATATATATATATATATATATATATATATATATATATTATATATATATATATATATATATATATATATATATATATATATAATATATATATATATATATATATATATATATATATATATATATATATATATATTTTTTTTTTTTTTTTTTTTTTTCAACAAGTCGGCCGTCTCCCACCGAGGCAGGGTGACCCAAAAAAGAAAGAAAATCCCCAAAAAGAAAATACTTAAATCATTCATTCAACACTTTCACCTCTCTCACACATTATCACTGTTTTTGCAGAGGTGCTCAGAATACAACAGTTTAGAAGCATACACATATAAAGATACACAACATATCCCTCCAAACTGCCAATATCCCAAAACCCCTCCTTTAAAGTGCAGGCATTGTACTTCCCATTTCCAGGAATCAAGTCCGACTATATGAAAATAACCGGTTTCCCTGAATCCCTTCACTAAATATTATCCTGCTCACACTCCAACAGATCGTCAGGTCCCAAGTATCATTCGCCTCCATTCACTCCTATCTAACACGCTCATGCACGCTTGCTGGAAGTCCAAGCCCCTAGCCCACAAAACCTCCTTTACCCCCTCTTTCCAACCCTTTCGAGGACGACCCCTACCCCTCCTTCCTTCCCCTATAGATTTATATGCTTTCCATGTCATTCTACTTTGATCCATTCTCTCTAAATGACCAAACCACCTCAACAACCCCTCTTCTGCCCTCTGACTAATGCTTTTATTAACTCCACACCTTCTCCTAATTTCCACACTCCGAATTTTCTGCATAATATTTACACCACACATTGCCCTTAGACAGGACATCTCCACTGCCTCCAACCATCTCCTCGCTGCTGCATTTACCACCCAAGCTTCACATCCATATAAGAGTGTTGTACTACTATACTTTCATACATTCCCTTCTTTGCCTCCATAGATAACGTTTTTTGACTCCACATATACCTCAACGCACCACTCACCTTTTTTCCCTCATCAATTCTATGATTAACCTCATCCTTCATAAATCCATCCGCCGACACGTCAACTCCCAAGTATCTGAAAACATTCACTTGTTCCATACTCCTCCTCCCCAATTTGATATCCAATTTTTCTTTATCTAAATCATTTGATGCCCTCATCACCTTACTCTTTTCTATGTTCACTTTCAACTTTCTACCTTTACACACATTCTCAAACTCATCCACTAACCTTTGCAATTTTTCTTTAGAATCTCCCATAAGCACAGTATCATCAGCAAAAAGTAACTGTGTCAGTTCCCATTTTGAATTTGATTCCCCATAATTTAACCCCACCCCTCTCCCGAACACCCTAGCATTTACTTCTCTTACAACCCCATCTATAAATATATTAAACAACCATGGTGACATTACACATCCCTGTCTAAGACCTACTTTTACCGGGAAGTATTCTCCCTCTCTTCTACACACCCTAACCTGAGCCTCACTATCCTCATAAAAACTCTTAACAGCATTTAGTAACTTACTACCTATTCCATATACTTGCAACATCTGCTACATTGCTCCTCTATCCACTCTATCATATGCCTTTTCTAAATCCATAAATGCAATAAAAACTTCCCTACCTTTATCTAAATACTGTTCACATATATGCTTCAATGTAAACACTTGATCTACACATCCCCTACCCACTCTGAAGCCTCCCTGCTCATCCGCAATCCTACATTCTGTCTTACCTCTAATTCTTTCAATTATAACCGTACCGTATACTTTTCCTGGCATACTCAGTAAACTTATTCCTCTATAATTTTTACAATCTCTTTTGTCCCCTTTCCCTTTATATAAAGGGACTATACATGCTCTCCGCCAATCCCTAGGTACCTTCCCCTCTTTCATACATTTATTAAACAAAAGTACCAACCACTCCAACACTATATCCCCCCCTGCTTTTAACATTTCTGTCATGATCCCATCAGTTCCAGCTGCTTTACCCCCTTTCATTCTACGTAATGACTTAAGAAATCGTAATGACACGATTGCAAATAAACCATACCCCCGGCCGGGATTGAACCCGCGGTCATAGAGTCTCAAAACTCCAGCCCGTCGCGCTAGCGACGGGCTGGAGTTTTGAGACTCTATGACCGCGGGTTCAATCCCGGCCGGGGGTATGGTTTATTCTACGTAATGCCTCACGTACCTCCACCACACTTACATTCTGCTCTTCTTCACTCCTAAAAGATGGTATACCTCCCTGGCCAGTGCATGAAATTACTGCCTCCCTTTCTTCCTCAACATTCAAAAGTTCCTCAAAATATTCTCGCCATCTACCTAATACCTCCCTTTCCCCATCTACTAATTCCCCTACTCTGTTTTTAACTGACAAATCTATACTTTCCCTAGGCTTTCACTCAAAAATTTTTTCTTATTTTCATTAAAATTTCTTGAGAGTGCCTCTCCCACTCTATCATCTGCTCTCCTTTTGCACTCTCTCACCACTCTCTTCACCTTTCTTTTACTCTCCATATACTCTGCTCTTCTTATAACACTTCTGCTTTGTAAAAACCTCTCATAAGCTACCTTTTTCTCTTTTATCACACCCTTTACTTCATCATTCCACCAGTCACTCCTCTTTCCTCCTGCCCCCACCCTTCTATAACCACAAACTTCTGCCCCACATTCTAATACTGCATTTTTAAAACTATTCCAAACCTCTTCAACCCCCCCACTACTCATCTTTGCACTAGCCCACCTTTCTGCCAATAGTCGCTTATATCTCACCCGAACTTCCTCCTCCCTTAGTTTATACACTTTCACCTCCCTCTTACTTGTTGTTGCCACCTTCCTCTTTTCCCATCTACCTCTTACTCTAACTGTAGCTACAACTAAATAATGATCCGATATATCAGTTGCCCCTCTATAAACATGTACATCCTGGAGCCTACCCATCAACCTTTTATCCACCAATACATAATCTAACAAACTACTTTCATTACGTGCTACATCATACCTTGTATATTTATTTATCCTCTTTTTCATAAAATATGTATTACTTATTACCAAATTTCTTTCTACACATAGCTCAATTAAAGGCTCCCCATTTACATTTACCCCTGGCCCCCCAAATTTACCTACTACTCCCTCTATAACATTTTTACCCACTTTAGCATTGAAATCCCCAACCACCATTACTCTCACACTTGATTCAAAACTCCCCACGCATTCACTCAACATTTCCCAGAATCTCTCTCTCTCCTCTACACTTCTCTCTTCTCCAGGTGCATACACACTTACTATAACCCACTTTTCGCATCCAATCTTTATTTTACTCCACATAATCCTTGAATTTATACATTTGTAGTCCTCTTTCCTGCCATAGCTTATCCTTCAACATTACTGCTACTCCTTCTTTAGCTCTAACTCAAATTTGAAACCCCTGACCTAATCCCATTTATTCCTCTCCATTGAAACTCTCCCACCCCCTTCAGCTTTGTTTCACTTAAAGCCAGGACATCCAGTTTCTTCTCATTCATAACATCCACAATCATCTCTTTCTTATCATTTGCACAACATCCACGCACATTCAGACTTCCCACTTTGACAATTATTTTCTTCTTATATATATATATATATATATATATATATATATATATATATATATATATATATATATATATATATATATATATATATATATATATATATATATATATATATATAAGGGACTTAACTTTAAAT